>OX451735.1:104753333-104760833 GCA_948472305.1 Vicia faba | reverse complement strand
TTCTAAGTTCAAGGGTGAAATTATGGAAGATTTTGAAATGAGTGACCTTGGGATGATGATATCCTTTGGCACAGAGTTCCACAAGTCAAAATTGGGACTGCTCATGCTTTAAAAAAAGCATGCTCTTGAGATTTTGAAAAGGTTTGATATAGAGCATTGAAATGTTGCCAATACACTTGTTGAAGTGAGGTTATAACTGTCCAAAAGTGATGATGAGTAGAATGTGGATCTAACGCATCATAGGAGATTGGTTGGATAGTTACATTACTTATGCAATACGTGGCCAGATTTGGCGTTTAGTGTCAGTATTGCAAGTAAAATTCATGGAGAAACCAAAGGTGTCTCACTTGAAATCAGTTAAGAGGATCCTAAGATACGTCAAAGAAACTCTTGGCTGCGGAATTCTCTTTCTCGCAGTTGATACATGTAGAAATGTGATTTGTTCGGTTGCGCGGATTCTAATTAGTGTATAGATAAGGATGATCGAAAGTCTACGACTGGTTATATATATATATATATATATATATATATATATATATATATATATGTTCAAAGGAGAATCAATCTATTAGTTTTATAAAAAAGAACCTATGGTGGCACTCTCTTATTGTGAGGTCGAGTATATTGCTTCATCGTTGTGTGTGTGCCAAGATGTGTGGCTTATGAATCTGCTGGAAGAGCTGAGCAGAAAGGTTAGAGAAGTTATCACACTCTTGGTTTGATTATGTTTCAACCATTAACATTTCTAAGAATCCCATTGCACATGGGAGGAGCAAGCATATTGAGATGATGTTTCATTATTTGAGGGATTTGATGAGTGAAGGCAAGATGAGCTTTGGATATTGTAGAAGTGAAGAACAAGTTATAGATTTGTTGACGAAAAGGGTCACAAAAGATGTGTTCAAGAAGTTGATGAGGAACTTGGGTATAGAGAACTTGGAGCTTTTGAATTAAGGTGGTGTATTTGATGTTCATAGTAATTCAAATGCATTGTATAAGCTTCTGGGAGAAAATCGGAGAAAACATATTAAAAATAAGCACTTCTGGAAATACATGACTTGTTGTTTAGTGGGCGTAATTGATTATGCATATAGGCGAAATCGATTACGAAGGTATTTTTTATGTTCCTGTTTTCTGTTATTAGAAGGCGTAACTGAATACGTTGTTTTGTGTAATCGATTACGAGCCCGTGTTTTAGCCTTTTTGGCTTATTTTTTTAGTTTTTTTTATTTCCCAACATGTTTGTATTTCCTTTTATATAAGGATCCTTAAGTGTAATGTGTTTTATAATTCCATTTGTGATAATATTATCATTAAACCTCAATTACCCTCTCTCTCTCTCTCTCTCTCTCTCTCTCTCTCTCTCTCTCTCTCTCTCTCTCTCTCTCTCTCTCTTATTTTCTCATTTCATCTTCTCCAATTAATCACTTTTCTCCATTGATTCACCATAGAATTTTGTGTATCTTCCAACAAAATTGACAAATTTTTCAATGTAATTCTGATTAGTAATCGCTTAACATCATTTTTATCTCAATTTTTAATGCTCAAAGCCATCTTCTCCACACATCATTATTGCTTGAAGACATAATTTTAGCCTTGTTCGATTATGTTCAACAATGTCTAATCCATTAATTCATAGTAAGTTATGAGGTAAGTGGTTCTTGCGCAGTTTTTACTCGTGATCTTTGATCTCGATAATGATGATTGTGGTCTCTGTTAGTAGTTTTGTTTGTGGTCCTAGTTTTTTATTTCAATTATGGTTATGTTCCATATTTTGTTTTTTTTTCTATTTTTGTCAATGTAATGGTTCCATATGATTATGTGGTTTAATTATAGAGGCGTGGTCCTAGTTTCTTGTGACCCATGTTTCCTTATTAAGTTATGCTTTATTTTGTATAAGTCAATAGAAAAACATGTATCTAGGCTTAGAATTTCTAATATGGGTCAACTTGTCTATCATTATATGAAATTTTATGTTAGTGGATTAGTTTCTGAAATTGATTGGGATTGGAATGTGGATTTAATGTCCTATATACGAATTATGATTAAAAAAAAAAGTGTATGGTAATATAAGGTGTTTATGATACTCGAACCCTAAGTTTTTTATTCTCTCGTGGACTTAGGCCATATGATGACTATTATGTGCTAAAGGTTGTTGAAGATATTAAAAGATCCGAGTTCATTGATGTTTATGTGGAACACAATATTGGCATACCGTAAGTGACCAATGAAGAGGTTGCAAGAAATTATGAGCTTTAAAAAGTGGTTGAATATGGTCATATCGAAGTGGATGTACAAGAAGTGAATTTTGAAAAGGCTAATGAGGAGTTTCGTGATCATGCTCATGATGATATTCATAAGGAGGCTAATTATGAGGTTTAGGATGATGTTAATGAAGAAAGTGAAAAATGTCCTGATTATGACATAAGCAACGAGGAAGATGTGAAAGATGATGTTGACCAATGTGATTTGGATATTAATGTTCATGTTGATTTGACCTCAGTACTTTCCTGTAAGGTAACAAAAAATACAATCATCATTCTAGTTTTTATATATTGAATTTTTTCAGATGAGTTGTATACTCCATTAGAAAGTGATGTTGAAGATGGATGGAGATTAAAAACTACAAAATTTGAGCTTGGAGTTATGTTCAAAGTTAAGTTGGAAGTTAGAGAAGCCATAAAATAATATGCAATTAAGAATAAGAAGAATGTTGTCATCAAGAAAAATAACACGATTAGATTAGTTTAAAGATGCATGAAAGGTTGTCCCTTTCATATAAGTTTTAGTATGATTATCAATCAATTTTGGAAACTTTCTAGAATTACTAATAAACATAATTGTCATAAGATAACTAAGAATAGATTAAAAAACCTATTGGTTAGCTCAGAAATTTGTGAATATACTTTGACATATTCTAGATATAAAATCTAGAGAGTTGATTGGTAAAGCCACTCAGAAGGAGTGTGAAGTTGACAAATGGCCAAGCTTAGAGAGAAAAGAGAATATAATTTTAGTTGATTTAAGGTGTTAGTCAAGAACAATTCACAGATCCAAGGAGTTATGTTGAGGAATTGATAAAATCAAATCCAAAATCTACAGTAAAAATTCAGTGTACTTATTCAATCGGTGGTCTTGATTTTTTTATACAATATATGTATTCCTAGAAGAAAGCAAGGCAACATTTGCATACACATGCACAACTTTAATCGGGTTAGATTCATACTTTAAAAAGGTGTTTTTTTGTTGGTTTAAGACTTAGAGGCCTTAAAGCTCTAAAGATTTGACTAATTTTGGTAAAACTAGATGTTGAACAAGATGTTGAAATATGTGAAGAACAACATATTGAACAAACCTGTTTCATGATTTAAGGAGCGTTTTAGCACTGGATCAAAGAATATTTTAACAGGAGATTCGAAGCTCATGGACATATGAAGATTATAAAAGGAATACTTAGACCTAGGGAAATTTAAGCCTTGTGAAACACTTTTGTAAAGAAAAATAAGGGTTTAAGGTTTTGAGAGTCGTGTACTTTCTTATGTTGTAAGTCACCCTTTGTATCGATTTAATACATTATGGTAGACATTGTTTTTATACTGGTTCAAAAGCCTTTAGGTAATTAATTGTATATTGTTATTGGATAAATATTTGAAGCAAATCCAAGTATGTTTGTTAGTCAAGAGTCTTGGCTGAACTTTATATTGAAAGGGGTGTCTTTCAAGTAGTTTTCTACAATTACCAGAGGTTGTGTCTGTTAGATATCACTGAGATGATTTATAGAGTGATATAGGTTTCTCTTATCTTAGATGGAGTTTTGGATAAATATTACATTGGGTAGTGATTAGGTAAAATAGAGGTTATTTAACTATAAACTTGAGGTTGTTTACATAAAATAATACTACTGATAGTGGAATCTTCTTCCTTGATTGGTAGCCCCCAGAGTAGGTGTTATTGTACACCAAACTGAGTCATCATATCTTTGTGTTATTATCATTCTGCAAATTTATAGTTCAATATCTACTCGTTGATTACCATGTCGTAATAGATGTTGGAACATCTAACATAACTTTGGTTTGATAAGTATTATGTCAGTATGATTTGTCCTGTCCTTGTTATGTTAAGCAGAGATTAGTGTCTTAACATGTGTTAGGACATTAGTTATCTGTATACTAGAATTTTAATTGGTATCAGAGCAGGCATCCTATTCTGTTTTTGGTGAGATCCGGGGAAGATACTTTCTGGTTTAACAGACAAGGAAGGAATATTCATGGAGGAGAAAAGTGTTGTTTGTAGTTGCTAATATGGCTATATTGTTACTTGTGAGGCATTTTTTTCTTCCGCATGAGCCTCTGGTGTGTGAATCTGTGGTGTTCAGTTTTGGTTGTCTTTTGGTGTTTTGGGTTTTCCCTTGAGGAAGATGATGAACTAGGTATGACAGAGGGAGTAATGTCTATATATGATATTCAGTAACTGGTGGCTGTTGTTGAGGATTTTTCTTCTGCATGATTTCCTATAAGATGTTTTTGACATCTTACTTGGAGACTGTTTAGGATGTGTTTTGTTCCACTTCATATGTCTCTGATGTATGTTCATTGTGTTGTGGTTTAAGGAAGATTTACTCTTGGAATAGTTTGAAGTGTTCTTTTCCCAGAGAAGTGATAAAGATGTGTATTATGGTCAAAGTCTCTTGAGTCTATCTCAAGACTTTTTAAGTTCACATCTAAATATAGATGTCTAGCTCCTCATATCCCAAACTAATTAAGAAATATGGTGCAAGTGTTTATAAAAATACAAGACCAGTTGGGAGTAAGATAAGGAGAAGAGGTTATGTTGATTCTTTCACACTATGATCCATGATTGGTAAACACTTTTATCACGTATAAAGTAGCAAAAGATACTTGAAATTTCTCTCAATTCCACTCATAAAGGAACTTTTATTTATGAAAAGAGCTCAGAAGAGGAAATTATCAAGATGAAGATACTTTGGGTTTATTCTAGATAGTGAACCCGAGAGTGACAAACCACTCAGAAAGATAAGAGTAATTTATTTTTTCTCTTGAAGATCTTTATTTTTTATCTCTGATGTAGGTGATTTATTTTTCACCGTCTATGTTCTTGTAATAGTATGTCTCTAATCCTAAAGCTTAATTAGATATGTTAGGATACACTTCTTCTCAAGGAAGGTTGATAAAGTTTTTCCAGCTAAGTCACCAAGAGAATGTCATAATATTTAAAGGCAGTTGAGTCAAGGATGCCAGCCTTGATGTCTCAACATTGTCCTTGGATTGAATACATGATTTATGTTTATATAGTGTTGACATCCTCGAGATCGTGTCTATGGTTATTTGAACAAGGATTTAAAATAAATTGCTATTTGTGACATCCACAATTATTTAATTGCTTATACTTTAATTAACATTCAAGAGATTTGTAGTATAGATGTTATACCAGGGTGCAACATCATTAGTTGAGAAATCTCAAGAACTTATCCTATGAATCTGATTAATACATTCCAAGTGAGAGTCCTGGAAGACGGATACAGGAGCATAATTTTCCTTTTGCATAAGTATCATATGTGTAGTCCTAAAAAGATAATTAATTTTCCTTGAATTAAGAGGCTGATGTAGGTGAAGACATCATTAATCTGGTGAATATCCTTGGGTCAGTTTATTTTTTATCTAGTTTATGGGAGCATAGGAGCCAGGCCTCTGCCTGCGTAGAAGTGTTAAAGATTTCTCTATTAGGATTATATGGATACGGAGGTTAAGATCAAAGGTCTAGGAGATTTGCTCAGATATCTTGAAGGTTTTTTTTGCTCAAAAGGACAGAAGAATCTAGTGGAGAACTATTTTTGAAGATTGGTTGATGTTAAGCATGATGGAGGATGTCCACTCAAATTTGATAAAGTCTATGAGAACATGGAACTCCAGTTCTGTTGGAAAAGACATCCAAGGTAGGATGTGGTTTGGAAGTCTGAATATCTTCAAGACTATATCAGGCAATATAGATTTCATCAGGCCGACTGTTAAGCCATTTATGTTCTAACACCAGTTAAACATCTCGATGTTTTCTCTAAAGGTGTTGTGTGAAGTGGAGCTGCATCATCTTGGGATAAGCCGATCTTCAGTTGAGTGTTTGGCTCATGATTGTCCAAAGGGCTCTAAAATTTCTCTAGGCTTATGTGAATCATTCAGTAGTTGATATACTTGCGTTTATATATTTGCGAGCATTCCAGAATTCTGGTTGGTGCAAGGAGAATTTAGTATAGAAAGATCTAGTCTTACTGGTGGATCAGAAGACCATTGATCAACTCTAAAGAAAAATGTGTGAAATAACCATAATTGTCTATATGTTCAAAGGAGGTTCTGTCTAAGCATGGGTGCTAGATATGTGTGTCATTTGATTTTCAAATACTGATGCACTTTGTGGTATGAAGGATTGTATAAAATACTAGAAGACAGAAGACTTGAGGAGGAGTTGGTTCCTTCCTTTCCTTGATTCTTATAGAGGGAATCTCCTCTTAAGGTGCTTAAGGATGTTTGTGGTCTCTGTATTATCATTATGGTTCTAGTGAAAGCTTCATGAGAAGTATGAGAGTTTATTTCTCTCAGTGGTAATATATCTTTTTCAATGTCTAGTTTTTGAAGATTATGTTGCTGCACCAGTGAGATCTTTGTGAAGGATTTCTATGCAAATGCTGATGTCCTATGTAATGTTGCAATACCTAATTTTTTTTGGTGACTTGGAATTATGGTGTGAAGTTTGATACTCACCATTTGATTTTTCATGGAGAATGATATGGAGAAGACTATCCATGAGGATGTTTTGGATTATCATGGGTCTGTGTTGGACATCAGACCTAGTGCTCTGACTCATGTTGGGATGAGAATGCTTGTGGGGAAGTAGTTTCTTTTGGTACAAGTTACTCTAGAAATAATTGGGTCAGTTTGAATCTTGTCAATAGAGATATGTTATTCTAGAGAATGTGACTGGTGTCAAACCAAATGGGAATGACATCTTGCCTAACCAAAGAGTTGAGATTACTTGTTTGAGGTTGAAATAATATTTATCATATATGTCCTTGATGTGTGATTAGTCCAAGGTGTTTGGATGTATCCTCAAGGAGCACAACTGTTTGTTCCTGTAAGAGTCATGATTGGTTTTATAATATGTGAATGCGTTTAACATGTGTGTTGAACAAGGAGTGTAAAGTTGTGTGTTTTCCTCTATGTAAACTTAAAATTGGTCTGGTGTTTTCGTTCATTATTTATGTGGTTCTTGTCAAAGGAGGACTGGTTACCTATGGTAGGGGAGTTGAACTTCTTCCTAGGATGTGTTGCTGGAGAAGTGAAGTCTTCATATAGATTGCTTAGGGGTCAAGCAGGATGTGTTTAAGTTCCTCTTGTGAGGATGTGATGTCAGGCAAGTTAACTAGATATTTTGGCACTGGTGCTGCTCATGGTGGACTTGGCAGTTTGAGTTTGATTCTGTCATTGGGAA
>OX451735.1:104190143-104753233 GCA_948472305.1 Vicia faba | reverse complement strand
CTAGGTGATTTAGGGAGTGAGATAGGTTTCTCTTATCTTAGATGAAGTTCTAAGATAAAGATTGCATTGGGTAGTGATTAGGTGAAACAGAGGTTGTTTACCTGTAAACCTGAGGTTATTTACTTAAAACAATACTACTGATAATGGAATCTTATTCCTAGCTTGGTAGCCCCCAGAGTAGGTGTTGTTGTACATTTAACTGGGTCATCATATCTTTGTGTTATTATTATTATGCGAATTTACAGTTCAATATCTTCTTGTTGATTAACATGTCGTAATAGATGTTGGAACATCAACCATGACTTTGTTCTGATAAGTATTATGTCAGTATGCTTTGTCTTCTCCTTGTCATGTTAAGCAGAGACCAGTGTCTTAACATGTGTTAGGAATTAGTTATTTGTATACCATAATTTCAAGGCCAATAATTTTAGTAGAACTTGATACTTGTATCGAAATATCTATTAATAATACTAAGAAATTTATGTATTATGTTTGTTTTTTTAAAAGTATAATAAAGTCCAAAGAATAACTAGTATGTTTGATGAAGGGTTAAGTGTGACTTAATAATGAGACCCCATTAAACATAATGACATTATTCTTAAAGTATTTGTAGTCAAAGATTTTGTGAAGTGGGACAATAATAAAGCATTGAAATTGTTATGTGGATAGACTAGTGATCAAATCTCATGGATCATGAATAAAGATTTATAAAGTTTACCTTCACACACACACACACACACACACACACACACACACACACACACATACACACACACACACACACACACACACACACACACACACACACACACACACACACACACACACACACACACACACACACACACCACACACACACACACACACACACCACACACACACACACACACACACACACACACACACACACACACACACACACACACACACACACACACACACACACACACACACACACACACACACACACACACACACACACACACACACACACACACACACACACACACACACACACACACACACACACACACACACACATATATATATATATATATATATATATATATATATATATATTAGGAGTAATATTTATATCGGATTGATCCACCATGAGAATTACTATATAAAATATTATGCAAGTGTCATAAGTTATTCTTAATGTGATAATGGCGTATACCACCCTTTAATCTAAAACTACTATCGACCCTAGACGTGGAGTAGAGTTCTTTCTTTTTGTTCAAACAGTTTCCGTAACACTAACTTCAAAGATGGTTAATGGGTATTCCACAAATTATAATTTGGGACATATAAGTGACCTAGATGGCATTGTGTTTAACAGGATAAATGTCTTTGTCCCAAATATTGAATTTGACAAGGGCGACACGCTATATGCCTCGTGTTAAATATATACATGAGGAAAAAAGGTTAAATGTTCAGATAAACATTATCACAGAAAGGTTTCATCAAATCACATGACATTTTTGTGACTTCAATAGCATAAAAAATAAATAGGGTAACAGTTAGAGAGTTTGCACCAGAGATTTATCTAGGTTTTCTCGAACGTTTTCCTAGTCTTGACCCCGAGATATCTTATTGAGAATCGTTGAAAGTTATTAAAGTACTTCCTCATTTTTTGGGTTAATTAATCAACCCTTGTCCAATTGATTGGCTGGCTCAAAAAAGGTTTGCCAATCAATTGGCATAATGTCTAATTGATGGGTTAGTTTAAAAAGTATTTTGAAATCTTCTTAATCACTGAGCTTGGCTTGGAAAATAGTTTTAAGATAAATACTTTTGAAAAATATGTTTTAAGGGGTGTGTGTGTGTGTGTGTGAGTTGCTTTAGTATTTTAGAGTTATTCCTTACTTTTATAAAACTCAGGTACTAAGACAGATAAACTGACACGACCTAGGGAGCTTTTACATTTAATCTAAGGCTTCAAGATTTTGTTGGATTGCTCCTGGTCATATAAGCACTTTAATATTGAGTCTCTTTCTATTAATGAGGCATGAGATTTTTATTTGGTTAGGTCTTCATCATTAAGGAGTTAAAAGTTATGGCCGTCCAATTTAATCACTGTTGTCATCCTAGACATTTCTGCCTAGGCACCCTAAAATACGCCTAGGATAAACCTAAATGTGGTGTGCTATCAACTATCCATAGAAGCTGGAGTAAAGCCCATCACATAGAGGAAGATAAAGGAAATGGAAGAAATGAGGTTGGTCGTGGTTGAAGAAGTAAAGAGTTATTAGAAGTAAGGTTCACCCAAGAGATCAAATATCCCACATGGTAGGCTAACATAATGATGATAAAAAATAATTCACAGAAATGGAAAATATACGTAGATTTCATAGACCTCAATAAGGCATTTCCCTAAAGATACATATTCACTACACAATATTCACAGGGCCATTGATGACGCGTCTGGTTTCAAAACACTATGTTTCATGAACGCCTATTTCGGATACAACCAAAACATGATGAGCCCCAACGACTCTCTGAAGATAATGTTCATGACAAAGAAGAACAACTACTATTACGTCATCATGCCATTTGGTTATCAAAACTCCAGAAAAAGGGATACAATATGGAAACTTGAAGGAAATCTTACTGTGATACGGTGGCAGAACCAACTGTTTAATACTGGTTTTGCGTTTGTGTTCGCAAATGTTGCGGTAAGCAAGAGTCGCCACCGAATTTTCTTTTATCCAACAAAGGAAAGGGTGAAAAGAACAGAAAAATACCTTTTTCGAGATTTTCTGAGTAAGGGGGGTAGATAATGGAAATGGAAGGTATTATCACCCTTTCCATCTGTGGTTTTCCACTGGCTCTTAGGTACTTGCTTATTTTTGAAAATTGTTTGTATTTGTGGGTTTTGAAAGATTTTATTTGCTTTATGGTAACTCTTGTATCAGTCTTCAAGAGTTTGATAAAGCATTTTTTTGAAAAGAAGTTTGAAAGTGTGTAAGTGTGAAAAGAGTTGTTTTTGAGCAAGTACTTAAGAACAGTCTACCTACTCGAAAAAGGATGTTCCTCTCCTCCTTTCCTTTAGATAGTGCTATCCTACTATTAGTGAGTAGGTAGCCCTATCGTTGGATGTTGAGGGACTATCGAAAGGGATGTTATGGTCATTGAAGACAACATGTAAGAATATCTTAGCATTTGAAGGGACTGTCATCATATAGGCAACATGATGGGACAAGATCATTTCTCGTAGGCAACTCGAGGGACGTTAAGGGACATGATCTTTATAATGACTTTTATATTGAGGGTCTTTGGTAAGATATCCCTACGTTCGAGAGACATAACCATTTCCGAGGCAACCAAGTGAGGAGTACCCTAAGGATGCAAGTGTGAGAAGTGTGTTTTTTCAGTTATATTATCTTGAGGTTAGTGATCTAACGATTAATTGATTTTATCTTGTCATGCACACCTAAGTTACTAGCTATTATATATACAGAAAAATAAAATGCATAAAGTATAAATCTAGACTATTACATGGCTTCGAGGAGGGGTATTTAGATTCCAAACCAAATGGGGAAAATAAAATAAAGCAATAAAGTACATTTCTATTAACTATTACATCCCGTATAACAATTACATGAATATAAAATGCAAAAGGAAATAAATGCGTGATAAATAAAAACACGTTCTAAAACCTAGAGGAAAAATCTTTTTGGTTGTTGGTTTTTATTTTTAATAACAAAAAGTAAGTGAAGTAAATATCTAAAATTCAATTAGAGAAATAAAAAGAAAGTTGGATGAAAATAAATCCTAATTCTAATGTTTTCGGTATTTTTTTATTAAGAAAATAATTTAAATTAAAAAGAATCAAAGTCTAATTTGATTTTAAATTGATAAAATTACATTAAAATGGTTAATTAATTAATTAATTTTAGAAAGAAACTAATCCTAATTATTATTATTTTTTATTTTTATGATTTATTAATAAAAAGACTTTTGAAAATGATAAACAAAATACAATAAAAAAGAAAATAGACAACATGGGCCTGGTCATCAAAACAAAAATGGGGGGGGGGGGGGGGGGGGGGGGGGGTGTTATTGTAAAACAATCGCTTGACCCAAAAGTTAAATCCCATATTGGCGTTTGATCCTGTGTGGGCACGTCTGGAGAGTCCATGATGGGGACTACTTGTTGGAGGCACTGGATCCAGGTTGAGTGTCTTGATGGTAAGGTGCATGGTGAACCCCTGGCTAATGCATGCACCCAATCTGCATTTGAAAATTGTTAGAAAAATAATATGCTGGACCTAGGACTCGAACCCAGGTCCTTTATTTTATACACACGCCTCCTCACCATCTGAGCCGCCTTGCCATTCATTACGTAAAATGAAGCAATAAAATTATATACAAAAACAAGTCCTTATCCAAGAAATAAAAAAAACGTGCACCATTATTCAAACTGGCCAATCAGAGGCTGACACACTTCATCTCCTACCTCTCTTTATTGCCTTAGGTAGAAATACCTATAGTGACAGTGTGATGCGGTGACAGAGCCGACTATTAATACTGGTTTTTGCGTTCGTATTCGAAAAAAGTTACGGTAAGCAAGAGTCGCCACCGACTTTTCTTTTATCCAATAAAGGAAAGGGTGAAAAGAACAAAAAAGGAATTTTCGAGAGTTTTCCGAGTAAGGGGGTTTATTATGGAAAGGGAAGGTGTTAGCACCCTTTCTATCCGTGGTTTTGCACGGGCTCTTAGAGGTTTGCTCATTTTTAAAATACCTTTGTGCTTTATGTTTGAAAATGTTTTGAAAAACGCCTTAGTACAGCGAACTTTGTAATGTTTCTCGGGATAGTGGAGAAAGTATACAGTATTTTGAAATGTGTTTTGAAAAGCAGTTTTTGTGTAAGTGCAAAAATAGTTTGAGCAAACTTCTAACAACTATTTACTTTTGTACTCGAAAAGGTTGTTCTTTTCCTCTTTTCCTTTAGACAGTGCTATCCTACTATTAGGGAGTAGGTAGCCTTGTCGTTGGATATTTTTAGGGACAATTGGAGGGACGTTACAGTCACGAAGGCAACTTATGGAGATGCTTTAGCAATTCTGTTTTAGGGACTAGATCATTTATCGAGAAGGCAATTGTAGGGTCATCGAGGGACTATGATCTTTTGATTTACGGGTCTTTGCTAAAGCATTCCTTCCCCATGACTGTTTTTGAAAAGCAACCAAAGTGGGATACCCTAGAGGTGCTTGTGTGTAATTGTGTTCAATTCAGTTATTTATCTTTTTATCAAGTTTGTTAACGTTCGATTTCAGTTTTGTCATACAAACCTAGTTACTAACAGTTAATGTATTGCATAATGTTAAAGTGCAAGAATTTAAATCTATGTTATTACAATGCTTCGGGGAGGGGATTTACATTATACAAGGATAAAGGGGGATAAAGCAGTAAATATCATAATTTTTATTTATTACACCCAGTAAATAGATATAATAATAGTAAAAATACGAAATTAAATAAATGCGTGCAAAGTTGAAAACATGTATGAAAATCTAAAAAGAAAATCTTTTTGTTGTTTTTAGTACAAAAGAAAATAAAGCTGAAGTCTATTTATTTTTAATTTTAAGAAAAAGATGTTAAAATAATTAATTAATTTATTCATAAATTAATTTTATTAATAAAACACTAACCTAATATTTTTTTGTGATTTTTTATTTTAAGATTGATTCAAATGATAATGTAAAAAAAAAGAACAAAGAATAGGAACATAAAGGCCTCCTTCGATTGCAGGGAGGAGTGGGCCTTTCGATTAAAGTGAAAACTGGTGTTTCGATCCAAGGCATGTTGTCTTTAGATTGAAGGGTGTCATCCTTCGATCCAGGTAGAGGTTGCCTTTAGATTGGCGGGTGCCACCCTTCGATCCAGGGAGATGCTGCCTAGAAGTCCTTGCTGGAAACTGTTTGATGGGTCCCTTGTGAGGACTCTATACATGCAAACATGCTAGCAAACGAAAAACATGACCTGGGTGCCAAACCCAAGCCCTTTGATCATGTATAGAATGACAAATCGAATGAAACAACAAATATGGATGTGTTATGTAAATACAAAGTTTGACATTTTACCCTCTCTTACCAGTAGTTGGAACCTTCGATTTGGCACTTTCTGGATGTGGGTACCTTCAATCTGGGACTTCTAGTTGTGGATACTTTTGTTGAAGGTTTGCTTTGGCTTGGATTACTTATGAAAATTTTGACAACCTTTGGTGGGTTTGTGGGAAGCATATCTCTAATCTCCCCCCCCCCCTTGTAAGGTGTCCTTGGCCTCATATTTATAGGAGTGTGAGGATGCATGAAAAATGGCAAAGGACAGCCATTTAACCAGGCCTTTAAAGCCATGAGACAAGAATCATACATATTAAAAGATTTCCTTTTTGAAATATTCATGTCTCATTGGAATCTTGAATGAACCCGGACACCTCTGATTTTCGAATGCCTTCAGGCCATGCTCTTCGATTGGCCTTGAGTTGCCTCCTTCGAATGGACTTCTTATGCACCCTTCGAATGGGCCTTCTGAATGCTTCTTCGAATGGACCTTTTGAATGCTTCTTCGAATGGACCTTTACATGTTCTTCGAATAGACCCTTTTAATGCTTCTTCGAATGGACCTTTACATGTTCTTCGAATGAGTCATTTACATATTCTTCGAATGGGCCTCTTGCCTGGTGTGCTGGCAAGTTGAGGGGCCTTTGCCTTTGTGAATTGAAGAAAACTTGTAGGATATTCTTGCCTCATGAATCGAAGGCAAGCCTGAAGTAGTTAATGCGTAGTAGAAGTGAAATTGAGTTGATCGAAGGGGGTCCAACGCTTAATCGAAGACTTGCGGACCAAAGCTTGATCGAAGAGTTCCAAACACCTAATCGAAGCTTACTAATCAAAGCCTGATCGAAGAGTGCCAAATTCCCAATCGAAGATTGGTGAGTCAAGCCTGTATCAAAGGATTTTGGATACCCAATCAAAGACTTTTCCCAGATGCCAATCGAAAGACACTTTGTTCATCTTAAAAAAACTTTATTTTTTTTAGGAAAGTGTTTGTGACCAACCATGTAAGGGAAGACCTTGGAAAACATGAGAGGGCAAATTTTGGGGTACAACAACTGCCCCTGTTCAATCTTCTTAAACCTGGAGATGTAGATTGGCTTGTCTGCCATTCGTGATCTGAAGGTGGAAGATGATTGAACACTAGAGTGCCTAGAAATTTGCACTCGCATGACATAACACTGATTGTTGACGATGTCGGGAATGGGCTTACAGATGCCATTTGGAGAAGATGACAGAGATTCGTCAGAGATGGGTTTAAAGATGTAATACAAGGAATATGATAGAGAGTCGTCGAAGATGGGCTTAAAGATGCCATCCAAAGTAGATGCTGACTTCATAAGAAGTCTCTTTGTGGGGATTCCTGTTCTTGTTGTCTGAGGAGGAGTCCACTAGGGGATGTTGATTTCTGTCGTTTTCCTGTTTGAGGAAAACTCTGGGGAATATAGTCTAGGAACTTCAGTTGTCCATGGCTCTACTGAGGGGTTATCTCTGGATTTGAGAGATGAAAGTTTGCTGTTTTCTGGTTGAAATCCAAGCTTCGCAGTAATTTGATGGGGAGAATGAAATTAACTGCTATCTAGAAATGTATAAGAAGAAACTTGTGTAGGTCAATTTCAGGATAAGTCAGGGTAAGACTTCATCTAGAAGTGTACGAGAAGGAACCTGGGTAGGGCTGTTTTAGGATATATATATATATATATATATAAGAGGGAGCCTGGGTAGGGTAACTTCAGGCCGAGTGCGGGTAAGAATGCATCTGGAAATTGTAAGAAAGAACTTGGGTAGGGTTGCCTAAGGATAAGCCCGTGTAAAACTGCATTTGGAAATTGTGAGAAGGGACCTGGGTAGGGTTGCCCTAGGATGAGTCAGTGTAAAATTGCATCTGGAAATTCAAGAAAAGGAACCTGGGTAGGGTTGCCTCAGGATGAGTACATGGAAAAATGAATCAGGAGATTGTGAGAAGGAACTTGGGTAGGGTTTCTTCAGGATGAGTCAGTGTAAAACTGCATATGGAAATTCAAGAGAAGGAACCTGGGTAGGGTTTCCTTAGGATGAGTCGGTGTAAAACTGCATCTGGAGATTGTGAGAAGGAACCTGGGTAGGGTTGCTTCAGGATGAGTCTTTGTAAAACTGCATCTGGAAATTCAAGAGAAGGAAACTGGGTAGGGTTGCCTCAGGATGAGTCCATGTAAAATTGCATCTGAAGACTGTGAGAAGGGACCTGGGTAGGGTTGCTTCAAGATGAGTCCGTGTAAAATTGTATCTGGAAATTCAAGAGGAGGAACCTGGGTAGGGTTGCCTCAGGATGAGTCCGTGTAAAACTGCATCTAGATATTGTGAGAAGGAACCTGGGTAGGGTTACTTCAGGATGAGTCCTGTAAAACTGTATTTGGAAATTCAAGAGAAGGAACCTGGGTAGGGTTTCCTCAGGATGAGTCAGTGTAAAACTGCATCTGGAGATTGTGAGAAGGATCCTGGGAAGGGTTGCTTCAAGATGAGTCTGTGTAAAACTGCATCTGGAAATTAAAGAGAAGGAACCTGCATAGGGTTTCCTCAGGATGAGTCCATGTACAACTGCATATGGAGAATGTGAGAAGGAACCTGGGTAGGGTTGCTTCAGGATGAGTGCGTGTAAAACTGCATCTGGAAATTCAAGAGAAGGAACATGGGTAGGGTTGCCTCAGGATGAGTCCATGGAAAAATGCATCTGGAGATTATGAGAAGGAACCTGGGTAGGGTTGCTTTAGGATGAGTTCGTGTAAAACTGCATATGGAAATTCAAGAGAAGGAACCCGGGTAGGGTTGCCTCAGGATGAGTCGGTGTAAAACTGCATCTGGAGATTGTGAGAAGGAACCTGGGTAGGGTTGCTTCAGGATGAGTCCGTGTAAAACTGCATCTGGAAATTCAAGAGAAGGAACCTGGGTAGGGTTGCCTCAGGATGAGTCCATGTAAAACTGTATCTGAAGATTGTTAGAAGGAACCTGGGTAAGGTTGCTTCAGGATGAGTCCGTGTAAAATTGTATCTGGAAATTCAAGAGAAGGAACCTGGGTAGGGTTGCCTCAGGATGAGTCCGTGTAAAACTGCATATGGAGATTGTGAGAAGGAACCTGGGTAGGGTTACTTCAGGATGAGTCCTGTAAAACTGCATTTGGAAATTCAAGAGAAGGAACCTGGGTAGGGTTTCCTCAGGATGAGTTAGTGTAAAACTGCATCTGGAGATTGTGAGAAGGAGCCTGGGTAGGGTTGCTTCTGGATAAGTCCGTGTAAAATTGCATCTGGAAATTCAAGAGAAGGAACCTGCATAGGGTTTCCTCAGGATGAGTCCTTGTAAAACTGTATATGGAGATTGTGAGAATGAACCTGGGTAGGGTTGCTTCAGGATGAGTACGTTTAAAACTGCATCTGGAAATTCAAGAGAACTAACCTGGGCATGTTTGCCTCAGGATGAGTCTGTGTAAAACTGCATCTGGAGATTGTGAGAAGGAACCAGGGTAGGGTTGCTTCAGGATGAGTCAGTGTAAAACTGCATCTGGAAATTCAAGAGAAGGAACCTGGGTAGGGTTGCCTTAGGATGAGTCCGTGTAAAACTGCATCTGGAGATTGTGAGAAGGAGCCTGGGCTGGGTTGCTTTAGGACGAGTCAGTGTAAAACTGCATTTGGAAGTCAGAAGAAACCCGTGTAAGATTGCTTCATGAAGAGCCCGTATAAAGCTGTATTTGGAAGTCAGAAGAAACCCCTATAAGATTGCTTCATGAAGAGCCCGTATAAAGCTGTATTTGGAAGTCAGAAGAAACCTATGTAAGATTGCTTCATGTTGAGCCTGTGTAAAGCTGTATTTGGAAGTCAGAAGAAACCCGTGTAAGATTGCTTCATGTTGAGCCCGTGTAAAGCTGTATTTGGAAGTCAGAAGAAACCTGTGTAAGATTGCTTCATGTTGAGCCCGTGTAAAGCTGTATTTGGAAGTTAGAAGAAACCCGTATAAGATTGCTTCATGATGAGCCAGTGTAAAGATGTATTTGGAAGTCAGAAAAAACCCGTGTAAGATTGCTTCATGTTGAGCCCGTGTAAAGTTGTATTTGGAAGTCAGAAGAAACCCGTGTAATATTGCTTCATGACGAGCCCGTGTAAAGCTGTATTTGGAAGTCAGAAGAAATCCGTGTAAGATTGCTTCATGATGAGTTCGTGTAAAGCTGTATTTGGAAGTCAGAAGAAACCCGTGTAAGATTGCTTCATGATGAGCTCGTGTAAAGCTATATTTGGAAGTTAGAAGAAACCCGTGTAAGATTGCTTCATGATGAGCCTGTGTAAAGTTGTATTTGGTTGCACAGATAATTACTCTGCTTTGTTTCAGGAGCTAATCCTAAACCTGTTGATAATTGTTGATGATAAATATTTGTTGATTGATCTTTCCTGAAAAGGTAAAGCATTAGTTGTATGCAATGTCATGATGTATGAAATGCATTTTGCAATGGTGTTCTCAAAATAAATGAGATTAGGATGTATGCATTTGTACTGCAGATGCTATGACGTTTGTAGAATGATGTACAAATACAATATGTGAATGTATTAGTTGTTCTATTGCAGCGCTGTTGAATTAGGGAAAATAAATCCCTAATTGCAGCTGGTGATGAAGAATGTAGGTCTTCATATTTTGTTAAAGCTGAACTGCTGGGAGATGATCTTCCGTTGTTAGAGAAATAAACTCTGTTGGGGAAGGAAAGCTCTGTGCACTGCTTGAGGATTTTAAGAAATCCTATTGGGGAATCCTGAGAAGTTTGGCGACTTTACTGGAGAAAACCTGATGTCGAAGCAGTAGTTAGAAATTCCTATTTTGTCGGGGATACAAGAGCACATGACATCACTAGGTTGTAAGCTGAGGATATGGTGGCGACCTTTTAGTAGAATGCCCCTGTCTCGGTACCTATTGTAGAAAATATCAACCGGGGATTTTGTAGATGGTTTGACTGTTATCCCAACTCTTGGAGTCCTTGGCGAATGCAGATCAGGGTAATAAACCTTCTACTGATTAGACAAGTGACGAGATGACGGGACATAGTCATACACTTTAATCCCTAACTTTTGCCTGCACTATCTTTTCAGATTTTCAGTCCATCGGGATACCATTTTTTGCTCAAGCCGCCCTTTCAGATTTTCGGCTTGACGGGTGTACATATTTTTTTCATACGTATATCCCTAATTTTTTCCCGAACTCCTTTTGGTTCACCGTGATGCCCTTATTTTTTCCTAGGCCAGCCAGCCTAGCGGGTCTTTGTTCATGCGTAGTATTTTCCGACTATGTCCATGTTCTTCAGGTGCGGAGAATTGTCACTGTCCATAGTAGTGAGTGTTGCCACACTGCTAGAAGATGTTTGTTTGATCGTACATGATTCGTTGCTTGAATTCATGTCCAATGCCCCAAGTGATTCAGATGGAGATATGTCCCTGGCTATTTGGCATTTTTGAGAGATTCCTTGAACCTTGACTTGACTGCCCCAGATTAGTTGGACATCATGTCATGCCCCTTGATTATGAAAGGCTTGTTATTGGGAATGTTTTTTTCATCTGAGGTGATTCTGCCCATTGAGGGAGTCTTCATTCACTGAATATTCATTGTATGAATTTCTCTTCCATTTGAACAATTAACCATATGCAAACAATGTCATCTAAAGAATGCAAATCTTATGTCTGTCTTGAAAGTTTTTGAAAATGCGTTTTTCGTAGTAAAACAAAATTTGAAAGAATGTGATATCAACTCATGATTTATAGTAAACCTTACAGGAGTGAGGATACCTTTGTAACAGCATGCTCTCGAACTAACCCATGCTTCAGCTAGGACTTTTAAGGATTGTAACGTGGCCTGGTTCACGGTTTAAGAAACAAAGGATAAAGGCTCAAAATTTATTTGTACCCACCCATTCTTCATGATGTTCTTCAGTCTTATGCTTGATTAATTGTGCATTTAGATCCCAATTAAGTTCTGGAATGTTGGTCCTGATATTCCGGTGATGGTTCAGAAATTGAACGTTTGTTTGAGAAGGCAGTCATTTTTGTGACCTTTTATTTTTGTTGAGGATTTGCAGGACCTCTTTCTTTTTTTATTTTGTTATCCCTGTCTTCTGCCTGAACTGTTTCTTTTGTGATTATAGCCAGCAGGATTCCCCAGTTTTTTTTCTTAAGTCTCCTTCATAGGTTTTGACTTAATGATCTTTTATTTTGAGAGATAATGACTGCTTGTTCTTAATGATTATGTGGAACCATCACTATCTTTTGTAGAGCATCTTCTACACTATTTGTCGTGTATGAAGGGAAAGCTTGTGACTGAATGCACATCTGAGTTAACTGATAAAACTACCCTGCCCCAGGTTATGAATAAGGGTTTTAATTTGTGTGAAAAGAAAACTCCTACTTCTTAGGATCAAAGGGGTTGACTAGGGATATCTTCCTTATGACTCCATTGTTTAGGATTTGAAACAACACATGTACATCATCAGTGGGGTCTGTTCAAAAGCATACTGTAGAGATTATGGTATCGTTCTTGTCATCCTCCCTCTAAAGGCTTAGAGATTTTAATCAAGAGTTGAATATCACAAAAAGGAAGTAAGAAAGCAGTTTAAGCATAATGAAAACAAATTAATTCAAGATAAACATGTGCAATGCATTAATGAAATAGCAAAGTTTGACATGACAATAATTGTTTGAACAAATAAAGAAAATACAACTTGAGAATTCAAATGAACAAAAATGCTCTCAATCCTGGCCATGATTTGGCATGGGAGCAGTGATCACGTTGGGAGTCTCAGGAGGGTCAAACTCAATCTCCTTGGCGTTAATCATATTTTGAATCTTGTATTTCAGTGCCCAACAATTGTTAGTATTGTGCCCAGGACTTCCAGAATGATAGGCACACCTTGCATCAGGATTGTAGTTAGGAGAAGAAGTCTTAGGGTTTGGATGAGGTCCTATCAATGTAATTAAATTCATCCTCAACATATGTTGTAATGCTTGAGACAATGGCATGTTGATCTTGATAAGTTGTCTCTTAGGCTCGTCTTGCCTTCACTGATTACCCTGTTGTTGTGGTCGTTGCACGTGTGCCAAATTAGAGACCAGCACTGCCCCTACAAATTGGTGGTAGTCTGCCTTATTACGACCCTTATGGCCATACACAACATTGGCTTCCCTCTTACCAGTAAATGGCTTCTTCTCAGCATTAGAAGATGCAGCCATCAGGATCTTCCCACTCCTGATACCACTTTCGATCCTTTCTCCAGTCAGAACCATCTCTGTGAACCCAGATGAGGAACTCCCAATCAGCATATTAAAGAACGGGCCTATCAAAGTGCCCATGAACATGTCTACCATTTCCCGATCATTAAGAGGAGGTTGTACCCTTCCAGCTAGATCCCTCCATTTCTGGGCATATTCCTTGAAGCCTTTGCTATAACCCATAGACATGCTTTGAAGTTGTGTACGAGTTGGAGAAAGGTTAGCATTGTATTGGTACTACTTGTAGAAAGGAGCAGCCAAGTCTTCCCAGGTATGAATGTCTATTCTTTCTAGCTGATAGAACCACTCCAGTTGCATGCCAGCTAAACTTTCTTGGATGAAATGTACCCATAACTTTCGGTCAGCAGTGTGGGGTTGGATCTTTCTGACATATGATTTCAAGTGAAGTTTAGGACTGGAAACACTGTCATATTTTGCGAAGATGGGGACCTTGAACTTAGGTGGGATGACCACCCCTGGAACCAAACCTAATTCTTCAAAATCCAAACTGGGAACCCTTTAGATCTCCATGTCATTGAGCCAATCCTCTAGCCATTTGTATTTATCGTCAGTAGGAGGATATTGCTCCTCAGAATATTCAGGTTCATCTTCTTCGGATGCTGGATTATTGTCTCCTTCCTCTGATTCCCCATCACCTCCCTCTTGATTATCCCTTCTCTTTGATGGAGTTGCAAAATCTATAGCTCGGTTAGCTGGTTATCTTCTTCCCACACTCAAAACACAAACTGGTTTCTTTGCCTTCTTAGTCTTCTCTTTGATGATCAGAGCTTTTAGGACTTCTTGCCCCTGGGTCAGAGCCAAGAACATTTGTTGGAACTGGGCGTTTTGAGCTTCAAGGTCTTTGATTGTTTGTTCAAGAGCCATTTCTTCTTGCTGAAATAAACAACGAATGAATAAGAAGCTTGTACCTGGGGTACCTGTTATGCAATGACATATATGATATGCAAATGTTTTCAAGGATCTCGTGGGGTAAACAAGAAAATGTCAGAAGTTGAATTTTGCAGCTTTGATTGAAGAACTTGGCATCGTTGAAAGTCCTTCTACAAGAGTCAAGCTCACCCTATCAAGTGGGTCATAGCCCCTGACTCAAGTTGTCACCTTGGTCTTTTGACAGTGTTGGCTAGAGGAAAATGAATCCCCTTTCCCTTTGCTAGACGTCTGTTTATCATAACCTGCATCAGAGGCCCTTGAGATCCATGAATTGGTTAAGGAAATGCCATGGTATGATGCTATGATATGTATGCTATGCATCAAGCAAAAAATAGGGTAAGAAGCCAAACAAAGTCCTGCAATGAGTTCAAATTTTTAAGCAAAGAAAGCAAACAAGTCACACAAATAGCCTTAGGTTTAGGCTTGCATGGATTCCATAGGTAAGTATCCTCTTTAGTTGGCTCAACCTGTCTTAGAAATAGTAATCGGGTTCTAAGGAGTCTCAATATCACTGATCTTTCTTTACCGCTATTATTTCAGCTTAGCAATCTTTTCTTGCGGCCGAAACATCCCGAAAGTCAGATCTCAATGAGTGTAGTATCGAGTATCAAATGATTCCCAACTTTACACCGAGACCGGCTATCTCACTATTTTCTAATGGCCAAGTTTGTTCAACTAAGGTTCTAAGGTTCGCTAGTGCTTCACGACACCATGCGGCAGCCCTGTATTCTCCTCGATTCAACACAAGGGATACCGGTACCAACCAAAGTGTCACACCAACACAGCCATCGCTCCAACCATATCGGTCTACGCCGTATAGTCTCCATGATCTATTGTTGTTTACCTAAAAGTGTGCCCCAGATTCTAGTGTAGGATCTATAGAAACAACCCAAACAGCCCTCCAAGGGTAAAGCAAACAAGGCACGGCAAATCAGTTAAATAATGAACTAACTCTAAGGTAACCTCACTTTTTATTTTTTCCCCAACAGAGTCGCCAATTCTGTAATACGGTGGCAGAACCGACTATTAATACTGGTGTTTGCGTTTGTGTTTGCAAATGTTGCGGTAAGTAAGAGTCGCCACCGACTTTCCTTTTATTCAACAAAGGAAAGGGTGAAAAGAACAGAAAAAGACCTTTTCGAGAGTTTTCTGAGTAAGGGGGGTAGATTATTGAAAGGGAAGGTGTTAGCACCCTTTCCATCCGTGGTTTTCCACAGGCTCTTAGAGGTTTGCTCATTTTTAAAATACCTTTTTGCTTTGTGTTTGAAAATGCTTTGAAAAACGCTTTAGTATGACGAACTTTGTAATCTTTCTCGGGATAGTGGAGAAAGTATACAAAGTGTTTTGAAATGTCTTTTGAAAAGCAGTTTTTGTGTAAGCTCAAAAATAGTTTGAGCAAACTTCTAACAACTATCTACTTTTGTACTCGAAAAGGTTGTTATTTTCCTCTTTTTCTTTAGACAATGCTATCCTACTATTTGTGAGTAGGTAGCCTTGTCGTTGGATGTTTTGAGGGACAATTGGAGGGACGTTATAGTCACGAAGAAAACTTATGGAGATGCTTTAGCAATTCTGTTTTAGGGACTAGATCATTTACCGAGAAGGCAACTGTAGGGTCATCGAGGAACTATGATCTTTTGATTTATGGGTCTTTGCTAAAGCATTCCTGCCCCATGACTATTTTTTAAAGGAAACCAAAGTGGGATACGCTAGAGGTGTTTGTGTGTAATTGTGTTCAATTCAGTTATTTAACTTTTTATCAAGTTTGCTAATGTTCGATTTCAGTTTTGTCATACAAACCTAGTTACTAACAGTTAATATATTGCATAATGTTAAAGTGCAGGAATTTAAATCTACGCTATTACAATGCTTCGGGGAGGGGATTTAAATTATACAAGTATAAAGAGGGATAAAGCAGTAAATATCATAATTTTTATCTATTACACCCTGTGATACGGTGGAAAAACCGACTGTTAATACTGGTTTGCGTTTTTTGTTCGCAAAATGTTGTAGTAAGCAAGAGTCACCACCGACTTTTATTGCATCCAATCTTGGAAAAGGAAAAAGAACAAAAAAAACCTTTTTCGAGATTTCTGAGTACGAGGGGTAGATTATAGAAAGGGAAGGTGTTAGCACCCTTTCTATCCATGGTTTTCCATGGGCTCTTAGGTACTTGCTCATTTTTCAAATTGCTTGTGTGTGCTTGTTTTGAAAAGTTTTGTTTTACTTCGTTTTAACCCTTGTTTCTGTCCTCAAGAGTGTTACGAAGTTGTTTTTGAAAACTGTTTGAAAAGTGTTTGTGTGAAAAAGTTTGTTTGTTTGAGCAAGTACCTAACAGTTATCTACCAACTCGAAAAAAAGTCTGTTCGTTTTCCTTTAGACAACGCTATCCTTTTATTAAGGAATAGGTAGCACAGTCGTTGGAGTTGTAAGGGACATTCGAAAGGGACAAGTACAATCACTAAAACAACAATTAGAAAACTTTAGTAGTAACCCTAGAGTCTTAAGATCTTTCTGAGGCAACATTTCCGAGGAAACATTTCCGAGGCAACATTCGAATGGGACACTTTGATCTTTTAGACCGGAGGGCGTCCACTAAAATCTCCTATGCTTAATGATTGTTTATCGAAGGCAACCGAAGTGAGGTAAACCCTAGGAGTGAATATGTGCATATGAATTGTTTCAGTTATTTAATCTTTGCATATTAGGTGATCTACCATTTAAATTTCCAGATATTCTTGCCATACAATCCTATTAGCATACATCTAACAGTTAAATATTTACGGAAATTAAAAGTGCGAGAAAATAAACCTAGCTATTACAAGGCTTTAGGGGATGGGGATTGATTACATAACCAAAGAATCGGGGATTAAAGCAGTAAATAAAACCCTAGTTTAACTATTACAAACCATTGGCAGTTACAAAAATAATGGAAAAGAAATAATTAAATGTGCGGTGAATTAAATACGAGGGATGTTGAAAAATAACCTAAACCCTAATTGAAAGAAAATAGATTTTTGTACATTTTTTATTGGAGAAAACAATGAAATTGCAAATTAAATAAAACCCTAATTTCTAATTGCTTTTTAATTATGAAAAAAAGTATTTAAGTTAATCTAATTAACCTAATTAATTAAAATCAATATTTTAATGAAAAAAATGATTTTGGTGTATTTTTAAATAAAATTAATTAAATTATGTACAATTCAAATCCTAAGTCTAATTATTTATAATTATAAAAAGAGATTAAATTGCCCTAAGTTAATTAAAATAAATTAATTAAGAAATAAAATATTTTTATTAAAAAAATATTTTTGTAGTTTGTTGTGATTTTTTTTATTAAAAAAAGAAAATGATTTTTTGTGTTAATTAAGAAAAAATAAAATAACTAAAGAAAATAAATAAAGAAATTAAACAAGTATAAAAAAGAAAGAATTGGGCCTGTATGTTGAAGTAGAAAGGGGGTATGATTCTGAAATTGTTGGGCCGAAGGTTGCTGGCTCAGACTACGTGAGATCATGTATAGCGCTCTCCTGAGGGTCTACCATGGGTCTTTCCTTGATGAGGCGTTGGATCTGATGCCATGGTGATCAAGAGGCTGGATGCAAGGGTGTATGGAAGGCGCCTGGGATTGGGATGCATTGAATCTATTGAAAGAAAATGAAATAAAGAAAATTGTTGGGACCTGGGATCGAACCCAGGTCCTCACGCTTGCTACCACTGAAGCGTTGCCAACTGAGCTATGGTTGTTAGTTGTAAGTATAATGAGAAGAATATATAATATATAAAAAAAAAAGTGGTTAGTTGACAAACAAAACAAAACGTGCGAAGATTCAAAAACTCTAATGGGGGGCTGCCAGCTAGTCGTCTTCTTCAAGGCTCTGTCGTGTTAGGTGTTCACCTATACCCACAGACGATGTTTGTAACCATATCCCTGTAACATTCGAAAATCCATAAAATGTAAGATAAATGAAATCTAACTATGTAGATAAACCCGTTTTGATCTTGTAAACATCATGGTACCCTTCTTTTTGCCCAATTTAACCTGTAGAACAAACCCCTAAATTGCACACGCAAACCCTAACAATGGCAAAGGCACATATAGGCGTCAAAAATTCAATTGAATCATGCAGTTAGCTTGCAAACATCTCAAACATGACAAATATAAAAATTAACCATGCTAATGATGCAAGAAATACAGTAATAGATTTTGAAAAAAAAGCAAACCGAGTGAACTTGTAACACGTGATTCTGGGTGTTTCAGGCCTTGCAAACGATCCAATTGGCTTCAATGCACACCCAGGAAGAGGTTGCTGGCTTTAAATGGCTTTGAGATGGCCTGTTGAATGAAAACCGAGTCACACTTTTCTTTGAAATTTTTTGAATTTGTTCTGCCTTTTTTACGACTGCTAACCCTTGTCTTATGCCTTGTACATGTTCCATATATATGTTAGAATGAATTAGGGTTATAAAATTGGCTTGTATCTTTGCAATTATGGAAGATTTGATATGATTTTCATGCCATGTGTAATATTTCTAAATTGAGCCAAATCCTTCCTTTCTTGTACATTCAAACCTGTTTCATTTTGGTCTTGATCTTTCAACATAATTTGATTGCAATCCTGTCAAAAAATCAAATCAAAACATATCTTTGCTATTATTCACCAATTATTTGATTTAATTCAATTTTTAATTAATAAAAAATCAAAATAAATTTAAAAATGAACCAAATAATGTGTGGGTGAATATTTGGGTCGTGGACCATATTATAAGTGAGGTGCAAGCATAAAAAGTTAGGCCCATTTGGCAAAAAATATAATTTTGAGCCCATTTGACTTTTGGCAATTTTGCAAAAAAGGTCAACTTTGACAAGGCATATCTCTTCCAATTTTAACCCTAGAGAGGTGTTCTTGGACTTTTTAGAAATCTTAGGATGTCCTCTAAGCAACCCTTTTGGTCTCATCTCAATTGACTCTTCCATGTTCATGTAAGAATCTTTGACCCAAAAGGTGTTTTTGTTGACTTTTCAAAAGGACCCATAATGTAGAAATTCATATCTTTTTATGAGTGCATATTTTGAACTTGTGGGATGAAGATGAGATGTAGGTAATTGCATCCTCTTCAAAATGAGCCTTGGATGGAAAATTTCTGATGAAGCATGTGGGAGTTATGCTTGGTCAAAGTTTGGTTGACTTTTATTGAGAAACCCTAATTTAGCAACTTTTGGGTTTTGATGAATTTAGAGTTTTCCTTGAAGAATCATGATCAACCCTTGATCCAATGATGAAAGTCACTTGTTAATGTTGACCAAAAATCTTGAAGTTTGACTGTATGTGGGTCACAATTGACTTTTGACCTAATACAATCGATTCTCAAGCATCTGGGCAGTTGACTGAGCAAACTTCTTGTGAAATGCTTGAAATTTGACATGGAGGGTCTTGAGAAAATATTAGAACCATGGAGAGCATATGAAGTCTTGGAGTTCACTCATCTTTATAAAAATGGAAACCCTAATTTGAGGTACATTGCCTTAGGAAAGAGTTTGTTTGGTCAACTCTTTGGAAACCTTGAGCAAATTGAGGATCTCTAGGAGTATGTTTTGAGTAAAATGAGAGGGCAAATTTTGGGGTACAACAGCTTCCCCTGTTTAATCTTCTTAAACCCGAGGATGCAGATCAGCTTGTCTGCCTTTCGTGATCTGAAGGTGGAAGATGATTGAACACTAGAGTGCCCAAAAATTTGTACTCGTATGAAGCGATACTTGATTTGTTGATATCGGGAATGGGCTTAAAGATGCCATCTAGAGAATGTTGATTTCCTGAGATATTCCTTTGACGAGAGTCCCTGTTGCTGTTGTTGATGAGGAATCTGCTGAGGAAAGTTGGTATCTGTCTTGAGAGAAATATGAGCTTCAGTTGTTCGTTACTCTACTGGGGAAATAACTCCGACTTGAGGAAGTGGAAGTGAACTGCATATCTAGTCAAGGTATATGCTGCACCGTGACTTACTGGGGAAGTGCAAAACTAATCGTGTTTGATTAGGTCCAGGTCTTACAGTGTTGTGGACTGCTGTCTAGAGATAAGAGGAAAGAAACCTGGATGGTAAGGTTATGAGAAGGAACCTGGATAGTAGGGTTACTTCGATATGAAAGCTTGGATAGTAGGGCTGTGAGAAGGAACCTGGATAGTAGGGTTACTTCGATATGAAAGCCTGGATAGTAGGGTTGTGAGAAGGAACCTGGATAGTAGGGTAACTTCGATATGAAAGCCTGGATATTAGGGCTATGAGAAGGAACCTGGATAGTAGGGTTACTTTGATATGAAAGCCTGGATAGTAGGACTGTGAGAAGGAACCTGGATAGTAGGGTTACTTCGATATGAAAGCCTGGATAGTAGGGCTGTGAGAAGGAACCTGGGTCGTAGGGTTACTTCGATATGAAAGCCTGGATAGTAGGGTTGTGAGAAGGAACCTGGATAGTAGGGTTACTTAGATATAAAAGCCTGAATAGTAGGACTGTAAGAAGGAACCTGGATAGTAGGGTTACTTCGATATGAATGCCTGGATAGTAGGGCTATGAGAAGGAACCTGGGTTGTAGGGTTACTTCGAGATGAAAGCCTAGATAGTAGGGCTGTAAGAAGGAACCTGGATAGTAGGGTTACTTCGATATGAAATCCTGGATAGTAGGGTTGTGAGAAGGAACCTGGATAGTAGGGTTACTTCGATATGAAATCCTGGATAGTAGGGCTGTGAGAAGGAACCTGGATAGTAGGGTTACTTCGATATGAAAGCCTGGATGGTTGGGCTGTGAGAAGGAACCTGGATAGTAGGGTTACTTCAATATGAAAGCCTGGATAGTAGGACTGGGAGAAGGAACCTGGGTCGTAGGGTTACTTCGATATGAAAGCCTGGATAGTAGGACTGTGAGAAGGAACCTGGGTCATAGGATTACTTTGATATTAAATCCTGGATAGTAGGGCTGTGAGAAGGAACCTGGATAGTACGGTTACTTCGATATGAAAGCCTGGATAATGGAGCTGTGAGAAGGAATCTGGATAGTAGGGTTACTTCAGAGCGGTAGTGTAGATTAGTTGACCCGTTTGATTTCGGGAACTGAGTTTCCATTAATTGTCTGTAGATGTGATCTGTATAACTGTTAGATTTGTTGAAGCTAATCATCTTTTCTTGCGAAAAATATCAGGGTTAGTTATATGCGATGCATGAAATGTGGGATGAGATGATGTTCTCAAAATAAATGAGATTATGTTGTATATGACATGTACGCGTATGTCATAATGTATGTTTATGAAATGATATCGGGGTATGCTCGCGTCTAGGAAACTAAATCCCTGACGGTTGCTGGAGATTTGTAAATATTCTGTCGGGATGAGATGCTGGAGAATAAAATCTGCAGGGACCAAAATTAGGGGGAGGAGATACTCTGTTGGTAGACCCGCTGATCTGGAGGAATAAACTCAGCTGGGGATGAAATTTCATTGTCGGAGATGTTGAGCTCTGTTGGAGATAGGGCTTCTGTATTTGTAGAAATAAACTCCGCTTGGGGGATGAAATTTACTGACTCGCCCGCGATTATGAACCTCGGCTGGGTATAGTTATGTTCTGTTTCGAGGAAGCTAACATTAATGCCTTTGGATACTTTTACTCTATGGGGGAGTGTATGTACCAATAATTATGTTCCCAAGCTGGCTCTATCCCGGTACCTGTTGGGCAAAGTAACTGTAGGGTTTGGCACTTCCTGTTTTTCCCTGTTTCTGGAATTACGGGTAATTGCCTTTGTTTCTTATGTAAATATTTATGAGCAACAATCATTTTCAAATGCATATATCAAAAATAAATTATTGGATGTTCTTGCAAAACAAAACAGAAAAAGAAAAAACAAATTGAAGTTTTGTGAAAATGATTTGTATTGATTTTTGAAGTTGGCCTGTAATAGGCGTTTTTTGTATAAAGAGGCTGACGCTCTAGTAAGAGAACGCCACCGAAAGATAGAAATTATACAATTTGTGTAAAAGAAAGAA
The DNA here is from genome assembly GCA_948472305.1 of Vicia faba. NCBI lineage: Eukaryota > Viridiplantae > Streptophyta > Magnoliopsida > Fabales > Fabaceae > Vicia > Vicia faba. The sequence continues at coordinate 104,730,911 of OX451735.1, read as the reverse complement.
AAACAGCTATGTGAAACAACCCCATTGGGTTCCAAATTTTCTATTGCCTTTATATCTTCAAGCATCTCATCACTTTGCTACTTGGTCGAAGATTGATCAGATTGATCGGTGCCGTCCGAGCTTGATAGTCGATATCGAAGTCTGGTTGCAAGATGATCCAATGAGACATAATGATACGCTTCAATCCCTAAATTTTTCCTGGATTGCCCTTTCGGGTTTTCAATCCACCGAGATACCCTTTTTTGCCCAAGTCTCCCTTTTGGGTTTTTGACTTGCCGGGTGTACAAATTTTTTCATTTTCATCCCTTACTTTTGCTCGAACCCTTTTGGTTTTCCGGGAAGCCCTTATTTTTTCCTATTCCAGTCAACCTAGTGGGTATTTGATTATGCGTAGTATCTTTTCACTATGTCTGCATTGATAGGGTGAGGAAGGTCGTCACCGTCCATGGTGGTTAGAATCATAGCTCCTCCTGAGAAAATGTTCTTAACCACAAATGGCCCTTCGTACGTGGGGGTCCATTTGCCCTTGGGATCACCTTGTGGCAGTATGATGCGCTTGATTACTAGATCCCCGACTTGATATTCTTGACGCCTGACTTTCTTGTTGAAAGCCTTGATCATTTTCTTTTGGTACGTCTGACCGTGGCAGGTAGCAGTAAGTCTCTTTTCATCGATTAGATTCAGCTGATCAAGTTGGGTTTGGATCCAGTCGTCTTTGTTCAAACCTGCATCTTTCATAATCCTGAGAGAGGGTATCTGGAATTTGATGGGTAGGACTGTCTCCATGCCATATACCAGAGAGTAGGGTGTTTCCCCTGTCGACGTCCGTGCTGAGGTACGATACCCACGAAGAGAGAATGGTAACATCTCATGCCAGTCTTTATATGTCACCGTCATGTTCTGTACAATCTTATTGATGTTATTGTTAGCTGCTTCAACAACCCCATTCATCTTCGACCGTTAGGGAGAAGAGTTATGATGATGTATCTTGAACTGTTTACAGAGCTCGGAGATCATTGTCTTGTTGAGATTCGTACCATTGTCGGTAATAATTCTCTCTAGCACACCATATAGACAGACCAGATTATGCTTGATAAACCGCGCAACAAAGTTCTTGGTCACAGTAGCAAAAGAGGCTGCCTCAACCCACTTCGTGAAGTAATCAATGGCTACTAAGATGAAGAGATGTCCATTGGAAGCGGTGGGTCTGATCTCGCCGATCATATCGATGCCCCACATTGTAAAGGGCCACGGAGCTGTCAAGACATTCAAGGGGACCGGAGGCACATGCACCTTATCAGCGTAGATTTAGCACTTATGACAGGTTCGAGAGTGCTAATAACAATAGGCTTCCATAGTGGACCAATAATATCCTGCCCGTAGGATCTTCTTAGCCATGGTATGTCCACTAGAATGGGTTCCGAAGGTGCCTTCATGTAGATATGTCATGATCCTTTATGCTTCATTTTTATCTACACATCGTAATAGTGTGGAGTTATTGGTTTGTTTATAGAGGATTCCATTACCGAGGAAGAACTTTGCAGCGAAACTTCTCAGAAACTTCTTATCATTGACAGATGCCCCTTCGGGATATTCCTAAGCCTCGAGATACCTTTTGACTTTGTGAAACCAGGGTTTGTCTGCCACTTCTTCGGTGTCGATCTCACAACAGTGTGCTGGTTCACCCAACCTCTCAATGGTAATCTGGGGAGCTTCATTGTCCCACCTAACCTTGAACATATAAGACATGGTAGCTAGCGTGTCCGCTAACTGGTTCTCCTCTCGTGGGAAATGTTCGAAGGTTACCTCCTCAAAGTGTGCGAGCAATGTCAGCACATACTGTTTATAAGGAATGAGATTTGGGTGCTTCGTATCTTACTCGCCTTTGATCTGACTTATCACCAGAGCAGAATCCCCAAATACACCTAAGAACTTAATCCTCAGGTCAATAGCAGCTCGAAGACCCATGTTACATGCTTCATACTCCTCCATGTTGTTGGTGCAGTTGAAACATAATCGGGCGGTGAACGGAGTATGACAGCCCTCGGGAGATAATATTACAGCGCCAATGCTGTTACCCAGTGCATTCGAGGCTCCATCAAAATATATGGACCATTGGGATCCCTCCTCGGGTCCTTCATCCGGTCCAGGTTCTTCGTAGTCAATCACCAACATGATATTCTCTTCCGAGAACTCAAAATTCATGGACTGGTAATCATCCACGGCCTGATGAGCCAAATGATCAGCCAATACACTTCCCTTAATTGCCTTTTGGGTTGTATATTTTGTGTCGTATTCGGTTAAGATCATTTGCCACCTTGCTATCCTTCTGGAGAGAGTGGGCTTCTAAAAAATATACCTGATCGAATCCATCTTTGATATCAACAAGGTAGTGTGAGTCAGCATATACTGTCTTAGTTGGCGAGCATCCCATGCCAAAGCGCAGTGAGTTTTCTCGAGCAATGAGTATCGTGTCTCACAGTCGGTAAACTTTTTGCTAAGGTAGTATATTGCATGCTCTTTTCGACCAGACTCGCCATGTTGCCCTAGCACACACCCCATTGAATTGTCTAGCACTATCAAGTATAATATCAAAGGTCTTCCTTCAACTGGAGGCATCAGAATTGGCAGTTCTTGAAGGTATTCCTTGATTCTTTCGAAAGCGGTCTGGCATTCATCATTCCACTTTACCACTTGATCTTTCTTCAGAAGCTTGAAGATTGGCCCACAAGTAGCAGTCAGATGTGAAATGAACTTGGTGATATAATTCAGACTTCCCAAGAAACCTCTAACCTCTTTCTCTATGCGGGGAACCGGCATCTCTTGTATGGCCTTTACCTTCGCAGGGTCTACCTGAATACCTTTGTCACTGACGATAAAACCCAGAAGCTTACCAGATCTTACCCCGAAGGTACACTTGTTCGGATTCAACCTCAGCTTGTAGGTCTTCAACCTGTCAAATAATTTCTAAAGATGATCAAGGTACTCTTCCTCAGTCTAAGACCTGGCTATCATGTCATCAACATAGACTTCGATCTCGTGGTGAATCATATCATGGAACAAAGCGACCATAGTGCACTGATAAGTTGCCCCAGCATTCTTCAATCCAAAAGGCATCACCTTGTAGCAGAAGGTGCCCCACTGTGTAACGAAGGTTGTCTTCTCCATGTCTTCAGGAGCCATCTTGATTTGGTTGTAGCCAGAGAAACCATCCATGAAGGAGAAGATTTTATGATGCGCGGTGTTGTCGACCAGAACATCGATGTGAGGAAGTGGGAAGTCATCCTTGGGGCTTGCCCTGTACAGATCTTTGTAATCCACACACATCCGTACCTTACAGTCCTTCTTAGGTACCGGAACAACGTTGGCAACCCACTGTGGATAGGAAGTGACAACTAAGAATCCTGCATCGGACTATTTCATGACCTCTGCCTTGATCTTCTCTGACATTTCAGGGCGCCTACGACGGACCTTCTGTTTAATCGGAGGACAATCTTCTCTAGTCTGCAGGCGGTGTACCACAATATCAGTGTCTAATCCTGGCATGTCTTCATAGGACCAGGTGAAGATCTCGACATAGTCGTGCAACATCTGTATCAACCTTTGTTTGACGCTAAGCTCCAGATTTGTGCCTATTTTAACCTCTTTTCTGTCTTCCTCAGTACCCAAGTTCACTGTCTCAACCGGCTCTTCATGAGGCTGTATGGCCCTTTCTTCCCGCTATAATAGTCTAGCAAGTTCTCCAGGCACCTCACAATCATTCTCACCTTCGTCCTCGGCTTGGTTGATTGGATTTTTGAAGTCATAACTGGCAATAACAGAGCTGTTATCAATAGGATCCAGAGTGGATATGGATCTGCATTATGATACGTGAGTGTGTGTAAGAGAATAGTTATTTTGGTAAAGTGAAAACAGAAAAGAAAAACAGAGAGCGCAAAATTTGTATGCAAGAAACGTCCAATCCTTTATTAATGATATATGAAATGACAAACAATAGCCCTCACAAACAAAACCAATGTGCCTCGGGCAAGGCACAAGGCCGTAAAGTGTTAAATTGTTTATTACAAATCTCAAAACAAGTAAGTCAACTACTGCGGAATAAAAGAAACAGGTATAAAGTCCTTAGCCGTCCAGTTACTCGTTCCACCGTTGGTAGTTGGGTAGATCCAACTGTCGATGTCTGAGTCTTCCTCGCTGTCTTCAATGGCATTAATTCCCCGATTGCTGACTGTCACACCTTAATTTTTGACCTAAGATACCACCTCCCATCTGTATCATTACATAGCAAGCATTCACAAGCAATTCGACCTATTTTTGCCATTTCTCGAATCAAATTTCAAAAGTTCATAACTTCTTCAAATTTCGACATTTTTTAGTGTTTCTTTTACATATGATTCTCCTTGACAACATCTATAACTTTTATTTACAAGTCAAGAGCTGATTATGTTTGAAAAGCCACAAAAGAATGAAAACGTTAGAAATCGCTTTATGAATTTAATGGAATTTGATCATGTCTTGTCCAACCTTTACCAAATCGTACATATCGAACATTTTTTTCGTCTTTTATTTATCATTTTTGTCTTATTTGAACAAAATCTAAAAAATATGTATTTTAGTTCATGCCACTTTTTACTATCGCATTATTAGAAAAATCACAAAAATATTTATAATTAACATTATAGTATTTTAAATTCGCAATTCTTAATTCAAAAATATCAAAAATTATTATAGTTTTATTGATTTCATTTACATTTATATTTTAGTATAGATTTTAATCCAAAATATCTCAAAAAAATATAGTTAATATCTTTTTCCTTTATTTTACATTTTTTTATTCTTTTTAGTCATTATAGTTTTAGCTTCTTTTAATCCAATATTAATTTTGATTTGATTCTAATTTTAATTCAATTTTTAAAATTAAATTAATATTAAAATAAAAATAAAATTAATTTTGTTTGCATCTTATTTTGATTATTATTATTATTCTATTTTTGTATTACTAACAAATTGCCTTTTATCATTATTATTACTATTGCCTTTGTTTTATTGTTTTATGTCCAATAAAGTTGTGGTCCCAAAACCAGATTTTTGAACTTGCAAAATCCTGCTGCTGCAACATGCTAAACAACAAAACCTGCATAATACTCCAAGTATAATAGTTCAAACCATTACCAAAGCTTGCACAAAAATGGTCATACAAAAAACTGCATCATAAAGTAATAAAGTCAGTGCCTAAAAAAAACAATTCAAAAGCACCAATCTTCCCTCTCAAAAATATGGGGATTCTTATCTATAAAAGACGAGAAAATTACTGATAAAAAAGCAGGCATCACAGAGAAAAAGAAGAGAGAAAATAGATCTAAAAAAAACTTTTTTTCACATACAGAAACATACCTCTGTTTAATATTGAAATTCTGGCTGCAGATACTCAATGTCACGTTCAATGTTATGACACCGTATCTGACTTTCTATAAGACAGTAAATACAAAAACAGTAAAGAACACAGTCAATTGTTTACCCAGTTCAGTGTGCAACAACACCTACTCTGGGGGCTACCAAGCCAGGGAGGAAATCCACTATAAGAGATATTAATTCAGGAATAAACCAACCAGTTTATCTCCTTCACTTAAGACCTACCCAATGCAACTTCAATCTAAGTACAACTTAAACCTGAGTTCCTACTCACTCCCCCTCAATCACAGCAATGATACATAAAACAATTTGACTAATGAATTGATGAAGACACTCTTCAAAACATACACTTGATTATGCTTCACAGCTTTTTAATCAAGCAACACAAACACTCTTGCTTCACAGCTTTGAGTGATACATAAACCTAACTTGACTTTGCTTCACAGCTTTAGTCAAGAGACATACAAACACTCTTGCTTCAAAGCTTTGAGTGATATACAACCCTTACAATTAAAACTTATTCCAAGTCACTTATCACAATGATAATTGCTTGGATTACAATAGTTAAAACTATACACCTTCTAAATGATCTTCTGTCAAAAAGGGATACATTCCAAGACAGCAGCTCCGTTGAATATATAGCAGCTGCATCTTCAGTTAGGGTTTCCACAAAAAGCTAGGGTTAATTCCGTTTGACCTTAAGACTAGGTCACAGGACTAGATCAACCAGGTTGGGGTTGAGCTAGGTTAACCCAAAGAAAACGCAGGATTCTGTTCTGGAAAGACTGAGTCATTTTCCTGAAAAAACTCAGAATTAACCAAACTGCATACCTGTTAGTTCAAAACAGGATGTCTTAACATTTGTTATGACATCTGAATTCCTGTTTACTGATTTTGGTAAATGTGATCATTTTGCAAAAATGCTCAGATACACACTCATAAACATCAGTACCTGTATGACAATATTTTTCTGCAAAGGTACCTAATAAATCTGTACCTAATAAACTAGAATGTTATGACATCAGTCATGACATTCATACACCTGGTTTTACCAAAAATGCATGCCAATACCTAAACAACTACAAACTCCCCCTTTGGCAGATTTTTGGCTAAAGCCCCTAAGCAATCAGAGATAGATAGCAGCAGAATAAATATGACTGCAGAAAAATAGAATGTCTAATAAAGTACCAAAATATATCTCCCCCTCTTTAGCCACAAATGGGCCAAAGATACATGTTCTTAAAATTTATACAGTCATCCAGAAAAAGTAACACAACAAGACAAAGAACTGAACACACTTTGCAAACTCCACCAGGGACCAGCAACACCACCAAACAGCAACTCCACCAACCTTTAAGCACTCTCATCAGACTTAGAGGATTCGGTCTTCTTCCTTTTCTTGTGAGCAATGTCAGCATTCTTCTCTTTGTCTGATGTCTCAACATCCTTAGAGACATCTGGATTTGTTTCAGCATTTGAACTTTCTTGATTTAAAGGAACAGAAATGCCAGGAACTAAGTGGTTCTCGTTCAGAATTCTTGAAACAATTTTAGCTATTGCTTGACGAACATAGGCTGACCCTTCCCTATTTGCAATTTCAGGGGGAACTGAAGAAGAAGGATGAGATGAATTACCAGAGGCAGAAGCTTGGGACCTTCCTGCATGTCTTGTTCTCAGCTCTTTGACCTTGGTGGGGTTAGTTTCCACTTTTCTAAGAGAAGAGATCTCCAGGACTTCAGAGTCCAGACAAGAAGAGATTGTCCTAGAATCTTGATCAGAGGAAGAGGTTGAAATAGTCGTATTGGATGATGATGGTGTTTGAGACATTTTGACAGTCTTAGAGGACCAACAGCAACTGAAGAGAAAATTCAGATTGAGAGACTGGGTTTTGATGAGGAGACGAGAGGAGAAGGAAGAAAAGGAGTGTCTATTCAACTTCTTAAAAGAATTGAAGGAAATGGGAAAATATAATTTTAACCCAATCAGAACAAGCATAACTCCTTTAACCCTTGTTTTAAGCAAAATTAATTGCTACAATTCCTCATGTTGGTAAATACCCAACTTACCCCTCAAGTTTTCAAATTGATTTGCATCAAGAGCCTTGGTAAAAATGTCAGCCAGCTGTAGCTCAGTGGCAACATGTTCCAATTTGATTGTCTTCTCTTCTACAAGGTCTCTGATAAAGTGATGTCTTATGTCAATATGTTTGGTCCTACTATGCTGAATGGGATTCTTGGAAATGTTGATTGTACTCAGATTGTCACAGTACAATGTCATAACATCTTGTGTGACATTATACTCAGTAAGCATCTGTTTCATCCAGATCATTTGAGAGCAGCTACTACCAGCTGCAATGTATTCAGCTTCAGCAGTAGAGAGAGACACACAATTTTGTTTCTTGCTGAACCAGGAAACCAGATTATTTCCTAAGAAGAAACATCCTCCATAGGTGCTTTTTCTATCATCAGCACTACCAGCCCAATCAGCATCACAGTAACCAGTCAGAGTTGGTTCACAGCCATGAGAATATAGCAACCCATAGTTGTAAGTTCCACTCACATACTTCAAAATTCTCTTCACTTGATTGATATGACTGACTTTGGGATCAACTTGGTATCTTGCACAAACTCCAACTGCAAAAGCAATATCAGGTCTGCTGGCTGTTAAGTACAACAAGCTTCCTATCATGCTTCTGTACAGACTTTGATCCACCTTAACCCCACTTGAATCTTTGGAAAGCTTTAAATGAGTAGGAGCAGGAGTCCTTTTGTGACTCGCATTCTCCATACCAAACTTCTTTATAATGTTCTTAGCATACTTGCTTTGAGATAAGAAGATTGAGTCCTCCATCTGTGAGACTTGCAGTCCAAGAAAATAAGTTAGTTCTCCCATGAGACTCATTTCGAATTCAGCCTGCATCTGGTTAGCAAAATGTTTAACCATAGGTTCTGACATTCCTCCAAACACTATGTCATCAACATATATTTGGGCAACCATCAACTTCCCTTCTTCAGTTTTGACAAAAAGTGTTTTGTCCAAGCCTCCTTTTCTGTATCCTTTGTCTGAGAGAAACTTTGTTAACCTGTCATACCATGCTCTAGGAGCTTGTTTCAGGCCATATAGAGCTTTTCTCAATTTGTAGACATGATCAGGGTGATTTGGATCCCTAAAGCCTTTAGGCTGTTCCACATAAGCTTCCTTATTCAAGTACCCATTTAGAAAGGCACTTTTCACATCCATCTGAAATAACTTGAACTTCAGAAGACAAGCAATTGACAATAGGAGTCTAATTGATTCCAGCCTGGCTACAGGTGCAAAGGTTTCATCAAAATCAACCCCTTCAACCTGAGTGAATCCTTGAGCGACAAGTCTTGCCTTATTCCTGGTGACAACTCCTTCAGCATCTGATTTGTTCTTGAAAATCCATTTTGTGCCAATGATGTTAGTTCCTTCAGGTCTAGGAACCAGTTCCCAAACTTCATGTTGCTTGAATTGGTTCAGTTCATCTTGCATTGCTCCAATCCAGTATTCATCAGTTAAAGCTTCTTTGACATTTCTTGGTTCCATTTTGGACACAAAACAAGAGTTTGAGATGATTTCTCTAGATCTTGTAACGACTCCACTGTTGAGATCTCCTATGATGAGCTCTTTTGGATGATCCTTCTGAATTCTGATGGAAGGGATTTTGCTAGCTTCGTTTGATTCAGATTCTGTTGTGGAGGTGTTGGGTAGATCATTCTGTTGGGTTGAAGTCTCAAAGAATGTCTCAACATTACAAGGGATATCTATTTCTTCATGATAATCATCAATTATAACATTTATTGATTCCATCATGGCTTTGGTCCTGGAATTGAATACTCTATAAGCTCTGCTGTTTGAGGAGTATCCTAGAAATATGCCTTCATCACTTTTAGGGTCTAGTTTTCTTCTTTGTTCACGATATGCCAGAATATATCATTTGCTGCCAAACACATGGAAGTACTTCACAGTTGGTTTTCTTCCTTTCCAGAGTTCATATATGGTGGATGAGGTTCCCTTTCTCAAGGTGACCCTGTTATGGACATAGCAGGCTGTATTCATAGCTTCAGCCCAAAAATACATAGGAAGTCTTTTGGCATGTATCATTGCTCTGGAAGATTCCTGTATGGTCCTGTTTTTTCTTTCCCCAACTCCATTTTACTGAGGAGTTATAGGAGAAGAAAATTCATGACTAATTCCTTCTGAGGAACAAAAATCATCAAACTTGCTGTTTTCAAATTCCTTGCCATGATCACTTCTGATTCTGACAATACACCCTTCCTTTTCTCTTTGAATTCTTTTGCACAATTCTTTAAAGACTTCAAATACATCAGATTTTTCCCTAATGAAGTTAATCCAGGTGAATCTGGAAAAATCATCCACAACCACATAGGCATATCTTTTCCCACCAAGACTCTCCACTTGCATTGGTCCCATCAGATCCATATGAAGAAGTTCTAGAACCTTAGAGGTGGTCAGATGTCTTGACTTTGGATGTGACATCCTAGTCTGCTTACCAACCTGACATTCACCACAAACTCTTCCTTCATCAATTTGCAGTCTTGGAATCCCTCTGACTTCCTCCATGGAGATAATCCTTTTCATACCTCTTAGATGAAGATGGCCAAGTTTTTGGTGCCACAGTTTCACCTCTTTTTCTTCTTTTGCAATGGAACACACAGAGGAGAGATTAGTGTTCTCAGGCTCCCACAAGTAACAGTTGTCTTTAGATCTGACTCCTTTCATGACAATTTCTTGTTTTTCATTAATTACAAGACATTCAGATTTTGAGAAATTGACCTTGAATCCTAGATCACACAATTGACTGATACTAATGAGATTAGCAGTCAGCCCTTTTACCAGCAGTACTTCATTCATACTTGGAACTCCAGGGCAGTCCAAATTACCAACTCCTTTGATTTCACCTTTAGCACCATCTCCAAAGGTCACAAAACTGGTGGTGTGAGGTTTAACATTATTGAGGAGGTTCTTGATTCCAGTCATGTGTCTGGAACATCCACTGTCAAAGTACCAGTCTTCCTTTGCAGAGACCCTCAGGGAAGTGTGGGCTATCAGGGCAGTAGCCTTTTTCTTCCATTTAGGAGCATGTGGTACCTTTTTAGACTTAGGTTTGACACCTGAGTTCTGATTAGGGTATCCATGCAATCTGAAGCAGAAAGGCTTTATGTGGCCATATCTCCCACAATGATGACATCTCCATCTTTGGTACCTTTTCTTCATATGTCTCTGTTCCTGATGTTGAGAGTTGTGTTGAGACATCTGTTTTGACATTTGCTTATCAGGCCCGATCTTCTTATCTGTACCAGATTTCTTTGCTTCCATAAATCCTAGTCCAGATTTATTTCCCACATTTTGTCCAACCTGAAGGATCTCTTCCAATTTGTCTGTTCCATTAGTCAGCATCTTGACAGATTTGGTCATTTGATTCAGTTGTGAGTTCAGCAATTGAACTTCCCCTTCTAGATGACTTATAGTTTCAAGGTTTGCCCTTTTTTCAGCCTCCAGCTTTATGATGAGTTTTGATTGTTTCTCATTCTGCACACAGACTTCAGTACTTCTGATACACAATTTCTTGTAAGTATCAGCCAGTTCTTCAAATGTCACTTCTTCATCACTAGTGTCACTTTCAGAGGTACAGACACTAGTTAGAGCAGTAACTAGTTTGGCAGATTCTTCTTCAGAATTACTTTCTGAATCACAGTCAGACCAAGTAACAGTCATTCCTTTCTTTTGTTTCTTAAGAAAGGTAGGACATTCAGCTCGAATATGCCCATATCCTTCACAGCCATGACATTGAATTCCTCTGCCTTGATTTCCCTTCTCTTCGGACCTTGGTCTTCTGCTGGAACTGTCAACGTCAGAGGGAATGTTATGAACATTAGACCTTGACTTTGGATCTATTCTTTTGATGAGTTTGTTGAACTATCTTCCAAGCATGGCTATAGCTTATGAAATATTTTCTTCTTCATCCTCCTTGTTTTCAACATCAGTGTTGGATACAAGTGCTATGCTCTTGTTCTTCTTGTCACCATTTTCAGTGATCCCCATCTCAAAAGTCTGAAGAGACCCAATTAGTTCATCCACTTTCAACTTGCTGATGTCCTGGGCTTCCTCTATGGCAGTTACCTTCATAGCAAATCTTTTAGGCAAGGATCTGAGAATCTTTCTCACCAATTTTTCTTCTAACATCTTTTCTCCCAGTGCTCCTGAGGTGTTGGCAATCTCCAAGATGTTCATGTGAAACTCATGAATGGTTTCATCTTCCATCATTTTTAGATTCTCAAACTTGGTAGTCAACATCTGAAGCCTTGACATTTTCACTTTGGAAGTGCCCTCATGAGTAGTTTTGAGAGTGTCCCAAACTTCCTTGGCCAATTCATATTGATGTACTAGTCTGAAAATGTTTCTATCAATTCCATTGAACAAGGCATTTAAAGCTTTGGAATTTCCCAGGGCTAACTCATCTTCTTTACTCCAATCTTCCTCAGGCTTCAAACTGATTGTCCCATCTTTCTCAGTTATGGTGGGATGGATCCATCCTTTGTCAGCAGCTCTCCAAGCCTTTTTGTCCAGAGATTTTAAGAAGGCAATCATACGAGGTTTCCAGTAGTCATAATTTGTTCCATCCAGAATGGATGGTCTATTTCCAAAAACTCCTTCTTTGTCCATAGTGCCAGAAAGTGATATCCCTATATCTCACCCAGTAATACAGGCAGGGTGCCTGCTCTGATGCCAATTGAAATTTTGGCTGCAGATACTCAATGTCACGTTCAATGTTATGAGACCGTATCTGACTTTCTATAAGACAGTAAATACAAAAACAGTAAAGAACACAGTCAATTGTTTACCCAGTTCAGTGTGCAACAACACCTACTCTGGGGGCTACCAAGCCAGGGAGGAAATCCACTATAAGAGATATTAATTCAGGAATAAACCATCCAGTTTATCTCCTTCACTTAAGACCTACCCAATGCAAATTCAATCTAAGTACAACTTAAACCTGAGTTCCTACTCACTCCCCCTCAATCACAGTAGTGATACATAAAACAATTTGACTAATGAATTGATGAAGACACTCTTCAAAACATACACTTGATTATGCTTCACAGCTTTTTAATCAAGCAACACAAACACTCTTGCTTCACAGCTTTGAGTGATACATAAACCTAACTTGACTTTGCTTCACAGCTTTAGTCAAGAGACATACAAACACTCTTGCTTCAAAGCTTTGAGTGATACACAACCCTTACAATTAAAACCTATTCCAAGTCACTTATCACAATGATAATTGCTTGGATTACAATAGTTAAAACTATACAACTTCTAAATGATCTTCTGTCAAAAAGGGATACATTCCAAGACAGCAGCTCTGTTGAATATATAGCAGCTGCATCTTCAGTTAGGGTTTCCACAAAAAGCTGGGGTTAATTCCGTTTGACCTTAAGACTAGGTCACAGGACTAGATCAACCAGGTTGGGGTTGAGCTAGGTTAACCCAAAGAAAATGCAGGATTCTGTTCTGGAAAGACTGAGTCATTTTCCTGAAAAAACTCAGAATTAACCAAACTGCATACTTGTTAGTTCAGAACAGGATGTCTTAACATTTGTTATGACATCTGAATTCCTGTTTACTGATTTTGGTAAATGTGATCATTTTGCAAAAATGCTCAGATACACACTCATAAACATCAGTACCTGTATGACAATATTTTTCTGCAAAGGTACCTAATAAATCTGTACCTAATAAACTAGAATGTTATGACATCAGTCATGACATTCATACACATGGTTTTACCAAAAATGCATGCCAATACCTAAACAACTACAAATATAGAAATCGGCTACCTTCACACTACTTCTGAAAACCATATTCACAAAAAAATCCCTGCATCAAACTGTATTTCTTACACCTAATATGCAACCTTCAACAAATCTCAATCTCACATCCATACTGTGACCACAACAGTAACCTTCATCAAACCCTCAAAACTTGCGAAATTGCAACTAACTTTTAGACAAAAAAACCTCACTTTTCAAATCTACAAAAAATGATATACACAGCAGAAACATAAAAAAGAAGAGAGGAAAGAGTATAGTTGTGCTATCAAAATTACTCTGAAATATTCGTCCATAAATTTGTCCATAACAATTTCCATCACTGCTATCAGTAACCTACAGGTGAACCATGAGAACAAACACCAACAACAAATTTCAAACTTACAAGCAATTTTGAGACGAATTCGACCAGAGGAAAGGATTCGGCCAAATTTATCTGTGAAGCACGAAGACCCACTGGAGGAACTCCGACCCAGTAATTCTTCTCTTCCTTCCTTTTTTCCTTATTGTTGTTGTTGTTGCTATCCAAAGTGAGCTAGCTGTATCATAAATTGCACACAGTCACAAATAAATTTCATCGACAAATAAAGGTTTACACAACCACCAAAAGAAATAGCTGCAGAAAAAACATAGCATGCTTAGTTTCATCAATGGATCTGACAACCCGGATACCATGGATTTACCAATCCACCGAGTGTAATTGTGTAAGTTCAAAAGTCATAAAGTGGAAAACTTGTCTGAATTTAGATACCAATGTCAGAGGTTCTCAAATAATCTATTTAGAATGGTGCGAACTTGTGAGCAGAAAGAGAGAGGTTGTTGAGAGATAAAAAGAGGAAATTCTTGTTGTTATTGAATCGTGTGAGAGAAGCATTGAAAAAGGAAGGAAACCGAGAGTGGAAAAGAGAGAAGAGGTAGCGTGAGATTAGAAAATAGAATTGAGAATTGTATTAATCTTTGAGTCATTAATTGAGTTTTTAATTAGGAATAATAAAAAATTAATTTTTGAGAGAAACAAGGAAAGTGTGAACGGAGCTTCACTAGCTTCCTCGGGTTTTGTTGTTCTTGTTACAACAACTCGGGTTTGGGCCATGAATGGTAAGCCCAACCCGAGTTCTCATTCCAATCCAACAATAATTTTAATTTTTTTATTATTATTTCTATTTACTCTGTTTTGTTACAATAGCATGGGCCTTTGTTCTCTTTTTATTGTTTTACTTAGTCGAGTTCTAGATTTTATAACTCTCACCCTTTTTTTGCTTAAATAATTTTTTATTAGCTAGATTAATTTCAATTTCTTATAATAATTTTTTTTCTTAGCTTTATTATTTAGTTTAATTTAATTTAGTATTTTTTTTTGAATTTTTATATTTATTTAATTTAGTTACCAACTATAGAATTTTCATTTAGTTTATTTAATTAACTTTAGAGTTTTAAATTTAATTTATAATTAATTTAGTAATTTTTACAATATTAATTAGTTTAGAATCATAATTAATAGCTTTAAAATTTTATTTGATTTAGATTTAATTTAATAGCTTTAGAATTTTTATTTGATTTTGTTAACTCTTTAACCTTATTTCCTAAAAAAATAGTATTGGTAAATCTTATAATTAATTTAATCTAGTATTAATTTATAATTCTTTAATTAGTTTAGATTTATTTTATAACTTTAAAATGTATAATTAGTTTAGAATCATAATTAGTAGCTTTAAAATTTTATTTAATTTAGATTTAATTTAATAGTTTTAGAATATTTATTTGATTTAGATTTAGTTTAGTAATTTTAGAATTTTTATTTGATTTAGAATTAGTTTAATAACTTTAGAATTTTTATTTGATTTAGAATTAGTAACTTTAGAATTTTCATTTGATTTAGATTTAATTTAATATCTTTAGAATTTTTATTTGATTTAGATTTAGTTTAGTAATTTTAGAATTTTATTTGATTTAGAATTAGTTTAATAACTTTAGAATTTTTATTTGATTTAGAATTAGTAACTTTATAATTTTCATTTGATTTAGATTTAATTTAATAACTCTAAAAATTTTATTTGATTTAGATTCAATTTAATAAATTTAGAATTTGTATTTGATTTAGATTTAGTTTAGTAGTTTTAGAATTTTATTTGATTTAGATTTAGTTTAGTAACTTTGGAACTTTTATTTGTTTTAGATTTAATTTAGTAACCTTAGAATTTTAGTTTAGTTTAGATTTAATTTACTAATTTTAAAATTTTAATTTAGTTTAGATTTAATTTAGTAATTTTAGAATTATTTTTATAACCTTAGAATTTGTAGTTAGTAGAATTATTTTAGTAAGTAATCTTAGAATTTTAATTTAGTTTAAATAAATTTTTTTTAGATAACTAGTTACAATCTCTTTTATTTGTATTTAAATATCTCTGCCATTTTAATTTCTTAGGGGTTTTTTGTCATTAATTTGTTTCGTTAGAATTTTTTTTTGTGAATTTTCGATTGTTATATTTTGATGTCCATTTTATTTTTGCTCGCTCGATTTATTCCAAGGGAAATATTTTAATTTTGTTAACTTCAAGTCATCAAATACATCTTATCTGATTGAGCGAGTCCCTTCATTCATTTTAATTTTACTCTTTTTTACTAAACTTAAGTTAATTTTCCTAAAAACTCAATTTTCAAACTCACACCTTTTAAGTCAAAACTTCGACATTAGATTGTCGCATCTTCAAAATCTCGCCCAAACATATTTTTAGCCAAACGAACCATTTTTATCAAACAAACAATTTTAACCAAAAACAGATATTTCAAAAGGTTCATGCGGAGTACCGCATATGCATTGGGTGCTAATACCTTCCCATTGCATAACCAACCCCCGAACTCTCGATCTCCTTTCAAAACACATTGTATTTTCATAACTTTCAAGTATCACTTTACATTGTATATTTTAGGGTTTTATTTCGCTCTTTTCCCTTTTCCCTTGGAAATAATAAAGCGCGGTGGCGACTCTTGCTTTTACGAGTCGAGTTAATTAATAGCTCGATCTCTGATTTTCACTGCTACATTGATGTGTAGGGGAGGTCCTCTAGCCCGAGTGCGCCGAACAGCCCTTTGAGCCCCTGTAGTAAAGCCCAAACCAAAGTTATCAGTTTTGTGAATGAAATCAGGGAGCTGACCACAATTGGTACACCCACTTTCTTCTACCACAACCCTGGTGTCCTTGAGAGAAGCCATCTTCAAAGGAGGTTTATTGGTGGTAGTTTCAGTCGATGCCAAGGTCTGAGGGACCTCTTCAAAATTCTGGCAAGGAGTTTCTATGAATTCCCCGTCCATCTCTATGTAGCGGAAGGAATTGAGGTGACTCACCATATATTCTTCTTCGCCCCGCACCGTGACAATCTTTCCTTTCACCGGATACTTCACCATTTGGTGGAGTGTAGAAGTAACTACCCCAGCCTCGTGGATCCAAGGACGGTCCAACAAACAAGAATACGACGGCCTGATGTCCATCACATAGAAAGTGGACCCAAAAGCCTGAGAACCCACTTTGACAGGGATGTCCACCTCCCCGTGCACCATTCTCTTTAATCCGTCAAAATCCCTTACAACAATGTTACTAGGCTTTAGAGTTAAACCCTCGCAATCCAACCGATCCAATGCCTTCTTAGGCAAGACATTCAGCGAAGACCCAATATCTACCAACACATGAGCCATAGTGGTGCCCCTGCATTCAATCGAGACATGCAGAGCATCATTATGCTTCCTTCCCTTCAGTGTTAAGTTTGCATCTGAAAAACCCAGCCCATTATCAGCAGTCAGGCTGGCCACACAATCTTTGAATTGATCAGTTGAAGTCTCTTACGGCACATGCGCAGTTTTGAGGAATGCAATCAAAGCCTTCGCATGGGCGTCGGAGCATAACAACAGGGATAACATGTATATCTTTGATGGGGTCTTCCCCATCTGCTCTACCATATTATAGTCGCTTTTCTTAATGATTTTCAGTATTTCCTCCATTTCTTGTTTAGAGGCTTCCACAACAATGTTCCTGAAGTGGTGAAAAACACAAGAAGGGGGGGGTTGAATTGTAAAACTGAAATCTAAAGCAATGAACACGATATTTTTATCCTGGTTCGTTTGGTCTCAAACTACTCCAGTCCACCCGTCAAGGTGATTTCGCCTCTCTCCAACGAGGTCTTAATCCACTATATTCAACTGAATATTACAGACTGCTTTAACAACTGCTAAAGCCTTCTTGATTCAAACCACAACCCGGTTTGTCAAGGTAACACTTTCTTACAAAGAGATAAAACTATGTGTGTGGATGTTTTCTACAAAACTGTATCACAACTGTGATGTATACACAAAATGAAGATTAGAAACTAGATTGCTAAACAGTAATGGAATATCAGAGTGTGTGGTTTAGCAAAACTGGTAGAACAAAGATTATGGTTCAGCTTTTGTGCGTGTAGAGATTTGGAGAGCATTAACCATTTCAATCTTCAAAGCCTTGTTTATATAGCATTGGGATGATGAACGTTGGATGCAATATTCTTGATTCAATGCTAATAACAAGCTTTCCTTATTGAGCAGATCTTGTCTGGAATGAGGCCGTTGGAATTAATTTGCTTTCAATGCACAGTACCGTTGCTTACTTAATGCAAGTTCTGGCTTGGCTCATTCTGATTCTGCTTCGCTGCTGATGAACTATTGTGTTTCTGTATCAGAGTATTAAGCGCAGTCTTGTTCATCAGGCTTCAGCATGTACGTGAGTTGATCATCTGATTTTGACATTCTGATGTAGCAACTTCTGATGCTGGTGTCTGAAATCAAGTTCTGATGCTGAATAGATGTGATCTTGCTTATTTCAATCAGCATATCTGCAAGTCAGAACATAATAATTTTAGGCAGCAGATAGTTCATACATGAAACTCATAAATACTATATCTTTTCACTTTGTTATCATCAAAACTTAATTATAGGGTAGTAGATTCAAACTTTGTTCTAACAATCTCCCCCTTTTTGATGATGACAAAAACTAGATATTTTAAATGAAAATAACGTGAAAAGGTATCTGGAATATGTATCAGAATAAGAAGTAAAAGAATAAGGAGTAAGGAAATACTCCCCTTGAGTTTATTACTTCCCTTTGATTCTACGTGTTCTTCAGGATCAGATCTTTTTCTTTCTTTGAACATCAGATTATCAGAGTCTTTGACTTATCAGAGAGCAGAGCTTCAGGGCTTTTCTTGTCAGAGCTTTGCTTTGGATTAGAGTATTAGGACGATCAGAGCTTCATATTGATCAGAGCAACATTGATCAGAGCTTCTAGTCTTCAGAGTGTCCAGGAGCTTCCTTGTGCCTGTAGACTTTAAACAAAACAGAAAAAAACATTTCAAGTAATAGAGTTAGAATGTTTGAGAATTTCTGTCTAGTTAGCCGTTATTGATTTAAATATCATTCTTGTTCTCCCCCTTTTTGTCAGCAATCAAAAAGTGTTGGTGATGTGCTAAAACAATTAAGATCAGAAAAACTAATTATATTAATATAGTTCAGAATCAAAACAAGAAAATATTACAAAACATATTCAATCAGTGCATCAGAAAATCAAGGAAAACATGAAAAAGGTCATGCATGAAAGAAAAGATTTAAGGTTGAGGAGGCAAGCGTGTGAACAGGCTCTCCAGCATCGCTTGAATCTTTTCAGAAGTCTCATTCTGTTTATGCACCATGCTGACAATAGTGTCAATCTTGCTGTCCTGCACATCCATTCTTTCTTTCATCTTCTGATCGTTTTCATCCATTCGCTGCTGTAGACGCATGTCATTCAGCCTTAGTTCTTCCAGAGTCTGCCTGTCCAAGGCAGCTTGAGAAGCATCAGAAGGAGGAGGCTTCTCAGAACTTTCAGCAACATCTTCTGCTTGACTTTCAGCCTGAATGGTCTTGTCTTCTTCTGATGGTTGCACCTTTGCAGCTTGCTGTTTCTCAGACCAAGGTTCACTGTCCAGAGGGAGCACGTCCTCTTTCAGAAGCATACTTCCAACTTCATTCAGAAGCTTGCTGAAATTTTGTTGTGCCTGCTCATAGTTGATATCCTGCAACTTGAGGGCTTCAGCACGTACCCAAATTCTGAACTGTGACCAGAGCTGATCAGAAGCAGCTGGGTCAATCATCCCAGGACAGACTTGCTTCAAAGAAGCAATCCATTGCAGCACACCTGTTTCAAAATTCAAAATACCAGAGCCAACATCTGGTTGCATTGGTTTTGGGATGGCAATTTTGTGTTTTAGATCAGCAAGACGGTCAAGACTGGTTAAGTCAATGAAAGTCCTGCTGGGGTTTTCAGAGGTTTTCTGAGAGGCTGTTTGTTTTGGAGAAGGGGTATCAGAGTCAGATATTTCGATTGGAGTGTGTGGTGTTTTGGGAGTATTTGGTGGTGTCGATTCTGATGAGGATGGTAACTGGGGCATGACAACATTGGTTCCACATGGCAACTGAATTGCCAGCGGTGATGGTTGAGGTGAGTGAGGGTCAGATTGATGAGGAGAAGGAGTTTCAGAGTGGTGAAACTCTGTTTGTGGTGAAGGTGGATTAATTTTTGGTTGGGGAGAGGGAGGTGGAATCTCTGATTGCTCAGGGATCAGAGGTTCTTCTGAGAGTGGTTTTTGTTGTTGTTCTGGTTCTGGTTGTTGTTGTTGTTCTGGTTGTGGAGGAGGAACATTTTGTGGTTCAGAGTTTGGTTGAGCAGAGGCATGTTGACGCTCAATATCAGCCAGTACTTGGTCAAGTGCTGTTGTTGTTGAAATTGTTGGTTGTTTGGGGTGTTTGGTTCTAGGTCTTCTGAGCTTTAATGCCTCAGAAGGGTCTTCTTCTTGTATGGTTTCATCAATGGTAGGGATGGGAATTGATATTCTATGAGAGGTTTGAGGAGGTATAGATGTTGGAATAGTAAAAGAATTTGAAATAGGGGCAGCAGATGAAATACCTCTTTTCTTTGGAGTCTGCTGAGATGATCCTTCTGATGGCGCTTTCCTCTTCTTTGTCTTCTTCAGAGTCACTTCTGGTTGGGGTTGACGCAGATCTATGATATTCAGCTTTGGATCTGTATCATCTGCCTTGTACGCATCTGGGTACCTGAGAAACATCTCTGGTTTGGATTCCATTTCAGAAAATGCCGGAAAATCACTCAGAGGCACTCTTCTGCTGGAGATATCAGCAGTGGAAGTAGCTCTGGGTTCCTTCTGAATATTCTCTATCAGCTTCATCTTTTTCAGGTTCTTTGCGTTCAGAGGTTTCCCAATTGTTGGTTCAATAGTGCTCAGCTCTTGAGCTTCTATCAGATGCTCAATCAGTCTATTCTCTGTCAGAATATCTGATATCAACCTTCCAAAAGGTATCCAATCCCTCTTGGTTCTTTCTTCTTCCCTTGTTTCTTTCACACTGGTTTTGAGGTGGTTGAACAGGAAGTGAGCCAGATTGATCTTTATCTTCTGATCAATAAAGTAGATCAGAAACTGCTGATCCACATTTATGTAATCAGGAGAACTTGTTGGTTTCCTGTGGTTGAAGCACCCCAGAATAATCTTAGCCCATACTCTGCAATGATCCTTCAGATCTTTAATCTTGCTGCTGGGCATCCCAAGAGTGAAAATCCTGTTAGCTACCACACCTATATCAGCATATCTTTCAGCCATGTCCATACAACGGACGCCACCACCACTTTGACCGATTAGCCTTGCAATGAGATCTTCAGAAATCACAATCTTCTTCCCCATGACAGAGGAGATGACTAGGTGTTTTGAAACCTTGGCGTGAATCCAAAATTCCTTGACCAGCGCTGGGAATGTTGGTCCAACCAACCTATCAAAATACCTTTCCCACTTTTGAGCCCTAACTTCTTCAGTTAGGTCAAAACCATTTTCCTTCAAGCTTTCAAAATCAATGATTAACTCAGAGAGCACTTCAAGGTTCTTCACCGGAGTGAGGAGAGTTCTGAGTGGCACTTGATATTGCTCAGATGTTGCTTTCTTCTGATTACCTGCAGAAACGCTACTGGAGGTTGCCATGTTCACACTAAAAAGGGTTTTGAGAATGAACTGAGGAAAAAAGTTTGCAAGGGATGAACTCAGAAATATGCAGAAAATGCTTGAGTGATAGTGAGAAAGCGTAAAGAATAAGAATGAGAGATTAATGTGCTTAAATAGAGTTTTCCAAAACTATTTTGAAAAGATAAACGTTTTTAAGAGAGAGAAAAATCATGATTTCCATTTAAAAGCATGATTACTTTTCATTAAATGCTTGCTGATTTTGGGGGATTTGAGAAAGATACTTAAAAACGGTTACCAGACATGTGTCTCAATGTACCCAATCAGCGCTTTGCCTTCTCAGAAGCGTGCACGCGTTCTGCTTCAGAGATATGCTGATGATTGGATGACACTTGTTTGATGTAGTGATCAGCACGTCTGTCTTTGAGCTTAGACTCTCAGATCTTTAGACTTGCATCTGATACAATCTGCATGTTCTATCTTTCTGAAAGGAGATTGATCAGAAGTTCACAGTGAAATAATTACATTCTGAAAGTAAATATATGGAATTAAAACATTTTCACTATGGGCACACTTTCATGCTGAGATGTTTCAGAATGAAATTAAACCTATCTTCTGAAAGGGGTTTAGTAAAGATATCAGCCCATTGATGGTCTGTATCTATAAATTTTAAGTTCAAAATACCTTTCTGAATATAGTCCCTAATGAAGTGATGTTTTATTTCTATATGCTTAGCTCTAGAATGTAAAATAGGATTCTTACTTAAGCAAATAGCAGAAGTATTATCACAAAGTATAGGAATGTTACTCTCAAAAATCTGGAAGTCTTCAAGCTGACTTTTCATCCAGAGCATTTGTGTGCTACATCCTGCTGCTGCTATGTACTCAGCTTCTGCTGTTGACAGAGCAATTGTTGATTGCCTTTTGCTGGACCAAGAGATCAGATTTTCTCCCAGAAACTGGCAGCTTCCAGAAGTACTTTTGCGTTCCACTCTGTCTCCAGCAAAGTCAGCATCGCAGTAGCCTACTAAGCTGTAATCACTAGATTTTCTATAAAACAAACCCAGATTAGTAGTACCTTTCAGATACTTGAAAATTCGCTTAACAGCTGTTAAGTGAGATTCTCTAGGATCTGATTGGAATCTAGCACAGATACAAACACTGAATAATATGTCAGGTCTTGAAGCAGTCAGATAGAGGAGAGAACCAATCATACCTCTGTAGACTTTCTGTTCTACACTTTTGCTTACCTCTTCTCTTTCCAGAATGCACGTGGGATGCATTGGAATCTTTGATGGCTTACATTCTGAGAGGTCAAATTTCTTCAGAAGATCTCTGATGTATTTGCTCTGATGAATGTAAGTTCCTTCTGGAGTTTGATTGATCTGAATTCCTAGAAAGAATTTCAGTTCCCCCATGAGGCTCATCTCAAATTCTGCCTGCATACACTTAGCAAATTTTCTTCCAAGAGAAGGATTAGTAGAACCAAAAATGATATCATCAACATAAATTTGACAGACTAAGATGTCACTCTTAATTGTTTTACAGAATATAGTAGTGTCCACTTTCCCTCTGGTGAATTCATTTTCAAGCAGAAAGTTACTTAGCCTTTCATACCAAGCTCTGGGAGCTTGTTTCAGACCATACAGTGACTTCTTTAGTTTGAAAACATGTTCTGGATGTTTTGTATTTTCAAAACCCGGGGGTTGGTGAACATAAACTTCTTCTTCTATATAACCATTTAAGAATGCACTTTTGACATCCATCTGATACAGAGTGATGCCTCTATTAACAGCAAATGAAATTAAAAGTCTGATAGATTCTAACCTGGCGACTGGGGCAAAGGTTTCTGTATAGTCTATCCCCTCTTGCTGACTATAACCTTGTGCAACCAGTCGTGCCTTGTTTCTGATGACTTCACCTTGTTCATTTAGCTTGTTTCTGAACACTCATCTTGTTCCAATGACGTTGAATCCTTTTGGTCTGGGAACGAGATCCCATACGTCGTTTCTGGTGAATTGATTCAGCTCTTCTTGCATTGCCAGAATCCAGTCATTATCCAGAAGTGCTTCATCAATAGAAGAAGGTTCAATCAGAGACACAAGTCCCATAAGTGTTTCTTCAGAGTTTCTGAAGCTTGCTCTTGTTCTGATTGGATCTTCCTTTCTTCCTAGGATAGTCTCTTCTGGGTGATCCAAGCTGTTTCTGGGCAATCTCTTCTGAGGTTGATCAGCAGCTGTTGTAGGATTTCTAGCAGTGCTCCTTTCAGACGTTGAAGGAATGTCTGTGTTGAGAGCTTCTGATGACTTGTCTTCAGAACCTGCAAATTCAATTTCTATACCTACAAAAATTTCATTCTGCTTTGACTTTTCAGAGTCAAGCTTATCATCAAAACGAACACTGATTGATTCTTCCACAATCTGTGTTTCTGTATTGTATACTCTGTACCCTCTTGAGCGTTCAGGGTATCCTAACATAATACACTTCTGTGCCTTAGAGTCAAACTTGTTCAAATAATTCTTTGTATTTAATATAAAGCAAGTACATCCAAATGGATGAAAATATGAAATGTTGGGCTTTCTATTCTTCCACAATTCATATGGAGTCTTTTCCAGAATAGGTCTTATTGAGATTCTATTCTGAATGTAGCACGCTGTGTTTATTGCCTCTGCCCAGAAAGTCTTAGCAACGTTTGTCTCATTGATCATGGTTCTGGCCATTTCTTGCAATGTTCTGTTCTTTCGTTCTACAACTCCATTTTGTTGGGGAGTTCTAGGACAAGAGAAATCATGCAGAATGCCTCTGTCATTAAAGAATGACTCAAAATCTTTATTTTCAAATTCTCCACCATGATCACTTCTGACTTTAACGATTCTAAGATCCTTTTCATTCTGAACTTGGTTACAGAAGGTAACAAACACAGAATGTGACTCGTCCTTGTGTCTTAAGAACTTTACCCATGTCCATCTGCTATAGTCATCTACGATTACTAACCCATACTTCTTACCACTGACTGAAGCAGTTTTAACTGGTCCAAATAAGTTAATGTGCAGAAGTTCTAATGGCTTAGAGGTGGAAACAACATTTTTGGATTTAAAAGAAGGTTTTGCAAATTTTCCTTTCTGACATGCTTCACACAGAGCATCTGAATTGAACTTCAAATTAGGAAGTCCTCTGACCAGATTGAGTTTGTTAATCTGAGATATTCTTCTCATACTAACATGCCCCAATCTTCTGTGCCAGATCCACTGCTCGTTGTTAACAGACAGAAGACATTTTACATTCTGACTCTTTAGTTCAGAAAGTTTGATTTTGTAAATGTTGTTTTTCCTCTTACCATTAAACAGGATAGTCCCATCTTTCTGACTAACAGCTTTACATGATTTTTGATTAAAGATTATATCATAACCGTTATCACTTAATTGACTTATGGATAACAGATTATGCATCAATCCATCTACTAGAAGAACATTATTAATAGAGGGAAGATTTCCATTACCTACAGTTCCAGAGCCAATTATCTTTCCCCTCTGATTGCCTCCAAAGCCAACGTGGCCTCCAGGCTTAAGTTCCAGGCTTTGGAACATATGCCTTCTTCCCGTCATGTGTCGTGAGCAGCCAGAGTCCAGGTACCATGACTGGTGTTTCTGACTTGCTGCTAAAGATATCTGCAACATGTATTATTTTGTCCTTAGGTACCCAGATTTTCTTGGGTCCTGATTTGTTAGTTTTACCAAAACTCTGGTTGAATTTTGGTTTCACAGAGTGCTTACTGCTAGTATATTTGATATCATGTGTGTGACCATACACAAAGTGTGAATTCAGAGGAGTGTGTTTAATGGTTAAGTCCATGACATTCTTTGGTGTAGGAACCTTACCTTGGTATCCTATTCCTTTCCTGCCGTTTCTGCTAACTCCATAGATCATTGAAGCCATTCTGCTTCTATCTATGCTTTTAGCTAGGAACTTCTGGAAACTGTGATCATACTCCTTGATGATCTCATCAGCGTTGCTGGGAGTTTCAGAAATTGGTTCCTTCTAAGAGTTTTGTAAAGTGTTTTCTAATTTTGAAATCTTATTTCTCAGCTCAGAATTTTCCAATTTGAGACTCTCAGACTTATTAGAGTCAGATTCAAGATTCCTTTTCAGGTCTCTGAATTTAGCTCTAATTTGCTGATAACGTTCCAGAATCTCATTAAGGCTTTCAGCAAGTTCAGCCTTTGTAAAGTTAACAGCGAAGTTAGGAAATACCTCTTCTGTGTCTGATTCTGAGTCTGATTCAGAAGCTTCACTATCTTCTGAAATGTTTGCCATGAGAGCTATGTTTGCCCTTTCATCATCTGATTCTGAGTCAGCTTCAGACGAGTCAGAGTCATCCCATGTAGCCATGAGACTTTTCTTCTTCTCTCTTCCAAACTTCTTTTTGGGCTTTTCCCTCTGAAGCTTTGGGCAGTCACTCTTGTAGTGTCCTTGCTCATTGCACTCGTAGCAGATGATGTCTTTGGTGTTTGGCTTCTTGCTACTGGAGGAGCCTTCAGATCTTCTGTATCCAGAGGAAGAATCTGTCCTTCTGCATCTGGAAGAAGACTCGTTCTGATCAGATCTTCTGGGATTCCTGAACTTCCTTTGTCTTTGCTTCCACAGTTGATTTACTCTTCTGGAGAGAAGGGAAAGTTCGTCTTCTTCTGATGAGGATCCATCAGATGTTTCTTCAACTGCCTGCAAAACTTTAGACTCAAATTTTCTGTTAGATTTTAATGCTAAAGGCTTACCCTGCTTCTGAGGCTCATCAGCTTCTAGCTCTATCTCATGACTTCTGAGGGAGCTGATAAGTTCCTCCAGAGTGATTTTGTTGAGATCTTTAGCTAGCTTCAGAGCAGTAACCATAGGCCTCCACTGCTTGGGTAAACTTCTGACGATTTTCTTGACATGGTCAGCAGTAGAGTATCCTTTGTCCAGAACTTTGAGACCAGCTACCAGAATCTGGAATCTAGAGAACATAGTTTCAATGGATTCAGATTCTTCCATTTTGAACGCCTCATACTTCTGAATGAGCGCCAGAGCTTTTGTTTCTTTGACCTGAACGTTGCCCTCATGCGTCATTCTGAGAGAATCAAAGATATTTTTTGCTGTGTCTCTGTTGGAGATCTTTTCATACTCAGTATAGGAGATGGCACTGAGGAGGATGGTTCTGGCCTTGTGGTGATTCTTGAAGTCACGCTTTTGTTGATCAGACATTGATTTTCTATCAATCTTCTGACCACTTGCATTCACAGGGTGCGTGTATCCATCTGTCACCATATCCCACAGATCAGCATCATGTGCTAGAAAGAAGCTTTCAATTCTGTCTTTCCAGTAGTCAAAGTTTTCTCCATCAAAGACTGGAGGTTTGCCACTGAATCTGTCTCTGTCCTCATTGTTGTCATTGCTGATGTGGGAATTGTTTCCTGCCATTATGTTTTTCTGACGCTGGATCTTGTACTGACACGATTAAGTGTTTTAGCTCAGAACCAGGCGCTCTGATGCCAATTGAAGTGGTGAAAAACACAAGAAGGGGGGTTGAATTGTAAAACTGAAATCTAAAGCAATGAACACGATATTTTTATCCTGGTTCGTTTGGTCTCAAACTACTCCAGTCCACCCGTCAAGGTGATTTCGCCTCTCTCCAACGAGGTCTTAATCCACTATATTCAACTGAATATTACAGACTGCTTTAACAACTGCTAAAGCCTTCTTGATTCAAACCACAACCCGGTTTGTCAAGGTAACACTTTCTTACAAAGAGATAAAACTATGTGTGTGGATGTTTTCTACAAAACTGTATCACAACTGTGATGTATACACAAAATGAAGATTAGAAACTAGATTGCTAAACAGTAATGGAATATCAGAGTGTGTGGTTTAGCAAAACTGGTAGAACAAAGATTATGGTTCAGCTTTTGTGCGTGTAGAGATTTGGAGAGCATTAACCATTTCAATCTTCAAAGCCTTGTTTATATAGCATTGGGATGATGAACGTTGGATGCAATATTCTTGATTCAATGCTAATAACAAGCTTTCCTTATTGAGCAGATCTTGTCTGGAATGAGGCCGTTGGAATTAATTTGCTTTCAATGCACAGTACCGTTGCTTACTTAATGCAAGTTCTGGCTTGGCTCATTCTGATTCTGCTTCGCTGCTGATGAACTATTGTGTTTCTGTATCAGAGTATTAAGCGCAGTCTTGTTCATCAGGCTTCAGCATGTACGTGAGTTGATCATCTGATTTTGACGTTCTGATGTAGCAACTTCTGATGCTGGTGTCTGAAATCAAGTTCTGATGCTGAATAGATGTGATCTTGCTTATTTCAATCAGCGTATCTGCAAGTCAGAACATAATAATTTTAGGCAGCAGATAGTTCATACATGAAACTCATAAATACTATATCTTTTCACTTTGTTATCATCAAAACTTAATTATAGGGTAGTAGATTCAAACTTTGTTCTAACAGTTCCTAGGCACCTCCGTCCGGGAAGGCTCACCTATAATTTCCTTGCCGCGGGTATCAGATGATTCGCTGATAGGGGTAATAACTGGAGTAAGAACAGGAACTGTAGATGATGCACTTGTAGGAACAGCAGATGGAATGACAATAGGTTTGTTGACAGTCTTCGGGGAAATCTCGGGAGAGAAGACCCTTCCACTTCGGGTAACTTTGTTGGTTCCGACAATGTTACCAATATCAGGATCAGCCTCTTCATCTTTCAAATCTTGTTGGATGCCATAATAGTACACATCGGCACCATAATGCCATGAGACATATTTGTCCGAGACATATGGAACATGACCAGGAACAGTGATTATCAGCGGAGCAATTCTTGGAGCAGATGTAATCCTAACAGGTATTCTCGAGGAAACCTTGGAAGGATTGGCGGAAATGGTTATAATGGCAACGTATTCAGATGGAACAACAGGAAACAAAGTTTTCTCAAACAAAATTTCTTTGCTATCTATCAGGCGTTGAACACCTAATTTCAGCAAACGGCAACCAGAAGGTAGAAACGAACACATGTGGCAACCTTCACAACAACCCGAAAATAAACCGGCCAACAACAAATTCTTCTTGACAGTCATGAGAGGAGTAGAAACTTCATTAGCAGAGGTAACAAATAAATCAATGTCAACAACATTAATTCCACGACCGTGCTTAGGCATGGGAGCAGTTATGACATTTGGCTTCTCCGGAGCATCAAACTCTATTTCCTTGGCCTCAATCAAGTCTTGTATTTTATTCCTCAGAGCCGAGCAATCATTTGTGTCGTAGCCAGGACTCTCAGAATGATAGGCACATCGAGCATTCAGATTATATCGGGGAGACATAGTGTTTGGATTCTTGGGAGCCTCCTTCAAGATTGCCAAGTTGGATCTCAGCAGATGAGGTAGCACTTCAGCTAATGACATCTTGATGCGGGTAAACTGTCGTTGTGGTCTTTCCACCCTATGTTGATTATTGCATTGTGGAGCAACTGCAGGTATAGGTATCATCACGACACTTACTGTCTGATGATGTTCAGCCCTGTTTTGGCCCCTCGGGCTATAGATGGCACTGGCTTCCTTCTTACCAGCAAAAGGCTTCTTTACTGAACTCGAAGAGACATCCTTCTGTATTTTGCCGCTTCAAATCCAAGCTTCTACTCTTTCCCCATTTAGGATCATCTCGGTGAAACCAGCTGATGAGTTGCCGATCAAATGATTGAAAAATGGACTAGATAGCATCCCCAGAAACATATCAATCAACTCCCTATCAGACAACGGGGGTTGAACCCTCCCAGCCAAGTCTCTCCATTTTTGTACATAATCTTTAAAGCCTTCCCTTGCACCCATGGACATACTCTAGAGTTGAGTACGAGTAGGAGCAAGGTCGGCATTATACTGATACTGCTTGTAGAAAGCAGCAGCCAGATCTTCCCAATTTCGGATATTTGTTCCCTCTAGCTGGTAGAACCATTCAAGCTGAGTCCCTGATAGAATGTCTTGAAAGAAATGAACCCACAGGTTTCTATCAGTGGTGTGGGGATGGATCTTTCTGACATAAGAATGGAGATGGAGTTTTGGACAGGACACCCCATCATACTTAGCAAAACCTGGAGCTTTGAACTTCTGCGGGATAACTACTCCCGACACCAATCCCAATTATTCGAAATCCAGTCCAGGTATCCTTTGAACTTCCATGGCACTCAGATGATCTTCCAACTGTTTGTATCTATCCTCAGCAGGAGGATATTGCTCATCATTATAATCGGTATCGCTGTTAGAAACTGCAGGACTGGGGTCCTTCTCTTCTACTTGATTTTCCCCTTCCTTGGATGAAGAGGTCAGATCGGCTTGTCACTTTAACCGCTCTCCAAACCTTCTGCCCATATTCAGAATACCGACAACCTTCTTCTTTTTCTTCTTCTCTTTCAGGATAAGGGTTTTCAGATCCTCCTACCCTTTTGCTAGACTTATAAATATTTGTTGGAACTGGGCGTTCTGTGCCTGAAGGTCCTTGATGGTTTGCTCGAAAGACATTTCGTGCTGAAATAAACAGTGAAGAAGATGAGAACCCTGTAATGGTACTTGTAATGATGTGTATGATAATGGGATGCGCATGCAATGATTTCAAAGACTTCGGGAAATTTAAATTTGCAAACCAAAATAAACAAAAACTTTATTAGCTGAATTTGAAGTTCAAATGCCTTTTAGGCATTACAATTAAAAAAATAAATCTAAAACTATAAAAGACATCAAAGTTCCCATGTATGCTTCCTCTTTGTGCCGAAATAGTGATTGAGTCCTCTTTCTTCATGTAGCTGCTTTGTGAGCTCTAAAACCTTCTTCTCCTGAGCATGGAACTGATCCCTATAAGTATCCCACTCCTTCATCATCTAAATCTAATACCTCTATAATTCCCTAAGATCAGTGGGTATATAAGGATAGAGAACCGTGTAAGAATACCCTCTTCCGTAGTGGATTCTACGATCACTGGTAAAACGGCCACATAGGGCATCATAAGCTTCTGGGCACGAGCTCGTACCCATTGAAGGTAAGGTTCCATAGGAATGGAAGCTTTTGGCCCCAAAGCCTTGGCGTCAGATCTGCTTACCATGCCCCAAGCTCTTATGAACCTCCGACGATACTCTTTAACATCATCCTCATAGTTGAATATAATACCCTCGATAAGTAACTCATGGAGACCATCTTTTTGTGCCTTGGTGCACTTTTTCTTTAAACCTTTTCAAAAAGTTTAAGACACGAGTCTTTTTCTTTGAGTGTTTTCAAACCTCACCACTTTAACAAATATGGTGATATTGAAGTAACTTTCCACTTATATGTTGAAACTTGCACTGTTGACTTAGTCCAGACTATAAGTTTTCCATATTGAAGATGAAGCAAGTTCTTTTTTACCATGATTGTCATAGTTTATTTATTTTCCACTCAGATAAGACAACATGTCTTTTACATTAAAACCAATCATAACAAACCAATTTTGGTCTTTTTTACTCGAACTACATGGGTTTTTATTTCAACATTGCACATTGTTGTAAAAATTACTTCTTTTCTAATCTCCACAATCTCATTTTTGTAAATATTTATTTTAGCCAAATACACAGATTTTCAAAGAGGTTCCTGTGGAGTACCATGGATGTTTAGGGTACTAATACCTTCCCTTTACATAACCAACCCCCTTACCTTGATATTTAATCTATTTCAGATTTTACTCGCTCTTTTTCCATTCCTCTGGATTAAATAAAGTGTGGTGGCGACTTTCACTGTTATGAGTTAAGTCAATCAATGGCTTAGTCTCAAATTTTTACCGCTACAATTACATAAACAGATTATTTTGTAGTCATGGCTCTATTGTTAAATATTCTAAAAGATTTTCTTAAAGTGGAATATCTTATGAATATGCCTTCGTCAGCTTATGTGTCAAATTTTCTGAGGTTATCTTTCTGTTTGTTAAGGATAAAGCATTTGTACCCAAAGAAATGCCTACCACATCAGTTCAAAAGTATTTTGGAAAATTAGTATCATTGAGCAGCATCCTCACAAGCTCTTATAGAGATATTTTTCCACTTTACTACCCCATTTTATTGGGGAGTTAATAGAGTGAAAACCATTTTCCAAATACCATTCTCGTTTAAAAAAACTTTCAAATTCCCCATTCTGGAATTCTCCATCATATCCTCTTTTGATTGATGCAGTACTTAATCATTTCTCATTCTGTATAACCTTGGCTAGTTTTAGAAAGGCAACAACCACATATTTTTTCTAAGATAAGAATAATTTCCATGTATAACGAGAGTAGTCATCCATAACTACAAGGGATTACAACTTACCATCAAGATTTATAGTTCTATATGGGCCAAAAAGATCCATGTGAAGAGGTTGTAAGGGTCGATAAATGGAAATAATATTCTTCGCTTTAGAAGAGGACCTTAGTTGCTTACCCTTTTGGCACACATCATATAATATGCTATTTTTTTAATGAAAGTATGGTAGTCTAACTAAGAGATCCTTGCGAACCAACAAATTAAAGTGAGCCATGGGGATGTGAGCTATCATCATATACCATAGCAACCTGTATACTTTTCGAATGCATCAAGTTATGCAAATAACGAAATTTTTTTAATTATGGCTCAAGAAAGTGGGGAAATTAGATAATAGCAGAAAAGTTTGCATATAAGAACTCTAAAGTACATATATGTTTTAATTACGAGAAATACAAGCAGAAATGTAAATCTACTTAGAAAGTGGTAAAGTGTTTCCTAACTAACTCCCCTAAGCTTGAACCAAGCAGTGTCCCAATGATTATAAACAAAGAGGAAACGGGAAGAGAAGAAAATTTGATCTACTACTGCTCATTGTCACGTCCTTTTCCTCGCCCTCGTGCTCGTCAATGTCCATCCCCTCCAACCGTAGGATGAGGAATACCCACATTATACAAATATTCTTGAAAGTCATCCATGCGTAAAGTTAAATCCGCAACTTCCTCGATCTCTCTTGTAGCCCGACGCTCATTCCTTTCATCATATGCTTGCTGCTGAGTTTGCATCACTTGCATGATTTGAATCATTGCATTTTGATTAGTTTTCATAGCTTTCATACTCCCATCTTGCTGCATAATGGCAGCCATAATGTCATCATTGGTGGCTGATACTCTTCGCGTCTTCTTCTGGTTCTCGTGGACGTGCTTGCCACATTTTCAGAAGGAGCTTGTGTTGTCAGTTGTTGTTCAACATCCCCTTGCTCCATTTCTTGTTCCATCTCATCAGCCTGGGCATTACCTTGGTCATTTTGCAAATTATCTCCAGGTGCAGGAGCAGTAAGATCATAAAGCCACTTGTCCATATTTATTATATATGTGAGTGCAATGTTGGGCAAAATAATATTAGGAACTACTTTTTTATGCACCATGAGATTATAACTTCCATCTCCTTGGACCTTAATCAAGTGTCCAGCTCGATAGTTGTCGATATCAATAAATGTGGGTGGTAGTGGAAGCAGATTTGCTAGTTTGTCTTCCAGGTGCAGGCCAAGTGCTATAGAGGTAACTAGCCCTCCAATGCAGAAAGGTGTAGATCCTCTTGCACCCAGAGATTGGATAAGTGTCAGGAGGAATGTACTAGCATTGATCTTCTGGTTAAGAGTGAAGGTACAATGCAAGAGGAACAATTCTTTGGAATTTATCTTGTTGTTGTTGATCCTCCCAAAAATTGTGTTTGAGATAATACGGTGAAAGTACTGGATTACGGGATTATGTATAGATGAGGCATAAAGTCCCTCCTAACTAGTAGGTTCCTCATCAGGAATAGCTTTCCAAATTTTGAAAGTTATAGATGCCCAGTCTGCCTCTGTAGGGATTCGATAGTATACCTCCCCCTCACGAGGGAAGTGGAGGAAATCACTCAGGGTTGCTTGGGTTATTGAATATTCATCATTGAACATTCTGAAAGTTAATGTTCCGGCTAGGTGCAGGTTTTCATTGCATGGTGGGTTGTAGGAGAACGAACTTAGGAATTCCAAAGTTAATGACTCATACGCGGGAAGATTTTGTGTGCAGACGTATGCTAGATCAGAATTCCTAAGTAACCATCGCACACTTTGAAGTAGTCCCAATTTACACAGACATTCAGTATTAACATACCGAGTAGGGATTACATAGCGGTGATAGAATTTAAGATACTGAGCTCTCTGGTGTTCTTTGGCTTCTCCATTTCGAAATGTAATCCCTGAAAGGTCGGGTTCTGGCCTTGGGTTCTTGTGTGCCATAGTTGAATCAAAGATGGAAGATGGTTAGTTGATTTCATAGAGAGTAATGTGTGATAATTTGAGGGTTTGGAATGGAAGAGGGTTTTGAGAGTGTATAAGTAAAGAAAAATAAAGAGGGTAATATGTGGGAAGTAGTGAGGTTTGATGATATCGATAATGGAGGGAGTGGAATAGGCAATGGTTTTTTAATGGAGTTATGTGAGAGTTGAAGAAAAAGATAAGAAGGGAAACAAAGAGGGTTTCTGTGTTAAAACAGAAAGCACTCAGTTTCACTCTGTGCCGAGGGGAACACATCCATGCTGGGAGGGACAATTTTTGGAGTGTAATGGTCGTCACGCTTGTGTGGCGAGTGGCACGAAGTGAAAAACAAAATAAAAATTATAATTCTGTCTCCCAGACTTCATAATAATTAATCGTATATATTCTAATACTTGCAGGAATTTAAGTACGTACACACACACACACACACATTATTAAATCATAATATATATGTAAACATCATAATAAAATAGAGTGTTTAATGAAATGTAATAAGAATTCCAAAAGTAGGCGAAGGAAAAACAAAACAAGATATAACTGAAAATAAATGACAGAAGTAAAAAATATACTTAAGAACCAAAAACAGAAAACAATGTAAATCCTAATCTAATTAGTCTTCTCCCCACACTTAAACAAAACAGTGTCCTCAATGTTTAAATGTGAAAGAAAGACATGCAGTAAGTCCGAAATAAAATTAGCCACTTTGATTAGTTGGAAGAGCAGTAGAGTAGATGTGCTGATATAAATGATCCAACTGTTCTGTCACTACGTCCATAAAATAATGAAAGTCAATCCGCAAAGAAATTAAGTCCTCTCTCAGATGATCGAGCTCGGATTGATCTTGGTACATGTGACCGACTCTGTTATCCGCACAATAGTGGTTCTGTTTATGGAAGCCATGATCCCATTGCATTCATGAAACATTTTGTTAATTGCATTTTGATAGACATGTTTTCTTATTTCCAAGATCTCTATCTTTGAGTCTTGTTGGTTAGACCGCCTTTGAAGACGGATATTGAGAAGAGAGACAACCACATATATCATATTGTTTACAAGTTCCCTGTGCCAGTTCTAAATAATCTTCTTCTGCTAGCTAAGAGGTCTCCTCCCGAGAATGTTGATACATTTACGAAAGATTATGGAAGAATTCTGATTTGTCTAAAGTTGGCTCTCAGTGAGTACTAGAAGGATGCCCTCCAAGCTCTGTTTCAGTTTTATGATCGCACAATAAGATGTTTCATGTTCCTTGACTATTTGTTAGCACCGACTTTGGAAGAGTATTCCACCATCTTGGATATTCCTATTTTGTGTCAAGTACATTTTCATACTGCTGTGAAGATACCTGATGATACCCAAATGGCTACCGCCCTTTATTTGGGGGAATCTGTCATAAAGGCCAACTTTACGAAAAGAGGATTTGAGCATGGTTTTCATTTGAATTTTTTGTTAAAGGAAACTAATGCCAAGGCTGATAAGAAAGACTGGAAGGGATTTAATGCTATCTTAGCTTGTTGCATTTATGGGATGGTTATGTTTCCAAATAAGATCAAGTTTGTCGATGAGAATGTTATTGCCATTTTCATGCAAAAGAATCCTGTGCCAACTCTCCTAGGAGATATTTATCATTCCATACACTCTAGAAGCTACAAGGGGAAAATGGAGTTGTTTATTGTTTCACTCCATTGTTGTATCATTGGTTTAGAGGTCATCTTCCTCATCACGATGCTTTGTTGATACTCAGCGTACTCTAAAGTTGGCTACAAGGATGATATGGATCACCTCCAAGGATATTAACTGGTATAAGCGCGATTTATTTAGGTCCGTGAGTAAAGGAGTAATCTTCCATTATGGGAAACCCTTTAATGTACCTCTCATGGGTATAAGGGGTGGCATTAACTATAACCCAACTCTTTCTCGAAGACAATTGGGATATGCTCTGAGAGGACCACCTGTAAAGGACTATGTGCGGGAATCCTTGTTCTATGACGTGCCTAACAATATTGGATTGATGGAGAGAGAAATCAAAGCTTGGAAAAACATTCACTTTGAAGGAGGACAATATTTTGGTAAAAAAGATCCCACAGCTTATGCGCCTTACATTCAGTGGATTAAAGATAGAAATAAAGATCATCGTTAGCCTTTTTTCATAGAAAAGCCTTTGTACCCTCAAGAGCCAGATCAACCTGATGTTGTACCAAAGGGATATTATGAGCTAGTGCAAGCTCAAAATCAATGATTGCTTGAGGAACGTGAGACTATGGAGGTAAAGTGTCTTGTGGCTACACAAGAGAAGGCTCAACTAGCCCACCAACTCAAAAGGTTTAAGGGAGAGATGCCAAGTGTTGAAAAAAAAGAGATCAAGGTCTGAACACAATTATGTTTATGTTGAAGATCACTAGAAAATTATTGCTGAGATAAAAAGGAAATACAAACAAAAGTGCCGAGACTGAGAGATCCTTAAAGTATCCAAGTCCAACCTAGAGAAGAGGTAAAATACCAAGATTGAAGGGTTGGAGAAGCAACATATAGACAAAGGAGCCCAGTTTGAAGAAGGGAGCACCTAGAGGCTTGCAGTAGAGACTCAGCTCAAGGGGAGAAATATTCAACTAGCACAGGCCATAGAAGAAATTGTGAAGCTTAAAATTCAAATTGGAGGACAAGGATCCACAAGCTATCTGTTGTCAGATGTTTAGATTTTCTGTTTTTCTGTTTTCAGAAGGTCATCATCAGGCTTTTTGATGGGACCTCTCATTTGCTATTGTAATACTCTTGGTACTGATCTTTGAACTATTTGTATTTCTTCTTGTTCTGGTTTAATGAGAATCTGGATTATTGGGACTCACTATCTCGTCTCTCGCTCCCGCTTAAGAACTTGAATCAAAACTCTAGTATCTTGGAAATATTTAAACATGTCATTTCATGCATTACACGCACTCATTCATCCATATATATCATGCATAACAAATTACTCCAGCAGGTCTTCTTACTTCTGATATGGTTTTTGCCAAAGATTTCTACTTTCAACTCTCACTTGTATAACACCAGAAATAATTCAAAGAGACAGATGAAACAAATACAAGATGACGTAGCTGCTATGCGTGTCAAGATGGACACTCGTGTTGAATAGTTGATGGAGATCATCCAGGCTATGGATCTAAAATAGGAAGAGTTAAGGGCTCTGATTGTGAGACCTACTTCATCTACCAATAATGGGAATCAAACTCTGAATCCTTGTCTACGAGATGCTGGAAATCTTATGGGGGTTGCTATTAATCACCTTGCTGGTAATTTGGGTGGTTAGATTCTGAATGATAATGCTTGTGTTAATCTTGGGAATGGTCCTTTTGTTAACCTTGGTAATCCTGCTGGTAATAATCAAGGTATCCTTATGATTCATGTTGTGAGAAATATGCCTCCACCCACTCCTTCTTGTCAGAATAATGAACAACCTTTTGTTCAGTCATAAATCAGAAGAGTTGTTCTGATACCTGTTCAGCAGCTTGAAAATGATAACTATGATGACTAGTTTTCTAATCATGAAGAGCCCACTAAAGCTGATAGGAAGTTGTGTATGCTCGAGAAGCGTATGCATGCTTTTGAAAATTATAGAGATATGGGTCTTCATATGTCTGATTAGGGATTAGTCCCCAGAGTGAAGATTCCTCCAAAATTAAAAGTGTCGGATTTTGTCAAGTACAAAGGTGTTTCCTATCCTAAGACGATGTTAAGTCTTACTATAGGAAAATGTTAGCATACTCTAGTGATGAGAAGCTTCTTGTTATACCCAAAAATTTCCCTATTATATTAATAATTCATTCATTCTTTTTTACTAATATCAATGTTATTATATTTCTTGGGGTAAAATTAATCTATATTACACTAGTTATTATTAATTCGCTTCTAGATACATTGGGGTTCAAATAATAAAAGGGGCGTATTGTCTCAAAGTGGACCATCAAAATCTGATGGCCCATTAAGTTTTTTATTATAATTAGAGAGGGGTGTATTTATTGTTTCGATTTCAGCCCATTAAAAGTTTGTTTAATAATAGAAATAGGGGTGTGCGTTTTGAGTAAGGGTTGTGGGTTTTCTAAATCAAAAAGACCCATTACGTTTTTGAGTCTGTGCATGGTTTCTTGCAGGATAAAGACTGGCCCAAAAGATTTTGAGGCCCATTTTATAATGGAGAGGGGAGTATGCTGGGATAGAGAATTCGTTGAGATATAGGCCCAATCAATATTTTATCCCACTATCATATATTGTTTTTGTCATTTTTATATTTATTTCTACATATAATTTTCAAAAAATAATTTTTTTTATTAATATTATTATTAGAAATATCATTGTTGAGACGTGTTGACCAAAGTCAAACAGGGTTAAAAAACTCTAATCAATAAAACCTAGTCATCAGGCCCAAACCCAATGAACATGTACTGCACAGATCTAAAGAAACACATATTCATAAAAGATTAAAACAATTCAAATCCAAAAATTAATTTACAAAGCAATATCAATCCAAATCCAATCAAATATTTCCCTAATTCTTAATACATAATCATCCACTATACAAATCAAATCAATTACAACCTAAAAAATAGAATCAAATCTTCTCTATTTTCTAAATCAATCAGACAATTACTAATGTAACAACAATCAAACTAAATTTTCCTAATTGAATCCAAAACCTAAGCTATATAAACCTAAGATTTATAAGAAGAATGGGGAAGAAATTTGGAGAAGTAGACTCAAAACCAAAGAAAGAAGAAGAAGCGGTTGAAACCT
Source organism: Vicia faba (assembly GCA_948472305.1). Taxonomy (NCBI): domain Eukaryota; kingdom Viridiplantae; phylum Streptophyta; class Magnoliopsida; order Fabales; family Fabaceae; genus Vicia; species Vicia faba. The sequence continues at coordinate 104,692,490 of OX451735.1, read as the reverse complement.
TGGAAGTTTTCTCTTGCTTGAGATCTAGGGTTTCAATTTCTGAAACCCTAAGATCTTTCCATGAAGCAATCGCTGTCGTGCAATCATCGTACCTGTAAATAGAAAAAGAGAAAATGTCAGAAGACAAATGACGAAACAAGAAGATTCACGACAAGGATCAAGCAAGCCTAATCACTTAGCTTAGGCTTTATTGTTATTTTTTCTGCGATTCGTGTTTGGTTTTGGGATTTTTCTATTTCTAAAAGGGTTAGGGTTCATTAGTGTTCATCCTTATGGCTATGGTTCTTCAACCCTAGGGTTAGGGTTCATAAAAGTTTACGTTTCATGGTTGGGGGATTGTTAGGGTCATATAAGAACCCTAGGGTTAGGGTTTGGATTCAAGGGGTTCTGGGTTTTAACGGAGGTTCAAATGAATATATTAGTTTCTAGGTTGAAGTTCAACTGGAAAACTTGATTTCTACAATGAATGAAGGATGGCTCAGGGCGGTGCATGGCAACACCCCCGACTGAGGCGATTCACGGTTGCCTGAATTCTAGAGAGATGGGAGAGAATCTCTCTCTAGAATTGTGTTTGAGAGATGAGAGAATAAGGATATAGAGAGAAAGAAAACGGAAAAATAAGGCCCAACGTTGGGCTTATTGTTGTACCCCAAAATTTTCCCTCCTTTTTCTTCAAGACATTCTCCTAGGGTTCTCAAATGCTCAAGGTTGCTCAAGAATTGATCAGACAAATTCTCCTCCTAAGCTATGGACTTACAACTAGGGTTTCACTTTTATCAAGGATATTTGGGTTTCAAAGGCCTCAATTGGTTTCCATGGTTCCTCATATGTCTTCAAGAATGCTCATATCATGTTTCAAGCCTTGTATCACAAGTTTTCTCAGTCAATGGCTAAGATGACTGAAAATCAATTGTATTGGACAAAAAGTCAATTGTGGTTAACATACAGTCAAACTTCAATATTTTGAGTCAACATAAATATTTTGAGGTCATATTCATCATTTGATCATGACTCATCAAGAAGACTCTCAAATCATCAAAAGTCAAAAGTTGCCAAATGAGGGTTTTCCTAAGAAGAAGCCAATTGAACTTTGACTAAGCATAACTTTCACATGCTTCATCAGTTTTTCCCCAACAAAAGTTCATTTAAAAGTAAATTCAATTCTCTACAACTTGGTCTATATAAGCTCAAGTCCAAAAAGTTCTTCATTTGATAGATATGGGCCAATACATTATAGGTCATTTCAAAAGTAAACAAAAAGACACTTTTTCTCAAGGCAACTTAGATCAAGATAACTCTCTAAATGTAAATATGATCAAAAGAGGGATTATAGAGGACATCTTGGATTTTCAAAAAGTCTAAGATCACCTTTAAAAGATGGAAATTGAGAGAGTTATGACCAGTGCAATTTGGGAAATGTTGAGCAAATGCATAAAGTTAAAATTAAGCAAACTTCATATTTTAGGCTATTGGGCCATTATTTCAAAGTCCAAACGTGTTCTACACTCCTTATGCACCTCAAGACTTGTTCATACACCTCCCTTTGATTTTTTATTTTTTATTTTTTATTTTTTATTTTAAAAAGTCAAAATAAGATAATATAAGTTAAGCCTTCTTACACAAGTCCAAGCCCATATGTTGACCTAATCCTTCATTATATATTCTCAGCAAACTCATACAAGAGGACCATGAAAAAAAATCTTGCAAAAACCTCTAAAAAACTCACAAAATTTTCAAATCTAGGGAAACTTACAAAACCTATTTACATCCTTCCTCAAGATCAACCAGCCGCCCCAATCAATTCCAAAAGTGCTACATATTAGGTATGGAACCATTGTAATGATCCAAAGAGCCTGAGACTCGTATTATGCATCACAAGTTTTGATTTTTCATGAAATTCATATTGTCGTATTCATTATGTTTTGATGCATACTAACATCGCTAATGTGCTTATGAGATGTAAATATGTAGGATAAACCCATCACATGAGTCCCATAACGACTGAATCCTACTTTGCCATGTTTGAATCGATCAACCTTGTTTGATTTATATCTCATCATACAGTGTGATTTAGCCTAAAATAAGGCCTTCAATGGATTCACAAGTGTCAATTTAGTGGAGTAGGAACCTTTTTTATCATTACATTTGTTGGTTTTGCAGGAATAAAAAACATCTCACTGGAGAAGACAACTGGAGTTAGGGCTCCAACGCCTCTCTGGTCCACTTTTATATTATATTTAATTGGTTTTATTTAATACATGGATGAGGGTGTAGTACCGCTGGTCAAGGAAAAGGCGTGTAACGTTTGGGGCGTGGGTTCGACCCCTGTGAGCTGCAATAATTTTTGTTATTTTGTCATGTAATATGCATTTCACAACATAACCATCATTGCGTGTTTCCTAACACCAACGCATGGTTGGCTTAGTGGTGTGGCGCGCGCTTATGCTGGTAAATTTTTTTAAAATCCTTATTTTCTTACTATTTTTACTTATAAACCCTAAATTCACCAAACTAAAACCATTTTTTAATCAATTAATTTTTTCTAAAAAAACTTTTCATGGTCTCTTTCATCAATTAATTTTTCTTACTTATTTTACTTATACTATTTTTACTTATAAACCCTAAATTCACCAAACTTGTCCAGTTAATAAATTATCTTATTTTTTAAATTAAAATCAATTGGGTTTTTTAAGTTTTAATTAATTAATCAATCTAGGTTATTAGGTTAATCATCAAATCTCTTTTCTATCAAAAATCACCAAAGCAATTTCCTTTCCCTTTCCCTTTATTACCTTTTCGCGTAGTTTATTATTTTTTTCATTTTTTCGATTATTGTAATTGCTCATGGTTTGTAATAGATAATTAGGGTTTTGCTTTTCCCGCATTTTTATTGTGAAAGAGACACAGTTGTGAGGCCCAACTTATATGAGATGGATGTACCATGCTGAACGTTATATGAAAGTATTAAAAGGGTACGTGAAAAACCGAAGTCGCCCAAAGTTCAATCCATTGGACTCCCCAAAAGTCATATTTTTGAAAAAAATGAAGGTAAAAGATTAATCGGAAATAAAATTGTGACAGTATCAAAAGATGTACGGGATCAAGTGCATTTGTATGTTCTGCATAATGACAGTGAGGTTGAGCCATATGTTGAAATGCACAAGGATATACTCTGAGGGTTAAATCGGAATAGAAATGAAAATTGGATAGTACGGGAGCACAATCAAAGTTTTATACCATGGTTTAAGGATCATATTTTTTCAAATCTTCATTCAGATCCCGCTTCAATGTCAGAAAGGTTGAGATGTTTGGCATATGGTCCAAGTTTGCATGTGTTTTCCTATAGCGCGTACGCAATTAATGGATACACATTTTATACCAAATAACAAGATGATAAAAGTACTATGCAAAATAGTGGTGTAACCGTGCTTGCTGAAGCAATGCACATTTCTAGTATGAAGGACCTAAACCCCAAATATGCAAATATGTCATATTTTGGAGTTATCGAGCATATTTGGGTGTTTGATTACGAGATGTTTCAGATTCCTATCTTTGGTTACAAGTGGGTAAGTAGTGGTGGCATACAAATGGATATGTCAGGATTTTTGCAAGTGGATCTTAATAGAGAGGGGTACAAAGAAGAGCCTTTTATTATAGCCTCTCAAGATAAACAAGTGTTCTATACCATTGACCTGGCGAGTATAAAATGGTCTATAGTACTTTTATCTAACAAAATGGTTGATGATAACGGTGTAGACCAAGGTGGTATTGATGATGAGAATGAGTCATGTATTAGACGGAATGAGTCGTATATTATAAATGATCAAGATGAGAATATTATAGTGGATGAATCATATATAAAAAAATGATCATAATGAGGGAATTTGGATAAATCCATCCGTCCGCATAAGAAACAAGTAATTCATGTTCCAACCAAGAAAAGAAAGAGATGTTAGTGAAAGAGGTAGGATATTAAAATGTTTATGTTTATGTTTGTGTTTACGTTTAAGTTTATGTTTATGTTAATTTTTGGCATTGTCATTTTATATATATTTAAATGACTATGTAATTTTATATTGGGTTTATGTTTATGTTTATTACAGGTTAGATGGCTACTAACGACGATCACCCACATGATGATTCTGTGCATGATGGAGATAAGGCCGTTAGTAAAATGGAAATGGAATATAGAAGAGGAATAACAATAATGAAGAGAATAATTTGGGATAGAGACCAAGGCATAAAGTATGATGTGCATTGGAGCCAAGAAGGCCAACTCATTGAGCCTAACGGTTCAACGTTGGCGAGTTATCTCGGTTCGGTGGTAAGAAGAGAAATTCCAATCACATGTGAAGATTGGAGAGCAAGAGTGTTGGATGACGCTAAAGATAAGATATGGAGTGAGATACAGGTACCATATGTGATGTTAATTGTTTTTAATGATGATTATGTCTCTAAATTACTTATACCAACGCACTTTGTATATGATTTTCGTAGAGGTCGTTCACCATTGAGGATACCATGAGAGATTATATTCTTAAATTGGTAGGGAAACTACATAGAGGGTTTAGAGCTTTCTTGTCAAACAAGTTTCTAAGGGATGCGGATAAAATTTTTGTTGAAGCAGAGCTTCCAAAGAAATATGCAGATTTGATTACAGCTGAAGAATGGGAAACTTTTAAATCCAAAAGAAATACCCAAAAATTTGAGAGTTTAAGTGTCGTAAATCGACAAAGAACATCAAGTCCAGCATATCCATACAGAAAAGGCCGTATGGGATATGCACGCTTACAACAATCTATTGTAAGTATCTATAAATTGCAAAGTATCTATAATATATACACGCTTATATTTGATCATGTTTTTTGGCTTAATGTGTAGCTAACAAAAGAGAATAGTTTTGAAATATCTCTTCCGGACACATTTTGTGGAAGGAAGCCCGTGTGTGTAAGGATGGAGCTGTTGAAGAAAAAGTTCAACAAATTTTTGAGAGATGTGTAAGTATAACATTATTTATTTAATTACATCATACTTTTATTTATTTAATTACATCATTCTTTTATTAACATATCATTCTTTAATTACAATATTTATATGAATTTCAGGAGAGTCTTTCCCAGTCTATACCTCCAGATGAAGATAATGATTGCAGGAGAATACTCTCACGAGCATTAGATATTCGTGAGTATTCTGGTCGGGTGAGGGGTAAGGGATTTGGGATCACTCCAACATCCTTGAAAAAAAAATCAAAGACAAAAGCTCCAAGAAATAAAGAACTTCAGGAGAAGTTGGAAAAGTTACAACAAGAAGTATATGAGCTGAGAATGGAAAAGGAAATTGATCAAGCTACAAGCTTTAAAGATACTAGTGAAAAAAGGTAGTATCAATGGTAACTTTGGACAAAATATTCCCGAGGTAATTATATACCATCTTTATAAATTATAAAACCATATTTATTAATTATATAACCATATTTATTAATTATATAACCATATTTATTAAATTATAGGGCATTTCCCGGTGTCAACTCTATTTGTCGGCACTGACTTATCGGATGGTTGGTAAGGGGAAAGTGTATAATACTTCGGGAGAAATGCTTCACCATATACCGCTCCTAGATGGATTTTTGAAAGTATCGGTCGATGTCGTTTTAGAGGGGGGTGCGTTGTTATCACTACCTGACGACGTGGTGGATGCAACATTGGTGGCAGATGCAATAGGATCATTTGTTGCATGGTCGTCAAGCCTCGTTTGCATAGATAATGAGGTATGCTTAAAATTGTTTACTATTCAAATTTTTTATGGCAATTGTACTTACATTTTGTTTACATGGTAATGTTAGACTCCAACTAAATCCATTCCAAAAGATAAGGGGATTAGGCGGGAGACCGAGTCAATTGCATCATTTGAGGTAACACAATTATATGACATTTATGCTATGAGAAATGCTAATTTGTGATTTTATACTTCCCCTAACTAATTATACGATAACTAGATTCATGCTAAAGAGACTGCACAAGTCAGTAGGGGTAAGGCGCCTGAAATTAACAATATTTCCACTCAAAAAAAGAATGTTGCTAAGAAGACCGTGGCTAGCAAAAAAACTACTGCTCAGTTCAGGTCGTGCCTTCGGACATATTTAGGAATTACAAATATTTCAGATGGTGGTACCCGCCTTATACCTATGAGTGCAGACATCTTTGGTTTTGAATATCTTGAAGCAATTGGTAGAGAGGATATGGAGCAAGTTTTTAGGCATTTGGAATTAGGCCTCGGTGTTATCGGTATATACATCAGGTATACTTCGATCAACTTTGTTTAATTAAATGAACAATTTAATCCCTCATTTCAATTAATATAGTATAATGTTAATGATGTTTTAATTTAAGGTTTATGTATGACAACATTGTGCACCCGCGTGGATTAGAAGCAAGATTTGGCTTCTTAGCTCCCAACACTGTCAATTCAGGGTTAATTAAAACGAGACCAGATGATGTCATAGCATATGTACTAGTTTTATTTGTGGCCAGTAAAGATACTGAGAAGTTGTTCTTTTTTCCATATAATACTGGAAATGAGTTAGATTTTCATCCTAACTTGATCTATTATAATTTTCTGTTTTTGGCCATTGTTTAATCTTTGTTTAATCTTACAGTGGACACTGGTTATTGGTTGCGATTAATCCTATGAGAGAAACTGTGTATTATCTGGATTCGTTATACAATGATTGGTCAACATATCCAGATTTGAAACAGATGATTGCCACGTAAGTGTTTCGCTCCCAAAAAGATATTCAAGTTTACGTTTATGTTTATGTTTATGTTTATGGTCAACATATCTGGATTTGTGTTTATGTTTATGTTTCTATGTGAGATTATTCTAAACAGTCGTTTATATTTTATTATAGAGTTCTACTTAATTTTCGCTCCCAAAGAGATATTCAAGTACCAAAAAGTATAGCCAACAACGTTATATGGATCAGAGTGGAGGTATATTTTCACAAAGAGATATTCAGTTTTGATTACATTAGTGATGTGTTTACCGTGGTTATTGGTAAACAACCGCTGATCCTCCAAATGGTTACTTATTTGGTTACTCGCAGGATCGATCAGATTGATCCTAAGACATGGTTGATTTTGAGGTTTTGATTAAGTTGGATAATGGTTAAATGACGAGAAAATAAAGAGGCTTTAAGTAAATTGCATGAAGAAATGGGCTTGATAAAATAAATGAAGGCTTGAAATAAAGGGCTTCGACGGGAAAAGTAAAGAAGAAAGCAAGTAAAGTTTCTGGAAAATAAATGACTTTGATTAATAAAAGTGGTGTTTCATACATACATTCTCAACAATTCTTTCTCACACGCTGGGTACTCGAATCTATATGAGTGACTTTGTATATAATTATGAACACACACGAAAAACTGCGTGAACTACTACTATTTATACTAAAACATCCCAAGTAACCGTCGGGCAGTTACACTGCTTCGAGATGACTCCACTTGGCACGTTCTCAGCGTTCGACGCTCCAGATCCTTGCACGTTGCACTTGGTAACCGCTGGAAACCGCTTTCCCTCCAAACGCTTGAATTTCAAACCGCTCCACTCTGAACAATCGAACACCTTCGTCGAGAAGCATCTTCGACGAAAAACAACTTCGACGTCGAAGGCAACCAAATTCTCCCTTGGAAGAAAACCTCTAAGTACATTGCCATCTTTCGATGGGCATTTCAACAGACCCAGCTGGTCGAAAACATCCTTCAGCTTTAATAGCTGATATTAACAAAAACAAGGGTGTCGAATTTAGGAGCCAACAAATTGCCCCCCAAGAATGCCTTATTTCGACTCTGAAAGAAAAAGGCATTCTTTGAAATGCCATTCGACACCTGTCTTTTCATTCTTAGTCACAAATTAAATTGTGCACTTTTTTGTCTTCTACCAACCACTGACAATCCCAAGGAAAAGCCATCATTTCATCTGTACCTAAGACGTCACTTCAGTACGGCGTGCAGCGTGCCAAACGTCTTTTCGCAAATTGTCATCATGACAATTCTCAAAAACGAGGGTGCACGCTGCACCCTTTCATTTCTGCAGAACGGCTACACCAACAGGGAGACGCCACGTGTCCCACTACCTTCTGCAACATTAAATGGCATTAAATGTCCTCGAATTTGGGGATTTCCCCAACTACTATAAATAGCGCCAAGTACCCATTGTGGGACTTTTTCACGCTACCTTGCCTTCAGATATTCCTTATTACATACAAACTCTTGCCAAGTTTGCAAACCACCTGCTCTTCACTTCATCTTCAACCTGAGTATCAACAATGGCATCCGGTTCCTCCACCGCTCCCAGCGCTAACATCCCCTCTGGAAATGTTAAACCCAGGATTTTCTCCACTGCTCTCGTAGTTACTCCCACGGGCCAACGAAGGGTCCCTGAGCCCTTGGACATTGCTGTACGTGATGCTTATTCACGCCAACTCATGATTCCGGTTGGATACTCCAACCAAATCTTTGCCATGTCTGGCCCACTATACCCAAGCATTGCTGAAGCCATGAAGATTAAAAGCTACTTTCCGGTACTTGAGAAACTCAAACCGGTTGGATGCTCTAAGAAGGATGCAGAGGATAATGAAGATCCTGCTAAGGAGAAAATCGACCTTCGTTTCTTCAACAGAGGTGTTAGGGCTTTCAGGTCTAGCCCTAGCCTCACTCCTGACTATAGTGCTTGGCTGGAAAAAATGGAGAAACGCCAGGCTTCGATCTGGAAAGATATGGGGATATTCGACCTGGTTATGTTGTCGAAGACGGGTCTTAACTATTCCCCAGAAATGTTGATAGCTTCCTTACTCTTCTGGGATTACACCCATTTCACCTTCCATCTTCCCTGTGGAATGCTGACTCCCACGCTCTTCGATGTGGCCGCCATCACTGGCCTTCGACCCACTGGGGACTACTTCGACCCAGAGGAAATGTCGGAGGATCAGATTGGATTCTCTGCCACAAAACCAACCTACACCACTTACATCAATCACTACCACGATAAGTCGACGGACGCTGTGTCGGATGTAGAACATATCGCGTTTCTAGCCCTATGGCTGTCACGCTTTGTGTTTTGCACCAAGTCTTTACAGGTGACCAAGAAGATGGTCACTCTCGCCACTCAACTCCACCATGGCCAAAATATCTGTTTGGCAGAATTGATTTTGGCGAATCTGTACGAGTCGATTAGCAACGGAGCGACTCTTCTGAAGATCATCGAGAACAGAGCCAGTCTGTTGCTTGCTGGACCTTTTTGGCTGCTTCAGCTGTGGCTCAATGCCACCTTCGAGTCTTTCTTACCTCAGAAGACTCAAATAAATGAGCAGGCTCCGGAAATAGCAAATAGGTGCATCGAAGGCACCAGATTGGCTCTGCTGACTCCAACGGAAAATGGGCTGGAGCTTCAACAAACTTTTACAAACTTCGTCTTGATGTTTGCTAAAAGGAAAGAGTTTGCTTCGACCATGGCTCCCTTTGCTCGACGAAAGGTTGGTCCAGTGTGGTTCACGAGGCCATATCCTAAGGCGTCAAGTGGTCCTCAGGTCGAAGAGCATACAACAGTGTGGGAGGCATTTCTCACACCAAGAATAATGCCCCTGCGATTCAAGAGCTCCAAGACTCACTTGAGTCTAATCGCGTATCAACCAAACTTGGTGTCTCGCCAGTTTGGTATTATTCAAACACTTCCTTCTCCAATTTTTCCAAGGGAGAAGTCTATGTTATACTTTTGCAACGACTACACTGAAAACGCTGCCACTAAGCATATCGGCAGGTATGCTGGTCGAACAGTTCTTTCGTTGTTTGACTATCAGCTTAACTTTCTCTGCTCACCATCCTTCGAGGAGTGGTGGAAAAGTTACTACACTGAGGAGTTTTTCGATGAGAAGGACTTCGTGGACGAACATCAGAAGTCTTTTGTCCTTGTCTTGGACAAAATAAAGAAATGTAAGTTCATCCTTCCAAATCACTTTGTCTTTCCCTTTCGACTGGTAGCCTGTTAATTATTTTGTCTACTTTCAGTTGTTCGAAAGCCTGCAGCCAAGAAGGCTGCAGAAGGCCATCAGGGAGGAGGCCCCTTAACAAAACCTCCACCACCGGCGAAAACTATAGCGCCGGCGAAGACCACAACAAACCAACAGGGGGAAGGCCCTTCGAAAAAGCCTTCTGCATCGGTAACCAGACTTTTATCATTTTCTTCTAGCTTTAACATTCTGACTTTCGATGCAACTTCTAAGTCGAACTCCAATTGGTTTTTTCAGGCACCTTCACCCAAGAAACGACCAGCACTGACGGTCGAATCTGGGAGTGACGAATAAGACGACTCTCCCCCTGCTCCTCTTAAAAGGCGAAAGCTGAAGAAGGATGTTCCTCTTCTAGAGGGTCGAACAATCAGAATAAAGGTTGCTGGGAGAAAGCCCAGGCCACCTCCAGTCATTATTGAAGAGCCAACGGAGGAGGAACTAAATGTTCTTCTCAATAAACCTGTCGAAAGCGACAATTCTAGCCCTGGGGCTGAAGCTCCTTTGCATGTAATCTCTTTGATTCCTTTGTAACTCAGGTGCTGATACCCAAGTTCGATTGTGTCTCTTTCTAACTTAGAAGATCCTTCTTCTTCTTTTTTCCAGGAAACCACTGAAAGCTCAGCGCCAAGGACTTCTGAAACATTGGACTCTGCTGAACTCAGTAGGCCACAAGAGAAAGACTTGGCGAACGATGAAGCCAATACTGAAACAAATGGAGCCAATGCTGAGACAGCAGAACAACCAACAGAAGATCCACAAACAGAAGAGCAACAACCAAAAGAGATTCAGGTGGTTGATCTGTCGGAAGAAAATCGTGACGAAGGGGACCGCGGTGACGCTGGCGAAGAGGATCAAGGTGACGCTGGTGAAGGGGACCATGATGACGCTGGTACTGCCGCAGTCCAAGTCGAAGAGAGTCAAGTCGAGGCAAATGCTACTCAACAGCCTCAACCCCAAGACAACGCTGCTGCAAAGGTTGTCACCTCCATAAAGCATAGGTCGAAAGAAGACTTAGAACTCCTGAAGCAAACTGATCCTGTTGGCTATCTGAATGCCATCATCGAGAGCAAGGGAAGTTCGTCTGATATTAGTCAGGAGGCTTCTACTCTGTCGGGGAAGTCCATTGAAACTTCTCCTCTCGATGAGGCTTTGACGAAGGTTAAGGCTCAGTTCTTCAAGAAGGATTTGATGAAAGCTTTGGAGGGGGACCCTACTGCTCCATCATATCTGGGGGCTGTTTTGAATGCCGTAGACTTGCTAGCTGTACCTCCGGAGGTTTCAGGCTTTATCATGGAGTTACACTCCATTATTGATCAAGTCTCAGCAGATTATCGGCGACAAAGGGGCTTTAATAGCCAGCTTGAAGTGTTATATGGCAAAAGCTCTTCTGCATGGACTGCTGTAGCAGAGACAACTTCTCGAATTGCGGAGTTGTCGAAGCAAAAAGCATCTAAACAAGAAGAAGTTGATGCCATCGATCGAGAGAATGCTTCCATCAAGGCGCAAATCGAAGAACTAGAGGCTAAGATGAATGCCAATACTAAGCGCAAGGAGGAACTTCTCTCGACTGTTCCAGACACCGAAAGTCAAGCTGAAATCACACAAGGCCTAGAATTTGCTGAGAAAGCTCAAGCCTTCGATGATCAAATTGCCAAGCTTGCGCAGGCGAATGCCTTGTGCAACAAAAGATTGGAGTTGCAGCAAACCAAATACCTTCGACTCAAAGATTCCATCCCCTTCTGATTGATTCAGCCCTTTAACCATATATTGTAATATGTATTCGACAATATTGCCATTTTGGCTAATTTATAAAAATTTTCCATTTTGGCTTATTTATGGTTAATTTAGTCGTTACTTGTTATTTATTTTTATCTCTTGGAGTATAGGTTTATACTTTTTCAAATATTTACCATTTACTCTCAAGAGCCTTTTATCTTCACCTAACTCTTCGACTTCATAAGCTCCACCAGAAAAAGTCTGGATAACTCTGAATGGTCCTTCCCATTTGGGTGACCATTTTCCCATGCTTCGATCCCTTCGATCCATGGGAAGAATCACCTTCCAAACTAGTTCTCCAGGCGAAAATGCCTTAGGTTTCACCTTTTTATTATAAGAGTCTTCTACTCTTTTCTTCTGAAGCCTGAGTAGGTCAAGAGCGCGCAATCTTTCTTTGTCTAAATCCACTAGTTCGTCTAACATCATATCCCAATAAATTTCAGAGGGAATATCATAATGTCTCTGAACCCTTGCAGATTGAAGACAAATTTCTGTTGGCAACACTGCGTCATGGCCAAAAGTTAGCCTATATGGTATTGTACCTATGGCTTCTTTTGGGGACGTTCGACAGGCCCACAAAATCTGGTCTAACGTCTTATGCCAATTTTTTGGCTTCTTCCCAACATGCTTTTTTATCAAGCCAATCACTACTTTGTTCGCTGCTTCGACTTGACCATTTGCCTGTGCATAATAAGGCGTTGATGTTAGGAGTTTAAAGCCCGTTTCCTGAGCGAATTCCTGCATCTTTCGACCGGTGAAAACTGATCCTTGATCAGTTGTTATAGTCTCAGGGATTCCATATCTAAAGATAATGTTCTTTTGAATAAATTCAATGACATTTTCTTGGTCTACATTGACTAAAGGGATAGCTTCGATCCACTTAGTAAAATAATCAATGCCTACCAATATATACTTCTCGCTCTTTGATGATGCTGGTCGAATCTCTCCAATGAGGTCCAACGCCCATCCTCTAAAAGGCCAAGGTTTTACTATCGAGTGAAGTTCGCTTGCTGGTACATGTTGGATGCCTGTATGGACTTGACATTCTTGGCAACCTTTAGCGAACTCGACACAATCTTTCAACATGGTGGGCCAGTATAGTCCTTGTCGAAACAACAACCATTTCATCTTATGGCCTACTTGGTGAGCCTCACATGCTTCAGCGTGCGTAGTTGAAAGGGCTATATACGCCTCAGTTTCACTTAAGCATTTTAGCAATACCCCTTCAGGCGTCTTTTTAAATAACTCATTACCCATGAGTACATAACTCAACGCCCTGTACTTTGTTTTTCGTTCTGTCGAAGCTACTGGATTTTGAAGATAATCCACAATGGGCTTCCTCCAATCTTGCTCTGACAAATTATCTATGAACGAAATTTCGAAGTTACTTTGATCAGCATATCCTAGTCTTGTCGATTCCAAGTCTGCTGGTGATAGACAAGTTGCTTTTATCTTTTCTTGAACTTCGATTGCTCTTTGTAATCTCGTTTTTGAAATCTTGTACCCAGATGCAATTTGTGCCAAGTCGTTGGCTATTTGATTTTCCAATCTGGGTATGTGTCGAATATTGACCATTTCAAATTTTTTCAATAAACGATTTGCTATCACGAAGTACATAATGAGATTTTCTCTTATGCATTTATATTCTTTTGTGACTTGCTTAATGAATAACTCTGAGTCTCCCATTATTTCGACTCGAGTTGCCCCCAATTCCAACAATATCTCAAGGCCAGTAATTAGAGCTTCATACTCAGCCTCATTGTTCGAACAAGAATCGGATATCTTGTACTTGAATGTTGTTGGAATTTTTTCTGGAGAAATAATCAAGACTCCCACTCCTGTTCCATCTTTATGGCTGGAACCATCGAAGTAGAATTTCCAAGGTTCTATCTCCACATAATTAATATTCTCAACTTGAATTGAGTGGTCGACTATAAAGTCTGCAACCACTTGTCCTTTCACTGCCTTAAGAGGCATAAAGGTCAAGGAATATTCAGTTAATGCTAGTGCCCACTTGCCAATTCGACTGTGCAAAATGGGTTTCGACAACATGTACTTGAAAACATCAAAATGAGACGAAACATACACATCAACTGGTTTTATATATTGCTTGAGTTTTGTACAAGAGAAATACAGACATAGACACAATTTTTCCACTTCGCTATATCTAGTTTCTGCATCGTTCAAAACTCTACTAAGATAGTAAATGGGTCTTTCAACTCCATTCTCATCTTCTTGGGCTAACATGCTTCCCAAAGTTTTGTCGGATGCAGCTATGTACAATCTCATACTCCTATTGCTACAAGGAGGCACCAAAATAGGTGGCTTGGTGAGGTACCCTTTGATTTTGTCGAAGGCTTCTTGTTGCTCTTGCCCCCATTCGAATCCCTCTTTATTCAGTCGAAGTAAGGGTGAAAAGGCTTGAGCTTTCCCACTTAGGTTAGATATGAATCTCCTTAAGAAATTTATCTTGCCTAACAGGGATTGCAGTTCCTTCTTATTCGATGGCGCTTTCGCTTCCAGAATAGCCTTCGTCTTGTTCTGGTTGATTTCGATACCTTTCTTGTGGACAACGAAGCCCAAGAAATATCCAGCTTTCACACAGAATGCACACTTCAAAGGGTTCATCTTCAGACCATGTTCTCTCATTCTTTCGAATGATTGTCGAAGGTGGTCAATATGATTCTTCCTGGAAACAGATTTTATAACAATGTCATCAATATATACTTGCATAAAAGTGTTAATAAAATCATGGAAGATAGAATTCATTGCTCGCTGGTATGTTGCCCCAGCGTTCTTTAGGCCAAAAGGCATCACTACCCATTCGTAAGTGCCTAGAGCCCCAGGGCATCGAAAAGCTGTTTTCGACACATCCTCTTCAGCAATGAATATTTGATTATATCCTGAATAACCATCGAGCATACTCAGGTATTCATAGCCAGCGGCAGAATCGACTAGCATTTCCGCCACAGGCATAGGATATTCATCTTTGGGTGTAGCAGCATTCAAATCTCTGAAATCTATACACACCCTTAATGTACCATTTTTCTTAATTACTGGCACAATGTTTGCAATCCATTCGACATACCTCGTAACGCGTATGAATTTGCACTTCAGCAGTCTTTCGAATTCCGTTTTGATCTTCGACAGTATTTCTGGAGCGAAGCGTCTTGGACTTTGCTTGATTGGCTTCTTCCCAGGTTTGATTGGCAACTGAAGTTCTACCAATCCTCTGTCGAGGCCAGACATTTCGTCGTAATCCCATGCAAAACAGTCCTTGAACTCTTTCAACAATTGGATTACTTCCAACCTAAGTTCTGGGTCAATTTTTGCGCTGATGTAAGTTGGCTTTTTCTCTGACCCTTCACCTAAGTTGATTTCTTCTAAAGGATCTTGCGCTAACATTTTGATGTTGTTCGCCAAGGGGTCCTTTTCGAAGCCCAAAGGCTCATCGTCATAGATGGCGTCGAGCCTCTGTTCCTGCATTCCTTCTGGCATGATATCAGGAGGTTCTGGATCGAAATCCTTTCCAGGACCTGCAGCAGATAACTGTTGATCATTGGCCTGTGTGGCCATGTACTTTACTTCGGCTTCGAGAGCCGTTATCATCTTTGTTTCGGCTACGTAAGCCGAAATTCGCTTCAATGATTGTGACTCAGTCATTATCACTGAATTCACTTCCCCAACCAGTTGGTTGGATGTCAGTTAACCCACTAAAGTCTATGTGGGACAAGTCTTCTTTGTCCCATTGAAAACCATGCTCAGGGTGCAGGTATAGGGAACAAAAGTATTTGGCGCTGGCGCCAAGTTGAAGTCAGGTATTGGACATGGCCCTATGTGAGCCAAGTTCTTGTCGAAGTCTGCCAGCCCTAGGTGATTCACTTCACCCAGGTAATAGCTTTGATCTGCTTCTATGTTTTCGACCATCCCATCAGGACGCCATAGCAGCAACCTCTGGTGCATTGATGATGGTACAGCTCCAACACCATGAATCCATTCACGGCCCAACAAAAGATTATATTTAGGTTTGGCCGAAATGACCATAAACATCGTTGGTCGAAGGATAGATCCCACCTTGATATCCAGTTGGATCACTCCCATAGTGGTCCCTATGCCGCCTTCATAGTTCGACAGGACCATGTTGTGAGGCTTGATGTCCTCATCCCTTTTGCCTATTTTCCTTAGCATAGAGTGAGGAATAATGTTGATGGTTGCCCCACAATCCACCAAGATTTTATTCACTGTAGTTTCTTCGAGTTTAGCCCTTGTGAATAAAGGCTTGAGGTGATTCTTCATCGCCTCTGTAGGTGGTTCGAAGAACCCATTTTGCTCTTCAGTAGTGCCATTATCCATGACGAAATAGCACACTGGCCTATGTTTGGCCATTTCTTGCTCCACTTCCCAATCACTTGTTTCGACCTCCACCTGTCGGTTGAACTCTCTGGGCAGCACTGAGACTATATTCACCATGATGTCCAAAGTGTCATCAGACTCAGAACTATCTTCGTCATCGACTTCACCTTGGTTTGGCCAAACTAGCCTGTTGGTTATTGGCTCTCTTTCCAGAGGTTTCCTTTGCTTCCTTAGAGGAACATTTGAACTGGTTTCTGCCTTTGGTTCATTAACAGCTTCCCTCTCAGCTTTTCGTCGCCTCTGGTATCTCCTCCATTGAGATCGAGACATGGGATTTTTCCCTTTGTAGTTGCTTGACACCTGTGTAGCTTTAGGGGCAGCAACTTGAGGCTCTTTCCTTTGTGTTAAAGATGAACCTCTTGGCACATTGAAAGAGTGCCATCTTTCCTCGCTTGGCCTCTTTCGACCAGACGTTTTGTACCAGGTATCTACCGGCACATTGGTTGGAGGCCTGAAAGTCAATGGCCTCTTTTCTTGGTTTGAACCTCTTTGGGAGGCTCTCCTGGGATCATGTCGAAGATCAACATTTTCCCTTCTCTTATTTGCTGCTCTTATGCCTTGAATATGTTCAGCAGCTTTTTTGTCAAAGATCGAACTGCATCTTGGACACAGCATCACTTCTGACTTCTTTTTCTGGCATCTTTGCAGGAAATCTGCCAGATTCTCATTCTCCCAAGGGAAAGCAGTCTTGTTAGCTTGTTCTTGCCTCATGGCCTCCTCTGATGCTTTTGGTTCAGAGACTTCGACCATGTTGACATTCATGGTATCTTTGTTGGCAAGAGTCAACTGCTTCATTTGAATCTCCAAATCCTTTGTCTGGCCTTGAACTGCGGCCAAGTGAGAACTGGGTTTTGTTCCAGATTTTTGGGCTCCAACTGTCTCCAGCTTTGGGCTTTCGACCGCTTTCTGAACTGCTTCAATTGTCTTCCTGGATAAATTCCCAGAAAAACTGCCAAAGATTGGCATGTTGACATGGTCCTTTGAGACTTCGACCATTGTGATTCCTGGCCTCTTCGACTGGCTTCTGGATGCCTCGATCACGTTCACCTCTGAAGGTTCGGCATAGTGGGCTTCAGCCTGCAACGGATTAGAGTCGACAGCCATGGGGGTCTTGTCAGCAAACTTCAACCTCCCTTCTTCGATAGCGTCTTGCACAAGATTCCTGAAAAGAAAACATTGAGACGTTTTATGGCCCAGAAAATTATGATATTTACAAAAGCCTCTCTTCTTTCTTTGATCAAGAGGAGGCACTTTTACCCCTGGGGGTACTATCATTTGGCCATCTTTTACAAGCAAGTCAAAGATCTCATCACATTTTGTGATATCAAAACTATAAGTCTTTTTGGGGAACCTATCGTTGGTCCTTTCTGGACCAGTGGTATTTTTCCCACTTGAGGGGACTAACAGTTTGCAAGAGTATGGTGGCCCTTGCTTTAGTTCCGCTAAATCGACTTCTCCTTCTTCGACAATTACAGTGTCGTCGAAGGATTCTGGATCTTCGTCATCCATCTCAACATACGCTATCCTCTCTCTCTTATGAGTTTTTGTTGCCTTTGCTTTTTCAGCTTTGAGGCGTTCTACCTGTCGAACTCTATGGTCCAGTTGGGCCATGTCTCTCAGGTATTGAGTGTCTAACTTCTTCCTAATGGAATAATCTAAACCGCCTGCGACTATTTCGACTAACTCATGTTCTGGCACTTGTGTAAAACATCTTGCTTTGAGCAACCTAAACCTATTTAGATATTCGTCTATAGGTTCAGTGAAACGTCTCTTTACACTGGCCAATTCTTTCAGGCTTATCTTGGTTTGCCCCATGTAGAATTACTCGTGGAACAATCTTTCCAACTGGGTCCAATGATGGATCTAATTGGGGGGAAGAGTTGTAAACCAAGTAAAAGCATTCTTTGTTAAAGAACATGGGAAGTACTTAATCCTCAGGTTTTCGTTGTTCGAAATATCTCCTGCTTCGATCAAGTATCTCGCCACATGTTCGACAGTAGATTCTGTCGTGTCCCCAGAGAACTTAGTGAATTTGGGGACTTTACATCTAGGAGGTAAGTCTGTTTGCAACACGTATTCTGACAGCGGGGATGTAAAGTTGGGCCTTCGAAAGCCCATGTTCATCCCATTTTGAGTCATGATCCTTTTGATCATGGTTGCTAGATTATTTTCCAAACCCATGTTTTGGTATTGGATATGCTGAACTACTTCGTCAGCATTTTGGTTTCTGTTAACTAACCTTACCTCCGGGGTTATTACCCTAGGTTCCTCGACAGGTTGCTCCAATCGTGCCCTAAGGTTTTCTTCGACAGGCTGTTGGGCTTGGTTGATAGTGGTTTCTTCCTCTAAGAATATACCCTGGTTTCCCCTTATTTGCGCCCTTTGGGGCTGTCGAATAGGTTGGGGTACTCCAAAGAAATCAGCCAAACGCGTCATTTGCGCTGTCATCTGCTGATTCGATTGAGTAGTGTTTTGTATTAGAGGGTTCAGCACTGTACTTAAAGTTTGTGCCAACATTTGAACCATATCATGGTTGCTTTCGTCCATTTGTTGCCTCAAGACTGCTGTCGAGGCATTTGTAAGGCCATGTGCTACTTGGGACGTTCCTCCTAAGAGTTGGGTCCTATTTCTATTCGCCATACCTACTCCAGAACCTTGGAGTGGCGAAGAGGCACTCACGAAAGGGTCTGAAAAAGTGGACGCAGCGTTCGTCAGGCTAGCCAAGTCAGAAGTTGGCATGCCATAGAGTGGTTCTCGATTATGACCGCCTGTCATAAATCCTGTGGGAACATAAGGCCTTGTGCCTAAATTTCCCCTTGGTGGGGGAGTTCCCAAAGGCACTCTGGGGCCTGTGAACGGAGGTAATGGCCCCGTTGTTGTGACCGTTACTGCTGGTGTTGAACCAGCGGTTATCGCTTCACTTACGGTCGGGATAACCGTTGCTCCCACAGTCGTTTGTGGGATTTCGTTATTGTTTGGCGGATTCGCCATCTCTTCCCTTCTTCTGGCAGTATTGGTATCGTTAGTGTATATTCTACCACTTCTCAATAACATGCAACACTCCTCGAAAAAGATGAGATTATGTTTAAAAAGGTTAAACTTCAAAAATCAACACACAGTCCCACCGGGTGTGCCAATTTGTTTACCGTGGTTATTGGTAAACAACCGCTGATCCTCCAAATGGTTACTTATTTGGTTACTCGCAGGATCGATCAGATTGATCCTAAGACATGGTTGATTTTGAGGTTTTGATTAAGTTGGATAATGGTTAAATGACGAGAAAATAAAGAGGCTTTAAGTAAATTGCATGAAGAAATGGGCTTGATAAAATAAATGAAGGCTTGAAATAAAGGGCTTCGACGGGAAAAGTAAAGAAGAAAGCAAGTAAAGTTTCTGGAAAATAAATGACTTTGATTAATAAAAGTGGTGTTTCATACATACATTCTCAACAATTCTTTCTTACACGCTGGGTACTCGAATCTATATGAGTGACTTTGTATATAATTATGAACACACACGAAAAACTGCGTGAACTACTACTATTTATACTAAAACATCCCAAGTAACCGTCGGGCAGTTACACTGCTTCGAGATGACTCCACTTGGCACGTTCTCAGCGTTCGACGCTCCAGATCCTTGCACGTTGCACTTGGTAACCGTTGGAAACCGCTTTCCCTCCAAACGCTTGAATTTCAAACCGCTCCACTCTGAACAATCGAACACCTTCGTCGAGAAGCATCTTCGACGAAAAACAACTTCGACATCGAAGGCAACCAAATTCTCCCTTGGAAGAAAACCTCTAAGTACATTGCCATCTTTCGATGGGCATTTCAACAGACCCAGCTGGTCGAAAACATCCTTCAGCTTTAATAGCTGATATTAACAAAAACAAGGGTGTCGGATTTAGGAGCCAACATGATGATACTTGATAAAACAATTTAAGGGGTATATCCTGATATATATTCATATTTTCTTTCCATGTGTAGTGTCCTCCCCAGCATAACGGTATAGATTGTGGCTATTTTATGTTGAGGTTTATGAAAGAAACTATTCTTTTGGATCGATTAGAGATTCCATCCACGGTATGGATTTCTAACTTAGGAATTACATACTATTTTCATATTTTGTGTTTCTCATAAAATGACATATTGTTTTAACTAAATCACATACTATGTTATATTATTATATATGTAGTACTTTGAGGAATTCAATTCTGCACATTACTCAAAAGATCAATTGGATGAACTTATGGAGGAATGATGTCAATTCATTATTGGGTTGAGAATTTTATAAGCTAAGGTATATTGTCTTATTTCCTTTTATGAGAACTTTCGAGTTTTGAGTATAAATTAAATTTGAATAAAGTGAAACGTTAATATTATCATATTATGAATTTCGATCATTTGGTTTTTTTCCCAGGTTTATAGGTACATGTGTAGAAGATAGAGCTAAGATATTCATGTTGTTGTTGTTTCATGAGAATTCTCGAAGATAGAAAGATGTATAGATGTAACTTCAAATTTGAATTTTAGGCATTTTAACTTATATCATAAATTTTCTAATTGTTTTTATATATAT
This sequence comes from Vicia faba, assembly GCA_948472305.1. NCBI lineage: Eukaryota > Viridiplantae > Streptophyta > Magnoliopsida > Fabales > Fabaceae > Vicia > Vicia faba. The sequence continues at coordinate 104,671,661 of OX451735.1, read as the reverse complement.
CATCAATTTATATATATATATATATATATATATATATATATATATATATATATATATATATATATATATATATATATATATATATATATATATATATATATATATATATATATATATATATATATATATATATATATATATATATATATATATATATATATATATATATATATATAATGTGTGTAATTTTTATATATGTATATTTTATTGGAATGAAGCTATCAAATATGGTGTATAATATGGTGAAAAACTGGATCAAATATGGTTAAAATTCTGATTAAAATGCATTATATATATTGGACAGCGCTTTTGTAAGTCAAAATAGATGATTTATTAAAAAAATCGTGAACAATAGACAGCGCTTTAGGAGAAAAGCGCTGTAAAAACTTAAAAAAAAAAGCGTTGCCTAAAGTGTGAAAGCGCTGTCTAAAGTGGGGGAATAGACAGCGCTTTCAAAGGAAAGCGCTGTCTAAAGCCTAACTTAAAAAAATAATAAAGCGTTGTCTAAAGCAAAAGCACTATTAAAGGGGTATATAAAAAAGTGTTGTCTAAAGTTGGCATAAGACAACGATTTTACATTGAAAAAAAGCGCTGTCTTTTCTTTTAGTAGTGCTGCTTTAGGAAGCGCTTTAAAGCATTGTTAAAAGCCTAAAAAAGCACTGTCTTTTCCCTTTTTGTAGTAGTGTGAGACACGATACTCACTGCTCGAGAAAACTTATTGCGCTTTGGCATGGGTTGCTCGCCGACTAAGACAATATATGCTGACCCACACTACTTTGTTGATATCTAAAATGGATCCAATCAAATACATCTTCGAGAAACCCGCTCTCTTTGGAAGAATAGCAAGATGGAAGATGATCTTAACTGAGTACGATATACAATATACAACCCAGTAAGCAAATAAGGGGAGTGTATTGGCTGATCATTTGGCTCATTAGGCCGTGGATGACTACCAGTCCATGAATTTTGAGTTCCTAGATGAGAATATTATGCTGGTGACTGACTATGAAGAACCTGGACCAGATGAAGGACCCGAGGAGGGATCGCGACGGACTATGTTTTTTGACGGAGCTTCGAACGCACTGGGTAATGGCATCAGCGTTGTAATCATATCTCGTGAGGGCTGTCATACTCCTTTCATCGCCCGACTATGTTTCAACTGCACTAACAACATGGCGGAGTATGAAGCCTGCATCATGGGTCTCAAGGCCGCTATTGACCTCAGGTTCAAGTTCTTGGACGTTTTCGGGGATTCATCCTTGGTAATAAGTCAGATCAAAGGTGAATGGGATATGAAACACCCGAATCTCATCCCATACAAAGAGCTCGCACTGACATTGCTCCCACACTTTGAGGAGATAACTTTTGAACATTTCCCACGAGAGGAGAACCGGTTAGCGGACGCGCTAGCTACCATGTCTTCTATGTTCAAAGTTAGGTGGGACAATGAAGCTCCCCAAATAACCATTGAGATATTGGATGAACCGGCACACTGCTGTGAAATTGATACTGAAGAGGTGGAAGACAAACCCTGGTTTCACGAAGTCAAAAGGTATCTCGAGGCTCAAGAGTATCCCGAAGGGGCATCTATAAAGTATAAGAAGTTTCTGAGAAGGTTCCCTGCGAAATTCTTCCTCATTAATGGAATCCTCTACAAGCGCAATCATGACTCTACGTTACTACAGTGTGTAGACAAGGGCGAAGCAGAGAGGATCATGACAGATCTACTTGAAGGTACCTTTGGAACCCACTCCAGTGGACATATTAAGGCTAAGAAGATCCTACGGGCAGGATATTACTGGTCCACTATGGAAGCCGATTGTTATCAACACTCACAAACTTGTCATAAGTGCCAAATCTATGCTGATAAGGTGCATGTGCCTCAGATTCCCTTAAACGTCTTGACAGCTCCGTGGCCCTTTGCAATGTGGGGCATCAACATAATCGGAGAAATCAGGCCCACTACTTCTAATGGACATCGCTTCATTCTAGTGGCCATTGATTACTTCACGAAGTGGGTTGAGGCGACCTCTTTTGCTACGGTAACTAAGAATGTTGTGGCGCGATTTATTAGACATAATCTAATCTGCCAGTATGGCGTGCCAGAGAGAATTATTACTGACAATGGTACAAATATCAATAACACAATGATCACCGAGCTCTATGAACAGTTCAAGATACAACATCACAACTCTTCTCCCTACCGGGCGAAGATGAATGGCATTGTTGAAGCAGCTAACAAGAACATCAAGAAAATTGTATAAAAGATGATGGTAACATACAAAGATTGGCATGAGATGTTACCATTTTCTCTTCATGGATACCGTACCTCGGCACATACGTCAATAGGGGCAACACCCTACTCTCTGGTATATGGTATGGAGGCAGTCCTACCCATCAAAGTCCAGATACCTTCCCTCAGGATTATGAAGGATACGGGTTTGAACAAAGACGACTGGATCCAAACTCGGCTTGATCAGCTAAATCTAATCGATGAGAAGAGACTTACTATTATTTGTCATGGTCAGACGTATCAAAAGCGAATGATCAAGGCTTTTAACAAGAAAGACAGGCGTCAAGAATATCAAGTCGGGGATCTAGTGATCAAGCGTATCATACTGCCGCAAGGTGATCCCAGGGGAAAATGGACTCCCACATATGAATGGCCATTTATGGTTAAGAACATTTTCTCGGGTGGAGCTATGATTCTAACCACCATGGACGGTGACGACCTTCTTCACCCTATCAATGCAGACATAGTGAAAAGATACTACGCCTAATCAAAAGACCTGCTAGGTTGACTGGCCTAGGAAAAAATAAGGGCTTCCCGGTGAACCAAATGGGTTCGGGCAAAAATAAGGGATGAAAATGAAAAAATCTGTACACCCGGCAAGCCGAAAACCTGAAAAGGGGGCTTGGGCAAAAAAGGGTATCCCGGTGGACTAAAAACCCGAAAGGGCAGTCCAGGCAAAAGTTAGGAATGTAAAGCGTATCACTATGTCCCATTGGATCACTTTTGCGACCAGACTTCGGTATCAACTATCAAGCTCGGACGACACCAATCAACCTAATTAACTTTGGACAAACAACAAAGTGATTAGACGCCCGAAGACATAGGGGCAATAGCAGAGTTGGAACTCAATGGGATTGTTTCGCATAGCTATTTTCTTTTACACAAATTTTTATAGTTTCTATTTTTACGGCAGCGTCCTCTTACTAGAGCGTCAGACTCCTTGTACGAAAAACGCCTATTATAGGCCAACTTCAAAAATCAATATAAAATCATTTTCACAAGAAACTTCGAGTTTTTTCTTCTTTTTTCTGTTTTGTTTCGCAAGAACGTCCAATGATTTATTCTTGACATATGCATTTGAATATGATTGTTTCTCATAAATATTTACATAAAGAAACAAAAGACAATTACTCGTAATTCCAGAAACAGGGGCAAAAACAAGGAGTGTCAAACCTGACAGTTACTCTACCCAGCAGGTATCGGGACAGCGACAGCTTTGGAGCATAATCATCAGTACATACACTCCCCACAGAGTAAAAGTATTCAAAAGCATTGATGTCAGTTTCCCCGAAACAGGAAGTAACCTCCCCAGCCAGGGTCATTCAGAAACCTGACAGCTATATCCCCCAACCGAATTTCATAACCGCGAGCGGGTCAGTAAATTCTATCTCCCAAGCAGAGTTTATTTCTTTGGATACAGAAGCTCAATCCCTGACAGAGCTCATTACTTCAACTACAAAAATTCATTTTTCAAGTTGTTCCCCTCAAAGTTATTCTCAAACAGAATCTCTTCCTGACAAAATATTCATGAATAACAAAGAGTAAATCTCCAGCAGCAGTCAGGGATTTATTTTCCCAGACTCAGACACACCCCGTTAGCATTTTATGTACATACATCATGACATGCACACATATCATATACAACATAATCTCATTTATTTTGAGAACATCATCCCACCATGCATTTCATGCATCACATCTAATTAAGCCTGTTATCTTTTCAGGAAAGACGATTATCTTAAACAAATCCAGCAGTTATACAGGTCACGTCTGCAAGACGACTAATGGAAACTCGGTTCCTGAAACCAAACGGGTCAACTAATCTATATGATCAAATGAAGCAGCCTTACTATCCAGGCTCTCATTTCGAAGTAACCCTACTATCCAGGTTTCTTCCCATAGCCCTACTATCCATGCTTTCATCTTGAAGTAACCCTACTATCCAGGTTCCTTACCATAGCCCTACTATCCAGGCTTTCATCTTGAAGTAACCCTACTATCCAGGTTCCTTCCCATAGCCCTACTATCCAGGCTTTCATCTCGAAGTAACCCTACTATCTAGGTTCCTTCCCATAGCCCTACTATCCAGGCTTTCATCTTGAAGTAACCCTACTATCCAGGTTCCTTCCCATAGCCCTACTATCCAGGCTTTCATCTTGAAGTAACCCTACTATCCAGGTTCCTTCCCATAGCCCTACTATCCAGGCTTTCATTTCGAAGTAGCCCTACTATCCAGGCTCTCATCTCGAAGTAACCCTACTATTTAGGTTCCTTCCCATATCCCTACTATCCAGGATTTCATCTTGAAGTAACCCTACTATCCAGGTTCCTTCCCATAGCCCCATTATCCAGGCTTTCATCTTGAAGTAACCCCACTATCTAGGTTCCTTCCTATAGCCCTACTATTCAGGCTTTCATTTCGAAGTAACCCTACTATCCAAGTTCCTTCCCATAGCCCTACTATCCAGGATTTCATTTCAAAGTAACCCTACTATCCACGTTCCTTCTCATATCTTTACTATCCAGGCTCTCATTTCGAAGCAATCCTACTATCCAGGTTCCTTCTGTCTTATCTCCAGACAGCGGTTTACAATACTGTAAGACCTGGACCTGGCCAAATACATTTAATTTCATATGTCCCCAGTAAGTCGTTGTGTAGCCTGGACCCTAACCAAATGTGCAGGTCACTTCCATCTCCTCGACTAAGAATTAATTCCCCAGTAGAGTATTGGACAACCGAAGCTCCTAGACTCAATTTCCCAAGACATAAATCAACACTCCACGACGAAGTCCTCCTCAACGGCCGGAACAAGAATTCTCACGAAGGAATCTTTATACAACCGATATCTTTTCTGGATGGCATCTTTAAGCCCATCTCCGCCAATTCTCTGCCGACTTCAAAATGGCATATGTAAACTCATTCTCGATATCACCAATCACCAGGCACTGTATGCGAGTGCAAATTTTTGGGCACTCTAGTGTTCAATCATCTCCCACCTTCAGATCACGAAAGGCAGTCAAGCCAATCTACATCCTCAGGTGTAAGAAGCTTGAATAGGGGCAGCTGTTGCACCCCAAAATTTTCCTTCCCATTTTACTCAACATATGCTCATTAAGACCCTCAATTTGCCCAAGGATGCCCAAGAGTTGACCAGACAAACTCTCTCCTAAAGCAATGAACCTTTAACTAGGGTTTTCATTTTCATCAAGAAGGGTGAGCTCCAAAGGCCTCATATGCTCTCCATAGTCCTAATATGTCCTCAAGACCCTCCATGTCAAATTTCAAGCCTTGCACAAGAAGTTTGCTCAGTCAACTGCTCAGATACTTGAGAATCAACTGTATTAGGTCAAAAGTCAAAAGTGATCCACATACAGTCAAACTTCAATATTTTTGGTCAACATAAACATTTAGAAGTGATATTCATCATTTGATCAAGGGTTGATCATGATTCCTCAAGGAATGCTCCTAATTCATCAAAACTCAAAAGTTGCTAAATTAAGGTTTCTTAGGAAAAGTCAACCAAACTTTGACCAAGCATAACATTCTCATACTTTATTAGAAATTTCTCATCTAAGGCTCATTTTGAAGGGAATTCAATTTCCTGTAACTCATCTTCATCCCTTAAGTTCAAAAAATGCACTCATAAAAAGATATGAATTTCTACATTATAGGTCCTTTTGAAAAGTCAACAAAAACACCTTTTGGGTCAAAGCTTCTTACATGAACATGGAAGACTTAATTGAGATGAGACCAAAAGGGTTGTGTAGGGGACATCCTAAGATTTCTAAAAAGTCCAAGAACACCTCTCCAGGGTTAAAATTGGAAGAGTTATGCATTGTCAAAGTTGACCATTTTTGGAAAATTGCCAAAAGACAAATGTGCTCAAAAGTGCATTTTTGTCAAATAGGCCTAGCATTTCAGGATTGTATCTTGCTAAGGACATGGTCCACGGCCCAAATCAGCAGCCATGTCTTATTTTCCCTATTTATTTATTTTATTTTGATTTTTATTTACTAAAAATCATATTAAATCAAATAAATAATAAAAAAATATCAAAGATTATTTTGATGATCTGATTTTGATGAAGATCAAATCCATTTGAGCTGGCCTAATCAAGCCAAATCGAATCAAGGCAAAAAAGGCATTATTTGGTCAAGTTTGGAATGAAAGAATATGGCTTAGAGATCAAAGATTTTATCCATCAACACCCAAGATTGGATCCAAATTTGTTAACCTAATTAGACTCAATACATATACTGAGGTTTGTTTGAACCCTAGGGGCAAGAGAGAGAGGCACAGCCGCTCAAAAGATACCCTGTACACAAGCTTGAATTTGAAGAAAAAGTGATCATTAAATTTAGATTTTGAGGCAAATTCAATAGGTTCTAAAGGTTGCAACGCATTCCTGGAGACACATTGAGACTAATTGCCTTATTTTCAAGTGTCAAAACTCTCAGAATCACGACCAATCCGATCACGGTTTGCATTTTCTTTTCAAAAACAATTACAATCATACACGCGTTATAAATACTTTTTGATAATGCATTCTTGTTTGTATGGATGTTTAGAACATGTTTGAATGGTTTAATTGACGTTTTGATACATATACTGATGATTACCATGATTAGGGTTTAAGAAGCCATTTTGGGGCTTCTCTGTACAGGTAAAATTAGGCCAAGAAAATAATGCCATGATACTCGTGAGATCAAGACGAGTTGATTGATGTATTTAGAATTAATTTATCATGCGTGGTATGGATTTCTGAAGTTTGCAGGTTTATGGCTATGAAGCTTTGTCTGTAGGTATAAATCTGATACCTAAGACGACGGACAGGGAAGAAGATGATGATTTGTCACCATCCCAGTGGCCAGTTTGAATAATCGCACGCTTCTCAGTCCATCCACTTTGTTTTACATATTATGCTTTAATGTTATTATTATTTCAACTAAGCAGCGTAGCACAGATGGCCAGGGAAAGCGTGGAATGAGTGGAAGGACCTGGGTTCGATCCCAGGTCCTAGCATTTTCTTTATTCTCTTAATATATACTTACAGATTCCGTACATTCCAAAGCCAGACGTCTATCATGCGCCCCACTGATCTAGCCACTGGATCATTGCTAGTACAGATCCAACGTTCCAATCAAGGAGAAACTATGGTGCACCTCCCAAGCGTGCCAACACAGAACCAAGCGCAGGAGTGGGCCTGGCCATATTGGGCCTGGACAAATTCAGAAAGCCACCCCCCATTTGCCTATCATACAAGCCCAAATTCTTACTTTTTTATTTTATTCTAATTCTTTTTCTTATTATTTATTAATTATTTTTTAATAACACAAAAAAAATCATATTTTTATTTAATAAAAAAAAATCATAAAAAACATCAAAAATATTTTTTATATAAAAAATATTTTATTAATTAATTAGTTTAATTAAATTAGGGTAATTTAATGTCTTTTTATTATAATTCAAAATAATTAGAATTAGGGTTTAACTTTGTACTTAACCTAATTTTTCCTCAAAAAACAACATAAATATTTTCTCAAATTAGATTTTTAGGTCGTCTAATTATTCCTCGCACTTAATTTGTCGTGCGCTTTTAGTTTTCCTTTTTTATTATTATTTGTAACTGCTCCGAGTTTGTAATAGATTTAAATAGGGTTTTAATTCCACATTTTATTTTCAGTCAAAAATAATTATGTATCTGCCCAAAGCCATGTAATAATTAGGACTCTAACTTCTCGCATTTTAATTTCTGCAAACTATAAACTGCTTAGATTTATGTATAGGATTGTATAGAAAGGCGAATTGAAATTAAAACAGTAGAAAACCCTAATTGTGCAAAAGATAATTAACTGAAAAATCACACTTGCACATACTCACTCTAGGTTTTACTCCACTCCGGTTGCCTTCGGTAAACGGTCATGAAGTATAGGGAATGTTAGTGGTCGTTCTCTAGTCCCAAAAGATCTAAAATGACCCATTCGGATGTTGCCTCGGAAAAAGATCTTTAAGGGTTTAGGATGATTACTAAAATTTCCTAACATTGCTTTTGTGATCGTATTTGTCCCTTCAAACGTCCCTTAAAACTCCAACGACGGTGCTACCTATTCCTTAATAATAGGATAGCGATGTCTAAAAGAAAACAAACAGACTTTTTCGAGTAGGTAGATTAGTGTTGTACCCCAAAATTTGCCCTCCCATTTTCTTCAAGATTTGCCAAGATCATGCTTCAACATCTTCCCAAAGATTGCACAGTCAAATGGCCTCCTAACAGTCAAAAATTAGGGTTTTGGTTCTGGCAAAGAAGTTGAAGTTTCCAAGGGTCCAAACAAGTCCCACATGCCTACAAACATTGTCAAGCATCCTCATGTCAAGTTTCAAGACTCACAACACAAAATTGCACAGTCAAAAACCCTAATTGCTCAACAGTCAACTGTAGGGGCAAAATGGTCATTTGACAGTCAAAAGTTCAAATTTTTGGTCAACATCTTATTCTTGAAGCCACAAACATCATTTGATAAATTCTTGATCATGATTCTCAAGGCATGGTTCAAAAAGTCTCAAAATGCAAAAGTTTCCATTTTTGGACAGTTGAAAAAGTCAACTGTAACTTGACCAAGGCATAACTTCCACATGGTTCATCAGAAAAATTCCATCCAAAGCTCATTTTGAAGAGAATGACATGTCCTACAACTCATCTTCACACTTCAAGTCCAAGAAATGCTCTCACAAAAAGTTATCAATCTCAATATTATAGGTCATTTTCAAAAGTCAACAAAAAGGCACTTTAAGTCAAAGACCATAACTTGAGATTGGTAAATCAAAATGACATGGGACAAAAGGAATTGGTTAGAGGACTTCAAGACCTTTCTAAAATGTCCAAGAACATGATCAAAGCTTAAACATTGAGCAAGATATGCCTTGTGGAAGTTGGGAAATTTTTGGGAATTTTGAAAAGTCAACTTTGCTTCAAATGCCTCAAAATTGTTAATGGGCCACAATTTCTCCCAAGAATCATCATCCAAAAGCTATGCACGACCCATTGGCCCAAAGGGGAGTTATTTTCTTATTTTTAAATTTATTAATTGAATTTTTAAATCTATTAATTCATTTAATTCAAATTAAATATGAAAAAATACTCAATGCCACCTTGCAAATCTTTTTATGCAGCATTTCTACTCATCATAACTTCAAGATTTCGTGCATCACTAAAAAGGCAAGAATTGGCAATGATTGGCATCAAAAAAGGAAGGAAAAAGATTGAAAAAAGATTCATGAAAAATCAAATATTGAAACATTGATTGTAAAGGTTTTGGACTTGTTTTGTAAACCTAAATCATTCCTCATATAAGCCAGAACACAACCCTAATCACAAGAACCAAGAAGCTACGCTCAGAATCAAGAACACAAACTCACTTTTTTCTTAAATACTTCAAATCTATTTTCATAGTTTCAAGGCATTTCAAGGCGTGGAAAGTATCTCAAAAGCTTGTTGGGACTTCTCTGAACATAATCCAATACTTTTCCACTCTCCATACATCCAGAAACGGTAGAACGCCATAGCCCTGTTCATGGAAATTTTCATAATCGCATCTTGATTTATACGCATGTTTCATGTCTTTTAATTGTCGTTTTACACTAACATGATGTTTCTGAAGCTAACAGTACCGTTCAATTGAAGAATGGTCGTCTAAATAAGAAGTTACCATGAACACGCATTAGGGTTTCAAAGCTCTAAATTTGGGGTTTCTTTCATCTGGTAAAATTAGACCATGAGACTAGGACCATTGAATTCGTAACATTCTAACGAATTTAAAACACTCATCGCGCTCAATTTACCATTGACCAATTTCTATTCGCTATTTTTGTTGTTTCAGATTGTGGGGGTTTAAAACCCCCGCTATCTAGCTTTTTTTTTCCAGGTAAAACGAAGCAGCCATGAAGAAGATGCTGAGGTGTCTCAACCAGACTGGGCCATTCAGATATTCGCGCATTTTTTTTATGTTTACCAATAGCGCTTATTCTCTCTCATATTAATCACGTTCCAATAATCTTACAAACGAACGCGCTTGGCTGGTTGGTTGATGCGTTGTCCTTCAAGCACTGGGACCTGGGTTCGATTCCCAGGTCCCCTATACTCTTAATATTTTTTCTTGCAATATGATCAGGTACATTGACTCTCCTATAGCCCACCAAACATCCAGCGCTGGTGCTTGCCACATGTCCCCTGAGATCAATCCAAAAGCCAAGATATGAGTTCCATCATGCACCTTAGTCCAGGGGTCTACACGTGACCATCAAAAGTCAACCAGGCCTGATTCAGTGGGCCAAAATTGCTTGGAAAATACCTCCAAAAGGGACAACCACCCCCCATGTTTGCCTTCTTTTCTCTATTTTTATTCTTTTCTATTATTTATTTTAATTATATTCTTTGTTTTATTTAATTCCATAAAATTAACTTTATAACACAAAAAATAAAATAAAAATCAGAAAGTCAAAAAGTAAAATATGTTTATTATTTAATTCACTAATATTTATTTTGTAAACAAATTTTGTTAATTAATATAATTTTAATTTTAGGCTTAATGTTAATTTTTTTTATAAACTAAAAAAGGTAGAAATTAGGGTTTTTATACTTTTATTCTTTTTTTCCTTTTTCACCATATTTAATTATTAATTATTTTTGTAAATAAATATGCCATTTAATTAATTAGGGTTAAATTAGGTTACAACTTAAATATTTTTTTTTAATAAATTAAAAACGATTTAGAACTAGGGTTTTAATTAACTTTTAATTCTCCTTAATTCCATAAATACAAAAAACTCCAAAAAAAATAAGTCCTTTCCTTTATTTAATTTAATTAATTTAATAATTTCAATTTAATTTCTTTAAAAGGGTCCAACGCCCTCGCATTCTCGATTTTATTTCTTTTCGCACATTTACTTTTATTTCCCTTTTTTAAATTTCATGTAATTGCCCCAAAGCTTTGTAATAGATAATTAGGATATTTACTTTCCGTATTTTATTTATTCCAAATCGGGTCTTGGTTTAATTTGGCGATGTAGACCCGCGCCTTTGTAATAGCGTAGGACTTTTATCTTCCCGCACCTTTTAACTGCTAATAATTTGCATGCAAGAATGAATGGCCAAAAATAAAATCAAAGCGTAAAACGCTAATGCATGACAAGACAAATAATAACTGAAATTGACACACAAATCACACACCACTCCTAGGGTACGCCTCATTGTTGCCTTACCCCTCGAAACGTGGTCGTCGAGTAGAGGATGTTTTAGTAAGTCCTCATGTCCATGAACATGGCATGGGGGTAGCTTCTAAGGTGTCTTCCTATTGCTCTGGTGACCACACTGTCCCGAACCCTCGAATTGACCCGAATAACTCCAACGGTGGCGCTACCTACCTCTCAATGGTGGGATGGCACTACCTTAAGGACATTTACACAGCCTAATTCCTTAGGGTAGGTAGATGACTCGTAGATACTTGCTCTATTTCAAAAACAAATCAAAAACTCTTTTCACACCGACACTTTTCAAAAAGCTTTCAAAAACAACTTTTCAAACACTCTTGAGGACTGATACAAGAGTCGAACTGAAATTTTAAACGAAACTTTTTCAAACCCACTCACAATTAAAAAGCAAACACTTTTGAAAACACAATGAGCAAGTATCTAAGAGCCCATGGATAACCATGGATAGAAAGGGTGCTAACACCTTCCCTTTCTATAAATCTACCTCCCGAACCGAGAAACTATCTCATAAGGAATTTTGATGTGCTTTTGTCCTGTCCATGTTGGAGAAAATAAAAGACGGTGGCGACTCTTACTTCCGCGACATTTCGCGAACCAGCGTTAAACAGTCAGTTCCAGATCCACCGATCACAGAACTGGCGACTCTGCTGGGGACTTTTAAAGTGAGGTGTACCTTAGGATTAGACCACTCTTTTGTTTTCAATTGCTTGTTTTGTTTGCTTTTATATTTGTGGGGCTTGTATTGGAGTTTCATAGATCCTAACCCAGATCTGGGGAATACCCTTTAGGTAGCATAAGCTGTGAGGGACCTGTCCGGCGTAGACCGACACGGGTGAAGCAGTGGCTACGTTGGTGTGACACCTTGGTCTGTACCGATATCCCTTGTGTTGCAACGAGGAGAATATGGGTCTTCTGAGGAGTCATTAAGCACCAGCCGACCTTAGAACCCTAAATTGACCCAACTTGGCCATAGAACAGTAGCAGTATGCTACACTCATTGAGGCTAAACTCTCGCGATGGTTCTGGCCGCAAGAAAAGATTGCGATGCTGGAGTTATGACCGATTGAGGGTAGTCAGTGATATTGGGATCCTCTAGAACCCGGTTACTTCTGATAGGACAGGTCTTAACCAACGAAACTGAAAGAGGGTAGTACCTAAACTTCATGCTGGCCTAAACTCTAAGGGCTGTCTTGTGTGACTTGTGTGCCTTCAAACTTGACTACTTGTACACTTGTTATCTAACAACACGAGTTTCTTGCAGGTTTTGTTTACAGTCCTTAATCTGGGCTTATAACAGGGTTTACCTACGTTACCCCATGCATAGCATAACATCATACCATTGCATGCATCCTGCATAAGGACTAACTCATTGCAAGGATCTCAAGGGCTTGTGATGCAGGTCGTGATGAACCAAACTGTCCAGCAAGGGGCAAAGGGGATTTATTTTCCTCTAAGCCAAGGTTGTCAGGGGCTATGACCCACTTGATATGGTGAGCCTTGACCCTGAAGAAGGATTCTCAGCAACATGGAGTTCCTTCAATCAAGCTACAAATTCAAATGCTAACAATCTTCTTGTTTACCCCGCGAGATCCTTGAAAACATTGCATGCATACATACATATCATTGCATTACAGGTATCCCTTTTATAGGTTGCTTACCTTCTTCGCTGTTTATTTCAGCAGTCATCATGAATCCTGAATCATCCAATGGACAAGCTATCAAGGCCCTCCAGGCCCAGAATGCCCAGTTCCAGGAGTTGATTGTGAGCCTAGCCCAGGGTCAAAAGGAATTGAAGACTCTGATTCAGAAGAAGAAGAAGAAGAGGACTGTTTTGTTCAACCCTAGACGCAGATCTGGGAACACACTGCAGAATGAAGCTGAGAGGACTACTCCATCTGTGGGTGAAGGCATTCACCAAGGGAGAGAGGTTCCTAGTCCAGTGGTCTCCGACAACGAGACTGATGATGAGCAGTACCCTCCAGCTGAGGATCGGTACAAGCAACTAGAGGATCGTCTGAATGCCATGGAAATTCAACAAGTGCCTGGGTTGGATTTCGGAGACCTGGGTCTATCTTCTGGTGTGGTGATCCCACACAAATTCAAGGCTCCTTCTTTTGCTAAGTATGATGGGGCATCCTGTCCCAGGCTGCATCTCAGGTCTTACGTGCGGAAAATCCAACCATACACTGTGGACAAGAACTTGTGGATCCACTTCTTCCAGGAGAGTCTTTCAGGGACTCATCTCGAATGGTTCTATCAGCTGAATGGAACCAAGGTTCGTAACTGGGAGGAGTTGGCTACTTCTTTTTACAAGCAATATCAGTATAATGCCGACCTCGCTCCTACACGTACCCAACTCCAGGGTATGTCGTTAGGATCGGGAGAAGGTTTCAAAGAATATGCGCAGAGATGGAGAGACCTTGCTGGGAGGGTACAACCACCTTTGACTGACCAGGAACTCGTTGATATGTTCTTGGGGACCCTATCCGGGCCGTTCTTCAATCATCTCATTGGTAATTCATCTGCAGGGTTTACCGACCTCATTCTGACTGGGGAAAGAATTGAAGCTGGTATCAAGGCCGGGAAGATTCAAGAGGTAACACCTTCTGATACTCACAAAAAGCCTTACATGGGAAAGAAGGAATCTAATGCTGCATACAGTCAAAAGAGTCGTCATGACCAACATGCAGGGGCAGTCATGATCTCTGGTTCTGCACCACGCCGACAACCACAAAAGGGAAATCAGCGAAGGCCGGACGAGCCTAAAAGACAATTCACTAACATCAACATGCCATGGTCACAAGCTTTGCAGCACATGTTGAAAATGAACCTGATTGCGGTGATCAACCCTCCTGCAAATCCCAAGACCTCCTCTCCAAACTACAATCCAGAGGCGAGGTGTGCTTATCATTCTGATAGCCCGGGGCACGATACTGAGGACTGTTGGGCGCTGAAGTATAAGATCCAGAATATGATCGACGCTAAGGAGATCGAGTTCGAGCCTGCTGAGACTCCCATTGTGACCACCGCTCCTTTGCCAAAACATGGCTAGGATTGAGAGATTTTTGTTCATTTGAATTCAAGTTGTATTTTTCTTTTCTCGTTCAAACAAACAATTGTCATGTTAAACTCTTTTATTTCATGAATGCATTACACGTGTCTGTCTTGAATTAATTATGCGTACTATACTTAAAGCTGCTTTCATATTTTTGTGATGATCAACTCTTGATTAATAATTCTAAACCTCTTGAGGGAGGATGACGAAAACGATACCACAATCTACAGTATGCTTTTGAACAGACCCCGCTAATGAGGTACAAGCATTGTTTCAATCCCTAAACACTGGAGTTATAAGGAAGATAATCCCTCGACAACCCCTCTGAGCCAAAGAAGTAGGAGTTTTTCTTTTCGAGAATTAAAACCCTTTATCATAACCTGGGGCAGGGTAGTTCTCTCAGTTGATCCAAGTGCATAACAAATGGCACCAAAGAGGTCCTTACAAAAAAAAAAGAAGACAGTGATGATTCCGAATAATCATAAGGATAGGCAGCCATTAAATCTCAAAAATAAAAACCCAAGAAGTCAAAACCTACGAATGAGACTTATAAAACTGGGGCATCCCGCTGACTGTAATCACAAAAGAAATAGTTCAGGCAAAATTTAGGGATAGCGAAATCAAAAGAAAGAGGTCATACAAACCCTCAACAAAAACAAAAAAATGACTGCCTATTCAGAAGAAATCATCAATATCTGAACCATCATTGGAACATCAGGACAAAGACTCAAACAAGGTCTAACGCACGATCAACTGAGCTTAGGTTTGAAGAACATCACGAAGAACGGGTGGGTACAAATAATTTGAGCCTTTATCTTTTGTTTCTTAAACCGTGAATCAAGCCACATTATAACCCTTAAAAAGTCCTAGCTGAAGCACGGGTTAGTTCGAAAGCATACCGTTACAAAAGGTATCCTGACTCCTTAAGGCTTGCGGTAAAATAACGAGTTGACATCACTGTTTACAAAAAATTTACTTGTTTTTATGAAAAAAGAATGCATTTTCAAAATCTTCAAGACAGGCATAAGCTTTGCATTTTGATATAACATTGTTTGCATATGACTTCTTGTTTGAACAGCAGAGAAATTCACACGACGAATATCCAGTGAAAAAAATCTTCTCAACAAAAGCTCAAATGGAAGAAGCACTCCCAATCAAGGGGCATGGCATGATCAGTGTCCATCATCTAGGGCAGTCCAGTCAAGATTCGGAGAATCTCTCAAAAGGCCAATCAGCTTGGGGCAAATCTCCGCCTGAGTCACTTGGGGCATTCCAGCAACGAATCTGGCCTGATCAAACATCTTCTGGTGGCATGGCAAAACACTTCTAACAGGGGCAACTCCCTACATTCTGAGAGCGTGGACATAGTCGAAAAATACTACGCATAATCAAAGACCCGCTAGGTTGACACACCTAGGAAAAAATAAGGGCTTCCCGGCGAACCAAAAGGGTTCGGGCAAAAATAAGGGATGAAATGAAATATCTGTACACCCGGCAAGTCGAAAACCTGAAAAGGCGGCTTGGGCAAAAATGGGTATCCCGATGGGCTGAAAACCCGAAAGGGCGGTCCAGGCAAAAGTCAGGGATCAAAAGCGTACGACTATGTCCCAGCATCTCGTCACTTGCCTACCAAAAGGAAGATTTGTCAATCGGCAGTCATCCAGCACCTCCACAAGGTATCTTCTCCCCTCACCTCAGAAACAGGGGCAATAAGGAGTCGTCCGGGCGATCCAGTTGCTCTGTCAACCAAGGTACCAAGGAAAGATCAATATAAAGATGATTACCATCTACCTTTACAAATTCCAGATCAACATTGGTAACAAGCCAAGAAAAATCAGTGGACGATTGATCATGGGTTAATATCTGAAACCAAACAAGACAGTCATCCACTTGATCACCATCAGGCAACCCTACACCGGTTCCTTTCCTTCCAGAAGAAGTCTTACATGGACTTATCATCAAAGTAACCCTACACTGGTTCCTTTTCTTTCAGAAAAAGTCTTACACGGACCTATCTCAAGGTAACCTTACCCCGGTTCCTCCCAAAGTTTTACACGAACTTATCCCGAAGTAACCTTACCCCGGTTCCTCCAGAAGTCTTATACGGACTTGTCATCAAAGTGACCCTACACCGGTTCCTCCTAAAGTCTTACACGGATTTATCAAGAAGTCTTACACAGACTTGTCATCAAAGTGACCCTACATCGGTTCCTCCTAAAGTCTTACACGGATTTATCAAGAAGTTTTACACGAACTTATCCCGAAGTACCTTACCCCGGTTCCTCCAGAAGTCTTACACGGACTTATCATCAAAGTGACCCTACACCGGTTCCTCCTAAAGTCTTACACGGATTTATCAAGAAGTTTTACACGAACTTATCCCGAAGTAACCTTACCCCGGTTCCTCCAGAAGTCTTATACGGACTTGTCATCAAAGTGACCCTACACCGGTTCCTCCTAAAGTCTTACACGGATTTATCAAGAAGTCTTACACGGACTTGTCATCAAAGTGACCCTACACCGGTTCCTCCTAAAGTCTTACACGGATTTATCAAGAAGTCTTACACGGACTTGTCATCAAAGTGACCCTACACCGGTTCCTCCTAAAGTCTTACACGGATTTATCAAGAAGTTTTACACGAACTTATCCCGAAGTAACCTTACCCCGGTTCCTCCAGAAGTCTTATACGGATTCATTATCAATAAACCCTACACAGGTTTCCTTCAATTCCAAATGCAGTTTTACACAAACTCGCCATCAAGAAACCCTACACAGGTTCTCTCTTTCCAAAGATGAAGTTTTACATGAACTCGTCATCAGTAACCCTACACAGGTTCTCTCTTTCCAAAGATGAAGTTTTACACGAACTCGTCATCAGTAACCCTACACAGGTGTCCTTCTTTCCAAGATGCGGTTTTACACGAGCTCATCATCAGGCAACCCTACATAGGTTCCCTCTTTCAACTTACAAGAATTACGTCTCAAGAATTTCCCCAGGAGAGTCCAGTCCAGAAGTTTCCCTGGGAAAGTTCAATCCATCTCCTCAGCACGAAGCTTATCCCCAGTAGATTCTGAAAGCTTACCCCCCTACAGAGTACGAACACTCCCCCGACTTTATTCAAAGGTTATTTCCCCACCAGGATATAACTGGGTTATCCTCAGCCAATAACCATGGAAAGATCGTCCCCGACGAAGTCTTCTTATCCCCAACAGAGTTGTCATCAACAAAATACCTCTCTTCCCAGAGTTCACTCCCCGCAGAGTAATCCATTTGTCAAGCTTATTCCCCAACGGAGTTATCTTCTCCTACCGGTATTCTTGCAACTATCATCCCCAGCGGAAGCAAAGATCTATTCTCCAACATCAGCCCAGGATGTGACTTCCCGGCACCCGTCAAGGATTTACTTTCCTAGACAAAAACATACGTTCATAAACATCGCATTTCCATACATTATAGCATGCATATACGCATCATGAACATACAATCTCCTTTATGTTGAGAACATCATTGCTTGATCCATATCATGAATTGCATATGACTGACCTTTACCTTTCAGGAAAGACCCAGTTAAGTTCTCAGCTATATCTAAGACCTTGCCTGGTTCAGTTAAATCGACTCCTAAAGATTTTTCTGATTCTTATCCAGTCAAAGGCCTTCTCTGGTCCAGTTAAATCGATTCCTAAAGATTTTTCTGATGAAGACTCAGTTGAAGATTCCAAGACCTTGCCTGGTTCAGTTAAATCGACTCCTAAAGATTTTTCTGATTCTTATCCAGTCAAAGGCCTTCTCTGGTCCAGTTAAATCGATTCCTAAAGATTTTTCTGATGAAGACTCAGTTGAAGATTCCAAGACCTTGCCTGGTTCAGTTAAATCGACTCCTAAAGATTTTTCTGATTCTTATCCAGTCAAAGGCCTTCTCTGGTCCAGTTAAATCAATTCTTAAAGATTTTTCTGATGAAGACTCAGTTGAAGATTCCAAGACCTTGCCTGGTTCAGTTAAATCGACTCCTAAAGATTTTTCTGATTCTTATCAAGTCAAAGGCCTTCTCTGGTCCAGTTAAATCGATTCCTAAAGATTTTTCTGATGAAGACTCAGTTGAAGATTCTAAGACCTTGTCTGGTTCAGTTAAATCGACTCCTAAAGATTTTTCTGATTCTTATCCAGTCAAAGGCCTTCTCTGGTCCAGTTAAATCGATTCCTAAAGATTTTCCTAATGAAGACTCAGTAGAAGACATCCCAGATTCTCTCACCGTTACTGTTGAGGTAGTAATCGCCCCAGATTCTCTCACCATTACTGTTGAGGTAGTAATCGCCCCAGATTCTCTCATCGTCACTGTTGAGGTAGTAATCGCCCCAGATTCTCTCATCGTTACTGTTGAGGTAGTAATCGCCCCAGATTCTCTCATCGTTACTGTTGAGGTAGTAATCACCCCAGATTCTCTCATCGTTACTGTTGAGGTAGTAATCGCCCCAGATTCTCTCATCGTTACTGTTGAGGTAGTAATCGCCCCAGATTCTCTCATCGTTACTGCTGAGGTAGTAATCGCCCCAAATTCTCTCACCGTTACTGTTGAGGTAGTAATCGCCCCAGATTCTCTCATCGTTACTGTTGAGGTAGTAATCACCCCAGATTCTCTCATCGTTACTGTTGAGGTAGTAATCGCCCCAGATTCTCTCATCGTTACTGTTGAGGTAGTAATCGCCCCAGATTCTCTCACTGTTACTGTTGAGGTAGTAATCGCCCTGGTTCACTCATCACCTTTTGAAGCTCCAGACTCGATTCCTACATCTCGCCAGGGCACGTCTGAAGAGATTGAAGATTCGATTCCTGTAACCAACCAGGGAGCGTCTATACAAAGAGTCTGAAGACCAGCTACTGTAACAGGCCAGGTAATCATTTTCTTTTTCAGGTACGCAAGTTCTCGCTAAGGAATCTCTTACGCGATCGACACCCAGATGGCATCTATAAGCCCATCCACCTATCCATCATCTCTCAACATGGAATCTATAAGCCCATCCACCTATCCAATCTCCAAATGGCATCTATAAGTCCATTCCCACCATCACACTGCCAACATGTGAGCGCAAATTTCTGGGCACTCTAGTGTTCAATCATCTTCCACCTTCGGATTACGAAAGGCACGTCAGCCAATCTACATCCTCAGGTCTAAGAAGATTGAACAGGGGCAACTGTTGTACCCCAAAATTTGCCCTCCCATTTTCTTCAAGATTTGCCAAGATCATGCTTCAACATCTTCCCAAAGATTGCACAGTCCAATGGCCTCCTAACAGTCAAAAATTAGGGTTTTGGTTCTGGAAAAGAAGTTGAAGTTTCCAAGGGTCCAAACAAGTCCCACATGCCTACAAACATTGTCAAGCATCCTCATGTCAAGTTTCAAGACACACAACACAAAATTGCACAGTCAAAAACCCTAATTGCTCAACAGTCAACTGTAGGGGCAAAATGGTCATTTGACAGTCAAAAGTTCAAATTTTTGGTCAACATCTTATTCTTGAAGCCACAAACATCATTTGATAAATTCTTGATCATGATTCTCAAGGCATGGTTCAAAAAGTCTCAAGATGCAAAAGTTTCCATTTTTGGACTGTTGAAAAAGTCAACTGTAACTTGACCAAGGCATAACTTCCACATGGTTCATCAGAAAAATTCCATCCAAAGCTCATTTTGAAGAGAATGACATGTACTACAACTCATCTTCACACTTCAAGTCCAAGAAATGCTCTCACAAAAAGTTATCAATCTCAACATTATAGGTCATTTTCAAAAGTCAACAAAAAGGCACTTTAAGTCAAAGACCATAACTTGATATTGGTAAATCAAAATGACATGGGACCAAAGGAATTGGTTAGAGGACTTCAAGACCTTTCCAAAATGTCCAAGAACATGATCAAAGCTTAAAAATTGAGCAAGATATGCCTTGTGGAAGTTGGGAAATTTTTGGGAATTTTGAAAAGTCAACTTTGCTTCAAATGCCTCAAAATTGCTAATGGGCCACAATTTCTCCCAAGAATCATCATCCAAAAGCTATGCACGACCCATTGGCCCAAAGGGGAGTTATTTTCTTATTTTTAAATTTATTAATTGAATTTTTAAATCTATTAATTCATTTAATTCAAATTAAATATGAAAAAATACTCAATGCCACCTTGCAAATCTTTTTATGCAGCATTTCTACTCATCATAACTTCAAGATTTCGTGCATCACTAAAAAGGCAATAATTGGCAATGATTGGCATCAAAAAAGGAAGGAAAAAGATTGAAAAAAGATTCATGAAAAATCAAATATTGAAACATTGATTGCAAAGGTTTTGGACTTGTTTTGTAAACCTAAATCATTCCTCATATAAGCCAGAACACAACCCTAATCACAAGAACCAAGAAGCTGCGCTCAGAATCAAGAACACAAACTCACTTTTTTCTTAAAAACTTCAAATCTATTTTCATAGTTTCAAGGCATTTCAAGGCGTGGAAAGTATCTCAAAAGCTTGCTGGGACTTCTCTGAACATAATCCAATACTTTCCACTCTCCATACATCCAGAAACGGTAGAACGCCATAGCCCTGTTCATGGAAATTTTCATAATCGCATCTTGATTTATACGCATGTTTCATGTCTTTTAATTGTAATTTTACACTAACATGATGTTTCTGAAGCTAACAGTACCGTTCAATTGAAGAATGGTCGTCTAAATAAGAAGTTACCATGAACACGCATTAGGGTTTCAAAGCTCTAAATTTGGGGTTTCTTTCATCTGGTAAAATTAGACCATGAGACTAGGACCATTGAATTCGTAACATTCTAACGAATTTAAAACACTCATCGCGCTCAATTTACCATTGACCAATTTCTATTCGCTATTTTTGTTGTTTCAGATTGTGGGGGTTTAAAACCCCCGCTATCTAGCTTGTTTTTTTCAGGTAAAACGAAGCAGCCATGAAGAAGATGCTGAGGTGTCTCAACCAGACTGGGCCATTCAAATATTCGCGCTTTTTTTTATGTTTACCAATAGCGCTTATTCTCTCTCATATTAATCATGTTCCAATAATCTTACAAACGAACGCGTTTGGCTGGTTGGTTGATGCGTTGTCCTTCAAGCACTGGGACCTGGGTTCGATTCCCAGGTCCCCTATACTCTTAATATTTTTTCTTGCAATATGATCAGGTACATTGACTCTCCTATAGCCCACCAAACATCCAGCGCTGGTGCTTGCCACATGTCCCCTGAGATCAATCCAAAAGCCAAGATATGAGTTCCATCATGCACCTTAGTCCAGGGGTCTACACGTGACCATCAAAAGTCAACCAGGCCTGATTCAGTGGGCCAAAATTGCTTGGAAAATACCTCCAAAAGGGACAACCACCCCCCATGTTTGCCTTCTTTTCTCTATTTTTATTCTTTTCTATTATTTATTTTAATTATATTCTTTGTTTTATTTAATTCCATAAAATTAACTTTATAACACAAAAAATAAAATAAAAAATCAGAAAGTCAAAAAGTAAAATATGTTTATTATTTAATTCACTAATATTTATTTTGTAAACAAATTTTGTTAATTAATATAATTTTAATTTTAGGCTTAATGTTAATTTTTTTTATAAACTAAAAAAGGTAGAAATTAGGGTTTTTATACTTTTATTCTTTTTTTCCTTTTTCACCATATTTAATTATTAATTATTTTTGTAAATAAATATGCCATTTAATTAATTAGGGTTAAATTAGGTTACAACTTAAAAAAAATTTTTAATAAATTAAAAACGATTTAGAACTAGGGTTTTAATTAACTTTTAATTCCAATTTAATTCTACTTAATTCCATAAATACAAAAAACTCCAAAAAAAATAAGTCCTTTCCTTTATTTAATTTAATTAATTTAATAATTTCAATTTAATTTCTTTAAAAGGGTCCAACGCCCTCGCATTCTCGATTTTATTTCTTTTCGCACATTTACTTTTATTTCCCTTTTTTAAATTTCATGTAATTTCCCCAAAGCTTTGTAATAGATAATTAGGACATTTACTTTCCGCATTTTATTTATTCCAAATCGGGTCTTGGTTTAATTTGGCGATGTAGACCCGCGCCTTTGTAATAGTGTATGACTTTTATCTTCCCGCACCTTTTAACTGCTAATAATTTGCATGCAAGAATGAATGGCCAAAAATAAAATCAAAGCGTAGAACGCTAATGCATGACAAGACAAATAATAACTGAAATTGACACACAAATCACACACCACTCCTAGGGTACGCCTCATTGTTGCCTTGCCCCTCGAAACATGGTCGTCGAGTAGAGGATGTTTTAGTAAGTCCTCGTGTCCATGAACATGGCATGGGGGTAGCTTCTAAGGTGTCTTCTTATTGCTCTGGTGACCACACTGTCCCGAACCCTCGAATTGACCCGAATACCTCCAACGGTGGCGCTACCTACCTCTCAATGGTGGGATGGCACTACCTTAAGGACATTTACACAGCCTAATTCCTTAGGGTAGGTAGATGACTCGTAGATACTTGCTCTATTTCAAAAACAAATCAAAAACTCTTTTCACACCGACATTTTTCAAAAAGCTTTCAAAAACAACTTTTCAAACACTCTTGAGGACTGATACAAGAGTCGAACTGAAATTTTAAACGAAACTTTTTCAAACTCACTCACAATTGAAAAGCAAACACTTTTGAAAACACAATGAGCAAGTATCTAAGAGCCCATGAATAACCATGGGTAGAAAGGGTGCTAACACCTTCCCTTTCTATAAATCTACCTCCCGAACCGAGAAACTATCTCATAAGGAATTTTGCTGTGCTTTTGTCCTGTCCATGTTGGAGAAAATAAAAGACGGTGGCGACTCTTGCTTCCGCGACATTTCGCGAACCAGCGTTAAACAGTCAGTTCCAGATCCACCGATCTCAATTAGTTCCTAGGTACTTGCTCAAACAAAACTTTTCACACAAACACTTTTTAAAACGATTTTTAAAAACAACTTCGTCACACTCTTGAGGACTGATACAAGGGTTATCACGAAGTAAAACTTTTCGAAACAAGCACACACAAGCAATTCTCAAAATGGGCAAGTACCTAAGAGCCCATGGAAAACCATGGATAGAAAGGGTGCTAACACCTTACCTTTCTATAATCTACCCTCCGTACTCAGAAACTCTTGAAAAAGGTTTTTTCTGTTCTTTTTCCTTTTCCTTTGTTGGATAAAATAAAAGTCGATGGCGCCTCTTGCTTACTGCGACATTTGCAAATACAAAATGCAAACGAGTATAACAGTCGATTCTGCCACCGTATCACATAGAGTATCACGCTAATGTAGCCACCACTCCGTCCATATCGGTCTATACCGTACAACCTCCATGATTTATTGTTACTTACCTAAAAGGTGCCCCAGATCCTGGTGTAGGATCTTTACAAGAATACCCCAACAAACCCTCAAAGATAAAGCAAGAAAACACACAATAAATCATTTTAAAAATGATGAACTAAAACTCTAAGGTAACCACACTTTATATTTACCCTAGCATAGTCGCCAGTTCTGTGATACGGTGGCAGAACTGACTATTATACTGGTTTTGTGTTTTGTATTCGTAAATGTCGCGGTAAGCAAGAGTCGCCACCGACTTTTCTTTTATCCAACAAAGGAAAGGGTGAAAAGAACATAAAAATACCTTTTTTGAGATTTTCTGATTAAGGGGGGTAGATTATGGAAAAGGAAGGTGTTAGCACCCTTTCCATCCGTGGTTTTCCACGGGCTCTTAGGTACTTGCTCATTTTGAAAATTGCTTTTGTGTTTGTGTGTTTTAAAAAGTTTGTTTGCTTTATGATAACTATTGTATCAGTCCTCAAGAGTGTTGATAAAGCGTTTTTGAAAAATGTTTTGAAAGTGTAGTGTGAAAAAGGTTATTTTTGAGCAAGTACCTAATAGTTATCTACCTACTCGAAAAAGGTGTTCTTTTCCTCCTTTCCTTTAGATAGTGCTATCCTACTATTAGTGAGTAGGTAGCTGTGATACAGTGGGAGAACTGGCTTTATGTTTTGCGTTTCGATCGCATTTGTGCGGATAGCAAGAGTCGTCACCGACTTTTCTTTTATCCAAAAGGAAAGTTAAAAAAGCACAGGAAAGACCTTTCAAGATTATTTTGAGTTCGGGGGGTAGATTATGAAAAGGGAAGGTATCAACACCCTTTTCATCCATGGTTTTCCATGAGCTCTTAGTTACTCGTTTAGATCACTTGCTTTTATTTGACAATGTGCTTGTGGTGTGGGCTTTGAAAGTATTTTGAAAAATATCGTTTTAATGGTTCTCGTTTCTATAAGAATGCGTATAAAGTTTTGTTTTGAAAAGTAATTCAAAGATGTGTTTGTGAATTGTATTTCGGAAAGTGCTTTGAAAAGATGTTTTGCAATGGTTCTCGTCTCTATAAAAACGTATACAAAATATTTTGCCTTTTGAAAATGTTTTGAGATGAAAGTGTAAGTGTAAAAATTGTTTTTTGTTGTGAGCAAACGAATAACTAGGAGCGAGTCTACCTACGCGAAAGGTTTCCAATGTTCTTTTCTTCCTCCTTTTAATGTTGCTATCTTACCATTAATTTGGTAAGAAGCCCCATTGTTGGATGTAAAGGGACATACGTGGGTCAATTTTTACAGTCATCGAAAGCAACCTATGAGACGCTTTAGCAATTTTCATAAGGGACGAGATCATTTTATTGAAAGCAACATCGAGGGACTACGATATTTTTATCGAAGGGTCACCGCTAAATCGTCCCACATTCGAGGGACATGACTGTGTTTCCGAGGCAATGAGCGAAGTTACCCTAGAGGTGCGCGTGTGAAAAAGTGTGTTTGTTTCAAGTTATTTTGTTCTTTGATTAGGTTATCTAGCTATTTATTTTTGAATCTTGCCATGCACGCCTAATTACTATACAGTATAAGGAAAACAGTAAATTGCAGAAATTGAAATTCTACGATATTACAAAGCTTTTGGGGGTGGGGGTACAAATTATTTTACAAATGGGGATGGATTAACACAATTAAATGTCCAAATAGGCAAATAATACAACCAAATCGAATCGAGAGATTAATTAAAGTCATAAAAAATAAAAATTAATTAGCAAAGCAAGGAAATAAGATTCTTGTTATTTGTTTGAAAAGTTTGGAAAGAAAGATAGAAAAATCTATTCCATTAATTAGCTTTAAGAGTTAAATCAAATGTATGTATTTTTAGGGTTTTGTTATTTAGAAATTAAATAAGTTAAAACTTAAACACAAAATAATTAATAAATTTATTTACAAAGTCTTAAACTAAACTAATTATGAAAATTAACTAGTTTTGAAATTATGTTTCTTTTATTTAGTTTGATTTTTTTTTAGAATTTAAAACTAAATCTAAACTAATAGAGTTATTAAATAAAAAAATTAAACTAAAATTTTTCTAGTTAATTAAAACATAATTATTTAATTAGTTTTACTTAACTAAGCTGAAAAAATAAATAGATAAAAAATAAGGAGCTAAAACATAATTTAAACAAGAGCGAAAAGCAGTATGTTGGGGTATGCAATAGAAATTAAATTGGGCTTAGAACTTGTGAAACAGCAAAGCCCAAAGAAATAAATTATAAAAAATGTTTTATACAAAAAAAAAGGTAAATGTTGGTGTTTAAAAAAGGTTTGGGCTTGGGTCAGTGACCCGGTATGGCAAAAGAAAAAGGGATTCGCTTGTAACCCTAAACGTTTCTGGGCGCCGCTGGCATTGTTACCATTTTCTATTTTCACGTCTCTGCTCTCTTACTTGCATGGTCCTCACTCTCAAATTCTCAACATAATAGAAAAAAATGAAGTAAAGGGTATATGAAATCTAACAACAACAACAACAATGATTGAAACACATAAACAAGCATCAACAACAGTATTATGAAAATAAGGCAAAGATTCACAAAAGGGTTACCGATGGCGGTGAGGATTCTTCCGAAATTTGTTGAGGTATGATGTTGTGGTATGATGTTGTGGTTCGATTTTTCTAGTTATGTTTTGTTTACAGGAAATGATGAACAAAAAATAGGGATATTCTGATCCTCTGTGATGTTGTTGTCGAGTCCTCCTGTATTAGTCTGGTAACTTTTTTTTTGTGATGTGATATAAAAGGTCCGTGTGAGCTTTGATTCTGTTTGTATATTGCCTTTCTGTTTTTGTTGGTTTTCTGGTTTTTCTATTCTTTGGCTTTTTTGTGATGTGAGACAAAAGATTGGTGGAGAGCTTTGATTTTGTTGCTGGTTTGTATTGTTTTTTATGGTTTTTTGTGATGTGAGACAAAAGATTGGTGGCGAGCTTTGATTCTGTTGCTGGTTTGTATTGTTTTGCTGGTTTGTTGTGATGTCCTGTATCCTCCCAGCTTGCTTCTGTTTATATCCATCAGATGGTGAGCAAATGGGGGGAAATGTATAGCTTTTGAATGGCATTATGGTATACTGCTTTGGCTTTTGAGTGCAAATTGACATCTTTGCCATTTTAATGTAAGTTTGGGCAGGTTTTGACTTGCTTTATGCAGAGTTGCAGCAGGTTTTTGGACTGTATAGTGGATGTAAAAGGCTAGGTGATCTCTTTCCTCTTTTCTCTCTCAATGAAAATAAAAAGTAGTTTTTTTTGCTTTATTTTTTAAACTTCTGAAGGGTTTGTGATAACAGGGAAATTATGACATGTGAGCAAGTTGGCTTGTCTATGTTTATTTATTCTACTTTGCGGGCTTATGCATATGTTGCAGGTTTTATTTGTTAGCTTGCTTTTGCTATGTGCTGCTTTGTATAGCAGTCTACTGTCTTACTTATTGCCGATTGTAGGCCTGCCCCTGTCTTGTATCTGATTACTGCTATTTGCAGCCTTGTAGCTTTGTGTTACAGTTTCAGCAGTTTGTTTGTATTTTCTTGCCTTGGCAATTTTATTTTTCCTTTTTCTTTTGTGAACCAAGAAGGGCACTCCTTTTTGTGATTTGCAATAGAATTTGGGGCCTATGATTAAACATTAAAAATCTGATTATGTGAAACAAATCAAATGAGGCTTTGTGGAATGTTTGAACATGATTCGACAACCACCCCCCTAATTCCGATTCCTACACAAACCCTAGTGATGAATTTATAAAATAGCTCTTTGAAAATTCCTTGTTCATGTTTGTTGTACCCCAAAATTTTCCCTCCCATTTCCTCAAGATTTTCTCACCACAAGACCCTTGGAGCTCAAGGTCAAGTTAGGGTTTACTCTGCTCAAGACTCCTCCTTACACTGTTGACCCAAATTAGGGTTTGAGTTTGCACAAAGATGTTTTGACCTAAAATGCCTAAGATGACTTTCATGCTTCATATTGGACTCCCAAGTTTATCCATACCAAATTTCAAGCCTTGATTCCAATCTTTGCCCAGTCAATTGGACAGTTGACCTAAAAGTCAGCTGTATTGGGGAAAAAGTCAACTGTGGCCAATTGACAGTCAAACCTCATGATTTTTGACCCACATCAACATTATGAACTCATATGGACCATTTGATCAAGTTTGGATCACAAATCCACAAGAAATTTGATCAGATCACCAAAAGGGCAAAATGGTCATTTTTAGGGTTTTGACTGCACAAAGGCAATTTTTAACTGTTTGACCTAGCCAATGGAAAACCAAGCTCACATATGGACTCAAGGACTCAATAGCATTGTCTTGAAATGTTCAACAAGCTCAAAAGATCCCAAATGCACAAGATTGACAGATGAATTTTCCAGTCAACTGAGCCAAATTTGACTGTATACTGAAAAGTCAAACTTTGACTTTTTTGTCAAAATCAAGTGTCAAGATTCATTTTTCATCAAGACATGTCAAATTATGAAACTTTTTCATCAAGAAATCAAGAATTGCAAATTAGGGTTTAAAATGAAGAATTTTCATAACTTAGAAATTTTCTAAGTTATGAAAATCCCTAATTTTTTCCTAACTTTATCCCATTTTTTCACCAAGATACATTTGGATTCAAGGAAAAATCAAAACATGAAAGTTATAGTCCATTGCAAAATATACAACTTTTATTCACAAAGTTTCCTCAAAAGAAGCTTGTAGATCAAGTTATGATTTTTGGAACAAGGGTGCAAAATATTCTTAACTTAGAAAAATTTTGACCTATTCTAGGCAGGATTTTTGCCTAACTTCATGGCCACTTTTCACATGCTTCCACTTGGAATTTCAATTTTCATTACGAAGATGGATTGTAGTACACATTCCAAGCTTTCCAAAATGTCCAAGAACTCATCAAATAACCTTGTGGTTAGGGAGAATCAAATTTGGCAATATGAGCAAAAGTCACTTTGATTCATGGCCAAAGGCATGTTCATAACTTGTGCATTTTCAAACTCAGCATATGCAAGCTACATTACAGGCCTCTAATCTCATTTACACTAAAAAATTAAATGCTAATCCATTGTGCCAAGATGTTATTCTATGAGTTTGGTCATTACATGAAGGATTAGTCCTTAATTAGAAAAAGCAAATTATCCATTTTTGTAAAGAGCAACTTTATGTCAAGTTTGCAAATCAAGGGGTACAATGCATATCTTCTAGGCACAAGCTATTGGACATATCCCACTGATCAAGACAAAGCTTTGCAGCACATTTGAGGGGCCTAGAGGAGCCTGTAACAGCACTTGACAATTTTTGCTTAAGTGAGAAGAAACCTTGCATTTTGGAAGAGAACTCACATTTCTGCCAACACAAGCTTAGACAAACTTGTTGTACACATTCCAAACATCAAACCTGAGCTAAGGCACGAGCTAACTACCTTCCACACCTCCATAAACCTCAAAACACCATTGTACTGCACAAAAACAGGGCATCTCTGCAGTTTGAAGTCCATAACTCAATCCATTCGTGCGCCTTGGCCAAAACCAGTTCATACACACTCCATACCACCTACACAAACTATCCCAAGCATTGGACACGACCTGTAACACCTCTAACCAACTTCACCATTTTCACTTTTTCTGTTTTGAAGGTTGACTTCCATAGCTTGATTCATTTGGTTTCAAAGCAAGCTAAAGGTTGGAGAAGCATCCCTGACCTTCAAGCAAGTTGTACAAGTCCTCACATTGCACTGAAAGTACCTCCATTGCCAGACACGATTCAAGCTGAACAGGTAAGTTCATGGACTTCTATCTCTCAATCTAGGAAGAGTTAGCTTTAAGTTTATGAATGAAAAATGTCATACTCATGTCCCTGAAGCCACTCATATCCTCACTTTCCATTTATATTGCATATGCTGAGAGAATTTAAGACCTGAACATTGACAAAAACTTAGGTCAGAAATTGGGGGGAAAGAAATTCTCTCTCATTTCTGAGAGTTAGATCAAGTTTTTTATATGTATGAACTCGTGACATGATGCTCTACATTTTTGGTGTTATAAGTTTGTGCTAAAAGTTCAGGAATCAGGAAGTTTGAACAAGGTGGGAAAGGCGCGCGTTTTTGAAATTTTTGTCTGGAGGTTGAAGACAACCTCTATGGGCTGGGCCTGGAGATATTTTTCCTCTTTGCACCACATTCTCACACATGCACCCCCTTGTCCCATTGCATTTTATTTTCATTATTTTTGACTTTTGATTTTTATTTCTGACTTATTTATTTTTGTCAAAGCATAAAAAATATTAAAAATATTTTTCTCACATTTTTTTGCATTTTTTGACATTTATTTTGTTTCATTTAGTTTTATATGTAAATAAATATATAATATACTTTTTATTTAAAATACTAAAATAATACCAATACATTTTATTTTCTGATTTTTTTTTATTTTTTTTATTTTTATTTTATCCTTTGAAAACATTTTATAAAAAAAATATACTTTTTTTTTTGTAAATATTAAATATCTTATTTTTGTACATATTTAATATATTTAACATATAATATAAATATTTACATATTTATTAGGATATTTAGGATAAAAATACCAAAAATATACATTTTTATTTTTATTAATATTTAACCTCAAAAATACCTTTTGACAAATATACTTCTCTTTTATTTATTTTTTGTATATAATTAATAAATATTGTATAATATATATATTAAATAATAAATACCCTTTTATTTGGCAAAGTTAGGGTTTTTTGCCCTAAATATGAAAATATCCAAATTAACCCTTTTAATTATTTTTTATTATTTTACTTGTGAATAAAACATACACTTATACAAAAATACTTTCACATACATATTGCTTTATTCTTATACATCTTTATATTTACATTTGCGCAATTCGATTTGGTTGTAAATATTAAACACTATCCTCCTATTAAGTCTCATCCCCATTTGAACATTTGTACCCTCATTCCCATGATTGTTGTGTAATAATTTAGGACTTTTAATTTCGCACTTTAAAGCTTTCTAATTATACCATGATAGAATTAGGGTTTTGTATGCAAATCAAAAACAATAAATAAGTTTGACCTAAGTTCAAGATAAACAAGCATGAAAATGGACAACACTAATCACACTTGCACCCCTAGGGTACTCCACTTGTTGCCTTCAATAATGGGCCATATTGCATGTTAGGTATCTTTGGCAAAAACAAAACAATCAAATGATCATAGTCCCTCGATGATGCTTTCAAAAGTTGCCTAAAAATGATCAAGTCCCTTAAAGGAAAAATTGCCCAAAGATACTTGGCACCATTGCAATCATGGTCTAAACGATAACCCGCGCCCGTCCCGTTCACATCCTAACACAAGATTGTCCACCAAATACAATGGTGAAACAAAATTGTTAAAAGGGTTAAAACATAGCAAAGATCTTTGAGAAATTTAGAGTAGACAAACTCTTGGTTACTTGCCAATTTACAAAACAAAAACACTTGCCTATTTTTTCAAAACCACACATCACAACACTTTCAAAACAACTTTCAAAAAACACTGAAAACTTTTCAAAAGACATACACCTTTGTATACATCCCAACATGGATCATTACAAAGGTTGCCACCACATTGGTGTTGGCTCCTAAATTCGACACCCTTGTTTTTATTAATATCAGCCATTAAAGCTGAAGGATGTTTTCGACCAGCTGGGTCTGTCGAAATGCCCATCAGAAGATGGCAATGTACTTAGAGGATTTCTTCCAAGGGAGAATTTAGTTGCCTTCGACGTCGAAGGTGTGGCTCGTTGAAGATGTCTCTCGACGAATATGTTCGATTGCTCAGAGTGGGGCGGTTTGAAATTCAAACGTTTGGAGGGAAAACGGTTCCCAGCGGTTACCAAGTGCAACGTGCAAAGATCTGGAGCGTTGAACGCTGAGAACAAGCCAAGTGGAGTCATCTCGAAGCAGTGTAACTGCCCGACGGTAACTTGGGATGTTTAGTATAAATATTAGTAGTTCACGCAGTTTTTCGTGTGTGTTCACAATTATATACAAGTCACTCATATAGATTCGAGTACCCAGCGTGTGAGAAAGAATTGTTGAGAATGTATGTGTGAAACACCACTTTTATTAATCAAAGTCACTTATTTTCCAGAAACTTTACTTGCTTTCTCCTTTACTTTTCCTGTCGAAAACCTTTATTTCAAGCCTTCCTTTATTTTATCAAGTTCTCTTCTTCATGCAATTTACATAAAGCATCTTTATTTTCTTGTCATTTAACCATTGTCAAACTTAATCAAAACCCCCAAAATTAACCATGTCTTAGGATCAATCTGATCGATCTTGCGAGTAACCAAATAAGTAACCATTTGGAAGATCAGCGGTTGTTTACCAAAACCAACGGTAAACAAATTGGCACGTCCAGTGGGACTGTGTGTTGATTTTGAAGTTTAATCTTTTTACATAAAATATCATCTTTTTCGAGGAATGTTGTATGTTATTGAGAAGTGGTAGAATATACACTAACAATACCAATACTGCCAGAAGAAGAGAAGAGATGGCGAATCCGCCAAACAATAACGAAATCCCACAATCGAATGTGGGATCAACGGTTATCCCAACCGTAAGTGAAGCGATAACCGCTGGTTCAACACCAGCAGTAACGGTCACAACGACGGGGCCATTACCTCCGTTCACTGGCCCCAGAGTGCCTTTGGGAACTCCCCCACCAAGGGGAAATCTGGGCACAAGGCCTTATGTACCCCCAGGATTTATGACAGGCGGTCATA
Source organism: Vicia faba (assembly GCA_948472305.1). Taxonomy (NCBI): domain Eukaryota; kingdom Viridiplantae; phylum Streptophyta; class Magnoliopsida; order Fabales; family Fabaceae; genus Vicia; species Vicia faba. Next base: position 104,638,870 of record OX451735.1, on the reverse strand, counting down.
ATCGAGAACCACTCTATGGCATGCCAACGTCTGACTTGGCTAGCCTAACGAACACTGCGTCCACTTTTTCAGACCCTTTAGTGAGTGCCTCTTCGCCACTCCAAGGTTCTGGAGTAGGTATGGCAAACAGAAATAGGACCCAACTCTTAGGAGGAACGTCCCAAGTAGCACATGGCCTTACAAATGCCTCGACAGCAGTCTTGAGGCAACAAATGGACGAAAGCAACCATGATATGGTTCAAATGTTGGCACAAACTTTAAGTACAGTGCTGAATCCTCTAATACAAAACACCACCCAATCGAATCAGCAGATGACAGCGCAAATGACGCGTTTGGCTGATTTCTTTGGAGTACCCCAACCTATTCGACAGCCCCAAAGGGCGCCAATAAGGGGAAACCAAGGTATACTCTTAGAGGAAGAAACCACTATCAACCAAGGCCAGCAGCCTGTCGAAGAAAACCTTAGGGCACGATTGGAGCAGCCTGTCGAAGAACCTAGGGTAATAACCCCAGAGGTAAGGTTAGTTAACAGAAACCAAAATGCTGACGAAGTAGTTCAGCATATCCAATACCAAAATATGGGTTTGGAAAATAATCTGGCAGCCATGATCGAAAGAATCATGACGCAAAATGGGATGAACATGGGCTTTCGTAGGCCCAACTTCACATCACCACTGTCAGAATACGTGTTACAAACAGACTTACCTCCTAGATGTAAAGTCCCTAAGTTCACTAAATTCTCTGGGGACACGACAAAATCTACTGTCGAACATGTGGCGAGATACTTGATCGAAGCAGGAGATATTTCAAACAACGAAAACCTGAGGATTAAGTACTTCCTAAGTTCTTTAACAAAGAACGCTTTTACTTGGTTTACAACTCTTCCCCCCAATTCGATCCATCATTGGACCCAGTTGGAGAGATTGTTCCATGAGCAATTCTACATGGGACAAACCAAGATAAGCCTGAAAGAATTGGCCAGTGTAAAGAGAGGTTTCACTGAACCTATAGACGAATATCTAAATAGGTTTAGGTTGCTCAAAGCGAGATGTTTTACACAAGTGCCAGAACATGAGTTAGTCGAAATAGCCGCGGGCGGCTTAGATTATTCCATTAGGAAGAAGTTAGACACTCAATACCTGAGAGACATGGCCCAACTGGCCGATAGAGTTCGACATGTCGAACGCCTTAAAGCTGAGAAAGCCAAGGCAATGAAAACTCATAAAAGAGAGAGGATAGCGTATGTTGAGATGGATGACGAAGATCCAGAAACCTTCGACGAAACTATAACTGTCGAAGAAGGCGAAGTCGATTTAGCGGAACTAAAACAAGGATCACCATATTCTTGCAAACTGTTAGTCCCCTCAAGTGGAAAAAATCCCACTGGTCCAGAAAGGACCAACGATAGGTTCCCCAAAAAGACTTATAGTTTTGATATTACAAAATGTGATGAAATCTTTGACTTGCTTGTAAAAGATGGCTAAATGATAATACCCCCAGGGGTAAAAGTGCCTCCTCTTGATCAAAGAAAGAAGAGAGGCTTTTGTAAATATCATAATTTTCTGGGCCATAAAACGTCTCAATGTTTTCTTTTCAGGAATCTTGTGCAAGACGCTATCGAAGAAGGGAGGTTGAAGTTTGCTGACAAGACCCCCATGACTGTGGACTCTAACCCGTTGCAGGCTGAAGCCCATTATGCTGAACCTTCAGAGGTGAACGCGATCGAGGCATCCAGAAGCCAGTTGAAGAGGCCAGGAATCACAATGGTCGAAGTCTCAAAGGACCATGTCAACATGTCAATCTTTGGCAGTTTTTTTGGGAATCTATCCAGAAAGACAATTGAAGCGGTTCAGAAAGCGGTCGAAAGCCCAAAGTTGGAGACAGTTGGAGCCCAAAAATCTGGAACAAAACCCAGTTCTCACTTGGCTGCAGTTCAAGGCCAGACAGAGGGCTTGGAGATTCAAATGAAGCAGTTGACTCTTGCCAACAAAGATACCATGAATGTCAACATGGTCGAAGTCTCGGAACCAAAAGCATCAGAGGAGGCCATGAGGCAAGAACAAGCCAACAAAACTGCTTTCCCTCGGGAAAATGAAAATCTGGCAGATTTTCTGCAAAGATGCCAGAAAAAGAAGTCAGAAGTGATGTTGTGTCCCAGATGCAGTTCGATCTTCGACAAAAAAGCTGCTGAACATATTCAAGGTGTAAGAGCAGCAAATAAAAAAAGGGAAAGTGTTGATCTTCGACATGATCCCAGAAGAGCCTCCCAAAGAGGTTCAAACCAAGAAAAGAGGCCATTGACTTTCAGGCCTCCAACTAATGTGCCAGTAGATACATGGTACAAAACATCTGGCCGAAAGAGGCCAAGCGAGGAAAGATGGCACTCCTTCGATGTGCCAAGAGGTTCATCTTTAACACATAAGAAAGAGCCTCAGGTTGCTGCCCCTAGAGTGACACAGGTGTCAAGCAACTACAAAGGGAAAAATCCCATGTCTCGATCTCAATGGAGGAGATACCAGAGGCGACGAAAAGCTGAGAGGGAGGCTGCTAATGAACCAAAGGCAGAAACCAGTTCAAATGTTCCTCAAAGAAAGCAAAGGAAACCTCTGGAAAGAGAACCAGTAACCAATAGGCTAGTTTGGCCTAACCAAGGTGAAGTTGATGACGAAGATGGTTCTGAGTCTGATGACACTTTGGACATCATGGTGAATATAGTCTCAGTGATGCCTAGAGAGTTCAACCGCCAGGTGGAGGTCGAAACAAGTGATTGGGAAGTGGAGCAAGAAATGGCCAAACATAGGCCAGTGTGCTATTTCGTCATGGATAATGGCACTACGGAGGAGCAGAATGGGTTCTTTGAACCACCTACAGAGGCGATGAAAAATCACCTCAAGCCTTTATTTATAAGGGCTAAACTCGAAGAAACCACAGTGAATAAAATCTTGGTGGATTGTGGGGCAACCATCAACATTATTCCTCACTTTATGCTAAGAAAAATAGGCAAAAGTGATAAGAATATCAAGCCTCACAACATGGTCCTGTCGAATTATGAAGGCGGCATAGGGACCACAATGGGTGTGATCCAACTGGATATCAAGGTGGGATCTATCCTTCGACCAACTATGTTTATGGTCATATCGGCCAAACCTAACTATAATCTTTTGTTGGGCCGTGAATGGATTCATGGTGTTGGAGCTGTACCATCATCAATGCACCAGAGGTTGCTGCTATGGCGTCCTGATGGGATGGTCGAAAACATAGAGGCGGACCAAAGCTATTACCTGGGCGAAGTGAATCACCTAGGACTGGCAGATTTCGACAAGAACTTGGCTCACATTGGGCCATGCCCAACACCTGACTTCGACTTGGCGCCAGCGCCAAATACTTTTTGTTCCCTATACCTGCACCCTGAGCATGGTTTTCAATGGGACAGAGAAGACTTGTCCCACATAGACTTCAGTGGGTTAACTGATATCCAACCAACTGGTTGGGGAAGTGAATTCAGTGATAATGACTGAGTCACAATCATTGAAGCGAATTTTGGCTTACGTAGCCGAAACAAAGATGATAACGGCTCTCGAAGCCGAAGTGAAATACATGGCCACACAGGCCAATGATCAACAGTTATCTTCTACAGGTCCTGGAAAGGACTTCGATCCAGAACCTCCTGATATCATGCCAGAAGGGATGCAGGAACAGAGGCTCGACGCCATCTATGACGATGAGCCTTTGGGCTTCGAAAAGGACCCCTTGGCGAACAACATCAAAATGTTAGCGCAAGATCCTTTAGAAGAAATCAACTTGGGCGAAGGGTCAGAGAAAAAGCCAACTTACATTAGCGCAAAAATTGACCCAGAACTCAGGTTGGAAGTAATCCATTTGTTGAAAGAGTTCAAGGACTGTTTTGCATGGGATTACGACGAAATGCCTGGTCTCGACAGAGGATTGGTGGAACTTCAGTTGCCAATCAAACCTGGGAAGAAGCCAATCAAGCAAAGTCCAAGACGCTTCGCTCCAGAAATACTGTCGAAGATCAAAACGGAAGTCGAAAGACTGCTGAAGTGCAAATTCATACGCGTTACGAGGTACGTCGAATGGATTGCAAACATTGTGCCAGTAATTAAGAAAAATGGTACATTGAGGGTGTGCATAGATTTCAGAGATTTGAATGCTGCTACACCCAAAGATGAATATCCTATGCCTGTGGCGGAAATGCTAGTCGATTCTGCCGCTGGCTACGAGTACCTGAGTATGCTCGATGGTTATTCAGGATATAATCAAATATTCATTGCTGAAGAGGATGTGTCGAAAACAGCTTTTCGATGTCCTGGGGCTTTAGGCACTTACGAATGGGTAGTGATGCCTTTTGGCCTAAAGAACGCTGGGGCAACATACCAGCGAGCAATGAATTCTATCTTCCATGATTTTATTAACACTTTTATGCAAGTATATATTGATGACATTGTTATAAAATCTGTTTCCAGGAAGAACCATATAGACCACCTTCGACAATCATTCGAAAGAATGAGAGGACATGGTCTCAAGATGAACCCTTTGAAGTGTGCATTCTGTGTGAAAGCTGGAGATTTCTTGGGCTTCGTTGTCCACAAGAAAGGAATCAAAATCAACCAGAACAAGACGAAGGCAATTCTGGAAGCGGAAGCGCCATCGAATAAAAAGGAACTGCAATCTCTGTTAGGCAAGATAAATTTCTTAAGGAGATTCATATCTAACCTAAGTGGGAAAGCTCAAGCCTTTTCACCCTTGCTTCGACTGAACAAAGAGGGATTTGAATGGGGGCAGGAGCAGCAAGAAGCCTTCGACAAAATCAAAGGATACCTCACAAAGCCACCTATTTTGGTGCCTCCTTGTAGCAACAGGAGTATGAGATTGTACATAGCTGCGTCCGACAAAACTTTGGGAAGCATGTTAGCCCAAGAAGATGAAAATGGAGTCGAAAGACCCATTTACTATCTTAGTAGAGTTTTGAACGATGCAGAAACTAGATATAGCGAAGTTGAAAAATTGTGTCTATGTCTGTATTTCTCTTGTACAAAGCTCAAGCAATATATAAAACCAGTTGATGTGTATGTTTCGTCTCATTTTGATGTTTTCAAGTACATGTTGTCGAAACCCATCTTGCACAGTCGAATTGGAAAATGGGCACTAGCATTAACTGAATACTCCTTGACCTTTATGCCTCTTAAGGCAGTAAAAGGACAAGTGGTGGCAGACTTTATAGTCGACCACTCAATTCAAGTTGAGAGTATTGATTATGTGGAGATAGAACCTTGGAAATTCTACTTCGATGGTTCCAGCCATAAAGATGGAACAGGAGTAGGAGTCTTGATTATTTCTCCAGAAAAAATTCCAACAACATTCAAGTATAAGATATCAGGTTCTTGTTCGAACAATGAGGATGAGTATGAAGCTCTAATTACTGGCCTTGAGATATTGTTGGAATTGGGGGCAACTCGAGTCGAAATAATGAGAGACTCAGAGTTAGTCATTAAGCAAGTCACAAAAGAATATAAATGCATAAGAGAAAATCTCATTATGTACTTTGTGATAGCAAATCGTTTGTTGAAAAAATTTGAAATGGTCAATATTCGACACATACCCAGATTGGAAAATCAAATAGCCAACGATTTGGCACAAATTGCATCTGGGTACAAAATTTCAAAAACGAGATTACAAAGAGCAATCGAAGTTCGAGAAAAGATAAAAGCAACTTGTTTGTCACCAACAGACTTGGAATCGACAAGACTAGGGTATGCTGATCAAACTAACTTCGAAATTTCGTTCATAGACAATTTGTCAGAGCAAGATTGGAGGAAACCCATTGTGGATTATCTTCAAAATCCAGTAGCTTCGACAGAACGAAAAACAAAGTATAGGGCGTTGAGTTACGTACTCATGGGTAATGAGTTATTTAAAAAGACGCCTGAAGGGGTATTGCTAAAATGCTTAAGTGAAACTGAAGCATACATAGCCCTTTCGACTACGCACGCTGGAGCATGTGGGGCTCACCAAGTGGGCCATAAGATGAAATGGTTGTTGTTTCGACAAGGACTATACTGGCCCACCATGTTGAAAGATTGTGTCGAGTTCGCCAAGGGTTGCCAAGAATGTCAAGTCCATACAGGCATCCAACATGTACCAGCAAGCGAACTTCACTCGATAGTGAAACCTTGGCCCTTTAGAGGATGGGCGTTGGACCTTATTGGAGAGATTCGACCAGCATTATCAAAGAGCCAGAAGTATATATTGGTAGGCATTGATTATTTTACTAAGTGGATCGAAGCTATTCCTTTAGTCAATGTAGACCAAGAAAATGTCATTGAATTTATTCAAAAGAACATTATCTTTAGATATGGAATCCCTGAGACTATAACTACTGATCAAGGATCAGTCTTCACCGGTCGAAAGATGCAGGAATTCGCTCAGGAAATAGGCTTTAAACTCCTAACATCAACGCCTTATTATGCACAGGCAAACGGTCAAGTCGAAGCAGCGAACAAAGTAGTGATTGGCTTGATAAAAAAGCATGTTGGGAAGAAGCCAAAAAATTGGCATAAGACGTTAGACCAGATTTTGTGGGCCTGTCGAACATCCCCAAAAGAAGCCATAGGTACAACACCATATAGGCTAACTTTTAAGCATGACGCAGTGTTGCCAGCAGAAATTTGTCTTCAATCTGCAAGGGTGCAGAGACACCATGATATTCCCTCTGAAGTTTATTGGGATATGATGTTAGACGAACTAGTAGATTTAGACGAAGACAGATTGCGCGCTCTCGACCTACTAAGGCTTCAGAAGAAAAGAGTGGAAGACTCTTACAATAAAAAGGTGAAACCTAAGGCATTCTCGCCTGGAGAATTAGTTTGGAAGGTGATTCTTCCCATGGATCGAAGGGATCGAAGCATGGGAAAATGGTCACCCAAATGGGAAGGACCATTCAGAATTATCCAGACTTTTTCTGGTGGAGCTTATGAAGTCGAAGAGTTAGGTGACGATAAAAGGCTCTTGAGAGTAAATGGCAAATATTTGAAAAAAGTATAAACCTATACTCCAAGAGATCAAAATAAATAACAAGTAACGACTAAATTAACCATAAATAAGCCAAAATGGAAAATTTTATAAATTAGCCAAAATGGCAATATTGTCAAATACACATTACAATACATGATTAAAGGGCTGAGTCAATCAGAAGGGGATCGAGTCTTTGAGTCGGAGGTACTTCGCCTGCTGCAACTCCAGTCTTTTGTTGCACAAGGCATTCGCCTGGGCAATCTTGGCAATTTGGTCGTCGAAGGCTTGAGCTTTCTCAGCAAATTCTAGGCCTTGTGTGATTTCAGCTTGACTCTCGGTGTCTGGAACAGTCGAGAGAAGTTCCTCCTTGCGTTTAGTATTGGCATTCATCTTGGCCTCTAGCTCTTCGATTTGCACCTTTATGGAAGCATTCTCTCGATCGATGGCATCAATTTCTTCCTGCTTAGATGCCTTTTGCTTCGACAACTCCGCAATTCGAGAAGTCGTCTCTGCTACAGCAGTCCATGCAGAAGAGCTTTTGCCATATAACGCTTCAAGCTGGCTGTTGAAGCCCCTTTGTCGCCGATAGTCTGCTGAGACTTGATCAATAATGGAGTGTAACTCCATGATGAAGCTTGAAACCTCCGGAGTCACAGCTAGCAAGTCTACGGCATTCAAAACAGCCCCCAAATACGATAGAGCAGTAGGGTCCCCCTCCAAAGCTTTCATCAAATCTTTCTTGAAAAACTGAGCCTTAACCTTCGTCAAAGCCTCATCGAGAGGAGAAGTTTCAGTGGACTTCCCCGACTGAGTAGAAGCCTCCTGACTAATATCAGACGAACTTCCCTTACTCTCGATAATGGCATTCAGATAGCCAACTGGATCAGTTTGCTTCAAGAGTGCTAAGTCTTCTTTCGACCTATGCTTTGTTGAGGTGGTAACCTTCGCAGCAGCATTGCCTTGGGGTTGAGGCTGTTGAGTAGCATTTGCCTCGACTTGACTTTCTTCGACTTGAAGATCAGCAGTACCAGCATTGGCATGACCTCCTTCGTCATGTCCTCCTTCGTCATGTTGTTCCTCCGACAGATCAACCACTTGAGTCTCTTTTGGTTGTTGCTCTTCTGTTTGTGGATCTTCTGTTTGTTGTTCTTCTGTCTCAGCATTTGCTTCATCTGTTTCAGCATTGGCTTCATCGTTCGCCAAGTCTTTTTCTTGTGGCCTACTGAGTTCAGCAGAATCTAACGTTTTAGAAGTCTTTGGCGCTGAGCTTTCAGTGGTTTCCTGGAAAAAAGCAGAAGAAGAATCTTCTAAGTTAGGAAGGAACGTAATCGAACGTGGGTATCGACACCTGAGTTAAAAAAGGGTCAAAGAAATTACCTGCAGAGGAACTTCAGCCCCAGGGCTGGAATTGTCGCTTTCGACAGGTTTATTGAGAAGAACATTTAGTTCCTCCTCCGTTGGCTCTTCAATAATTACTGGAGGTGGCCTGGGTTTTCTCCCAGCAACCTTTATTCTGATTGTTCGAGTCTTAGGAGAGGGAACATCCTTCTTCAGTTTTCGCCTTTTTAGAGGGGCGGGGGGAGAGTCATCTTCTTCGTCACTCCCAGATTCGACCGTCAGAGCAGGTCGCTTCTTGGGTGAAGGTGCCTAAAAAATAATTGGAGTTCGATTTAGAAGCTACACCGAAAGTCAGAATGTTAAAGCCAGAAGAAAATAATAAAAGTCTGGTTACCGGTGCAGAAGGCTTTTTCGAAGGACCTTCCCCCTGATGGCTTGTTGTAGTCTTCGCCGGTGCTATAGTCTTCGCCGGTGGTGGAGGTTTTGTCAAGGGACCTCCTCCCTGATGGCCTTCTGCAGCTTTCTTGGCTGCAGGCTTTCGAACAACTGAAAGAAGACAAAATAATTAACAGGCTGCCAATCGAAAGGGAAAGACAAAATAATTTGGAAGAATGAACTTACATTTCTTTATTTTGTCCAAGACAAGAACAAAAGACTTCTGAAGTTCGTCCACGAAGTCCTTCTCGTCGAAGAACTCTTCAGCGTAGTAACTTTTCCACCACTCTTCAAAGGATGGTGAGCAGAGAAAGTTAAGCTGATAGTCGAACAACGAAAGAACTGTTCGACCAGCATACCTGCCGATATGCTTAGTGGCAGCGTCTTCAGTGTAGTCGTTGCAAAAGTATAACATAGACTTCTCCCTGGGAAAAATAGGAGAAGGAAGTGTTTGAATGATAATAAACTGGCGAGAGACCAAGTTTGGTTGATACGCGATCAGGCTCAAGTGAGTCTTGGAGCTCTTGAATCGCAGGGGCATTATTCTTGGTGTGAGAAATGCTTCCCACACTGTTGTATGTTCTTCGACCTTAGGGCCACTTGACGACTTAGGATGGGGCCTCGTGAACCACTCTGGACCAACCTTTCGTCGAGCAAAGGGAGCCATGGTCGAAACAAATTCTTTCCTTTTTGCAAACATCAAGACGAAGTTTGTAAAAGTTTGTTGAAGCTCCAGCCCATCTTCAGTTGGGGTCAGCAGAGCCAATCTGGTGCCTTCGATGCACCTATTTGCTATCTCCGGAGCTTGCTCATTTATTTGAGTCTTCTGAGGTAAGAAAGACTCGAAGGTGGCATTGAGCCACAGCTGAAGTAGCCAAAAAGGTCCTGCAAGCAGCAGACTGGCTCTGTTCTCGATGATCTTCAAAAGAGTCGCTCCGCTGCTAATCGACTCGTACAGATTTGCCAAGATCAATTCTGCCAAACAAATATTTTGGCCATGGTGGAGTTGAGTGGCGAGGGTGACCATCTTCTTTGTCACCTGTAAAGACTTTGTGCAAAACACAAAGCGTGACAGCCATAAGGCTAGAAACGCGATATGCTCTACATCCGACACAGTGGTCGTCGACTTATCGTGGTAATGGTTGATATAGGTGGTGTAGGTTGGTTTTGTGGCAGAGAATCCAATCTGATCCTCCGACATTTCTTCTGGGTCGAAATAATCCCCAGTGGGTTGAAGGCCAGTGATGGCAGCCACGTCGAACAGAGTGGGTGTCAGCATTCCACAAGGAAGGTGGAAGGTGAAATGAGTGTAATCCCAGAAGAGTAAGGAAGCTATCAACATTTCTGGGGAGTAGTTGAGACCCGTCTTCGACAACATAACTAGGTCAAATATCCCCAGGTCTTTCCAGATCGAAGCCTGGCTTTTCTCCATTTTTTCCAGCCAAGCACTATAGTCAGGAGTGAGGCTAGGGCTAGACCTGAAAGCCCTAACACCCCTATTGAAGAAGCGAAGATCGATTTTCTCCTTAGCGGGATCTTCGTTATCCTCTGCATCTTTCTTAGAGCATCCAACAGGTTTGAGTTTTTCAAGCACTGGAAAGTAGCTTTTGATCTTCATGGCTTCAGCGATGCTTGGGTATAGCGGTCCAGACATGGCGAAGATTTGGTTGGAGTATCCAACCGGAATCATGAGTTGGCGTGAATAAGCGTCACATTCAGCAATGTCTAAGGGCTCAGGAACCCTTCGTTGGCCTGTAGGAGTAACTACGGGAGCAGTGGAGAAAATCTTGGGTTTAGCGTTTCCGGAGGGGATGTTAGAACTAGGAGCGGTGGAAGAACCGGACGCCATTGTTGATGTTAAGGTTGAAGATGAAGTGAAGAACAGGTGGTTTGCAAAGTTTGCAGAGAGTTTGTATTCAATAAGGAAGTTTGAGGGCAAGATAGCGTGAAAAAGTCCCACAATGGGTACTTGGCGCTATTTATAGTAGTTGGGAAATCCCCAAATTCGAGGCCATTTAATGCCATTTAATGTTGCAGAAGGTAGTGGTACATGTGGCGTCCCCCTGTTGACATAGTCGTTCTGCATAAATGAAAGGGTGCAGCGTGCGCCCTCGTTTTTGGGAATTGTCATGATGACAATTCGTGAAAAGACATTTGGCACGCTGCACGCCGTACTGAGGTGACGTCTTAGGTACGGATGAAATGATGGCTTTTCCTCGGGATTGTCAGTAGTTGGTAGAAGACAAAAAAGTGCACAATTTAATTTGTGACTAAGAATGAAAAGACAGGTGAGTTTCAAAGAATGCCTTTTTCTTTTCAGAGTCGAAATAAGGCATTCTTGGGGGGCAATTTGTTGGCTCCTAAATTCGACACCCTTGTTTTTATTAATATCAGCCATTAAAGCTGAAGGATGTTTTCGACCAGCTGGGTCTGTCAAAATGCCCATCAGAAGATGGCAATGTACTTAGAGGATTTCTTCCAAGGGAGAATTTGGTTGCCTTCGACGTCGAAGGTGTGGCTCGTCGAAGATGTCTCTCGACGAAGATGTTCGATTGCTCAGAGTGGGGCGGTTTGAAATTCAAACGTTTGGAGGGAAAACGGTTCCCAGCGGTTACCAAGTGCAACGTGCAAATATCTGGAGCGTTGAACGCTGAGAACGTGCCAAGTGGAGTCATCTCGAAGCAGTGTAACTGCCCGACGGTTACTTGGGATGTTTAGTATAAATATTAGTAGTTCACGCAGTTTTTCGCGTGTGTTCACAATTATATACAAGTCACTCATATAGATTCGAGTACCCAGCGTGTGAGAAAGAATTGTTGAGAATGTATGTGTGAAACACCACTTTTATTAATCAAAGTCACTTATTTTCCAGAAACTTTACTTGCTTTCTCCTTTACTTTTCCTGTCGAAAACCTTTATTTCAAGCCTTCCTTTATTTTATCAAGTTCTCTTCTTCATGCAATTTACATAAAGCTTCTTTATTTTCTTATCATTTAACCATTGTCAAACTTAATCAAAACCCCAAAATCAACCATGTCTTAGGATCAATCTAATCGATCCTGCGAGTAACCAAATAAGTAACCATTTGGAAGATCAGCGGTTGTTTACCAAAACCAACGGTAAACAATTGGCCTCTTTTTTCAAAACATTTTTCAAACCCCCACACAAAGCACCATTTCAAACAATTGAAAATCAAGGCAAGTTGATCTAAGCAAGTAACTAAGAGCCCATGGATAACCATGGATAGAAAGGGTGTTAATACCTTCCCTTTCTATAATCTACTCCCCGAACCCAAGAAAACATCTCAAAGGTTTTTGTTGTGCTTTTTAACCTTTCCTTAGGATAAAATAAAAAGTCGGTGGCGACTCTTGCTCAACCGAAACATTTGCGAAAACAAACGCAAAACCTCAAGTCAGTTCTCCCACCGTATCACAGAACTAGCGACTCTGCTGGGGATAACTTAAAAGTGGAGTAACCTTAGGGCTTAGATCACCTTTGTTTTCAATTGTTTGCTTTGTTTGCTTTTATATTTGTGGGCTTTGCATCGGAGTTTCATAGATCCTAACCCGAATCTGGGGAATACCCTTTTAGGTAGCATAATCTGTGAGGGACCTGTCTGGCGTAGACCGACATGGGTGAAGCAGTGGCTACGTTGGTGTGACATCTTAGTCTCTACCGATATCCCTTGTGTCGCAACGAGGAGAATATGGGTTTTCTAAGGAGTCATTAAGCACCAACCGACCTTAGAACCCTAAATTGACCCAACTTAGCCATAGAACAGTAGCAGTATGCTACACTCATTGAGGCTAAACTCTCGTGATGGTTCTGGCCGCAAGAAAAGATTGCGATGCTGGAGTTATGACCGATTGAGGGTAGTCAATGATATTGAGATCCTCTAGAACCCGGTTACTTTTGATAGGACAGGTTTTAACCAACGAACCTAAAAGAGGGTAATACCTAAACTTCATGCTGGCCTAAACCCTAAGGGTTGTCTTGTGTGACTTGTGTGCCTTATCATGCTTGCCTTTGTGAATACTTGTGGTGTGCTTCATCATAGCATCATACCATCATACCATTGCATGCATCCTGCATAAGGACTGACCCATTTCAAAGACAAGAGGGTTTCATCTTTGCTCTGTTTTGTAGGACATCATGATGCCCGTGCGTAGGAATACTATCCGGCTCAACTTTGTTCAACCACCTACTTTGCTCAAGGATTTGGTTGATAGGGTTCCAAACACTACTTCCTTCATCAAGAGGCATGGTTCTCTCCTTGGGTTAGTCACTTCAAAGTGGGACCAACAACTGATAAGTGTCCTGACTCAGTTTTATGATCCCCTGTATCATTGCTTCACCTTTCAAGACTTCCAGCTGGTCCCTACCCTGGAAGAATTCTTTGATTTGCTCGGTATCCCTGTTTTGGAGTAGACTCCATTCACCAGTTGGGAGAAGACTCTTAGGCCTGAAGAGATTGCTGCAGTCCTTCCCTTAACCAAAGAAGAGGTAGTGGCTAACTGGGAAACTAGAAGTGGAATTAAGGGCTTTTTGGTTAAGTTTCTGGTTGGCAAAGCTAATAGTTTCTGGAATGACTTAGACTTCAAGGCGTACGAAGACATTCTGGCTCTCTTAATCTATGGTCTAGTGTTGTTTCCAAATCCTGATGATTTTGTCAATATCAATGCCATAAGGATCTTCATGTCTCGGAACCCTGTACCCACTCTTTTGGGTGATATCCTGCAACAGCTCTATGCTCGTACTGCCCGAAGACGGGGAACTCCATGGTGTTGTGCTCCTTTGTTAGTGAGGTGGTTTATTTTGCACCTTCCTAAGTTCGTGCTGAAGAATGAAGAAGGAAGGGGCTGGGCTCATAGGTTAATGTCTCTCACTGATAATGACATCATTTGGACACTCAGAGGTTTGGATGAGGTAGCTGTTATTGATCATTGCGGAGAATATCCTAATGTTCCATTGATCGGTACCCAGGGAGGAATCTCTTATAATCCATGTTTAGCTCTCCGTCAGTTTGGAAGAGCCAGAAGAGTAGGGCCTCATGAGATGTTGGTTCCTCACTTCAGTTTTGAATTTCAGGTAGGCAGTGACAAACTGCGCCATGGATTCATTAAGGCTTGGGACAGAATTCACAAAGCTGACCCACATGAGTTGGGATCGAAGACTTCTCTACCATTGGAACCCTATTGTAGATGGGTCTGCAGCCGTGCTCAGAAGTTAGGTATGCCATACGAAGCTGTCAGGCCTATCATTCTTGAATCTCCTGATGAAGACGGGGTTCCTCTAACTGTCCTCCCTCCTCAGATACCCACTGATGTTAATACACTAAAGAGATCTTGGGCGCAGCTACAGGAAGAATGGGATTTTTATCGGGAAAAGTTCAACGAACAAGAACGGAAGATCTAGAAGCTGACTAAGCAATTGGAGGAAGAGCGGATCCTGAATGACTATATCCGCACTGAGAAGAGGAGGCCATGGGAGCACTGAGGGGCTTTGGATATTTCTTTTACAACTTTTATTTCCTTTTCAGTATTTTCATTCCTGTAATGCCTAAGGGCAAGTTGTTGAACAATGTAAAGTTTGAATCTAATGAAGTGTGTTTCCTTTTTGTCTACAAAGTTGAATCCCGATTGTCTTTGAAAACATAAGACATACGCATCTCATTGCATCATATGCATAACAGGTACCCTTTTTCCACAAGTTGCTTAATCTTCTTCGCTGTTTATTTGAACAGTCATCATGAATCCTGAATCATCCAATGAGCAAGCTATCAAGGCCCTCCAGGCCCAGAATGCCCAGTTTCAAGAGCTGGTCATGAGCTTAGCCCAAGGTCAACAAGAGTTGAAGACTCTGCTCTTGAAGAAGAAGAAGAAGAAGAGGAATGCGTTGTTCAACACTGGACGGAGGTTTGGGAATACACTACATAATGAGGCTGATCAGGCTACTTCCTCTGCAGAGAAAGACAGTCCCCAAGGGGGAAGGGCTCCTAGTCCTGCAGTCTCTGACAACGAGACGGATTACAATGATGAACAGTACCCTCCTGCTGCAGACAGATACAAGCAACTAGAGGACCGTTTAAGTGCCATGGAGATTCAAAATGTGCCGGGGTTGGATTTCAGAGATCTAGGTTTATCTTCTGGGGTGGTGATCCCACACAAGTTCAAGGCACCTGCCTTTGCGAAGTACGACGGGGCTTCCTGTCCTAAGCTGCATCTCAGATCATATGTAAGGAAGATCCAACCTTACACTGCAGACAAGAACCTATGGATCCATTTCTTTCACGATAGCCTTTCGGGGTCTTAACTCGAATGATTCTATCAGCTAGATGGAGCCAGTATTCGAAACTGGAAAGATTTGGCTACCGCATTTTATAAACAGTATCAGTACAATTCTGACCTTGCTCCCACGCGTACCCAACTCCAGGGTATGTCATTGGGGACGGGCGAAGGATTTAAGGAGTATGCACAAAAGTGGAGAGACCTGGCTGGCAGGGTGCAGCCTCCTTTGACTGACCGTGAACTTGTTGACATGTTCCTAGGGACCCTGTCTGGTCCATTCTTCAATCATCTGATTGGTAATTCTTCTGCTGGGTTTACAGATTTGATCTTGACTGGTGAGAGGATAGAGGCTGGTATCAAGTCAGGGAAGATACAGAAAGGTGCCTCCGCGAGTACTGAGAAGAAGCCTTTCAAGAAGGAAGCTAGTGCTGTTTATGGTCCCAGAAGACAAGTTAAACCAGAACGCCGCCAAGTTGTCAATGCATTGGTAATTTCTAAGCCTGCTGCTGCTCCTCAGCAATTCAATCAACAAAGGGGTGAGAGACCCAAAAGGCAGTACACTCGGCTCAGTATGACCCTGTCTCAGATTTTTCCGCAACTACTATCAACCAATCTGGTGACTGTCAAGGAAACTCCGAAGGTAGTAAACACGGCTTCTCCAAAGTACAACCCCAATGCCCGTTGCGCTTATCGCTCTGATAGCCCCGGGCATACTACGGACGATTGCTGGGCTCTGAGGAATAAGGTTCAAGATCTTATTGATGCTAAGGAAATACAGTTTGAGGCGCCCGAGAGGCCCAATGTTGTGACCGCTCCCATGCCCCAGCATGGAGTGAATGCTGTGGAAGAAGACCGATATGTAGCCTCCGTGGAAGAGATTGTTACTCCATTATCAACTGTCAAAAGGAACCTGTTGCTAGCCGGTTTATTTCCGGGATGTGGTGAAGATTGCCTGCTATGTGCTGTTTCGCCTTTTGGTTGTCCTTTGCTGAAATCAGGTATCCAAAGCCTGATGGATAGCAAGGAAATCTTGTTCGAGAAGATTGTTGTTCCTGCTGTCCCTACTGAAGAAGTTTCTATCGTCACTATTTTCAACAAACCTCTTAAGGCTCCCTCAAAGAAGCCTGTCAAAATCATGTCCACTCAGAAGATTGCTCCTATCATCATTACTGTTCCGGGGCCTCTCCCTTATACATCCGACAAAGCTGTCTCATGGCACTACGGGGCAGATGTTTATATGCTGGGAGTGAAACAAGAGTTTGATACAAGTACTGGTGTCAGTAACATCACCGGGCCTGCCAAAATTACTCGCAGTGGTAGGCTGTTTTCACCAGATATTGCGCCGCCAGCTATTCAGAAACCCCTTGTCATCACACCTGCAAGTGTGCATGTTCCGCTTCCCAATCAAGTTCCTATTTCTACCCCTGCTGCCGAGTCATCTGACGCTCGGGGCAAAGGGATTGCTACTGATTTGCCTGCCCTGACGGAGGCACCGAAAACAACCACTGTTGAAGCTTCCCAGCAAGAGATGGAGGAGATCCTACAGATTATCAAGAAAAGTGATTTCAATGTAGTCGAGCAGTTGGGGCACACCCCATCAAAAATTTCTATGCTATCACTGTTGTTATGTTCAGAAGCCCATGCCAAGGCCCTGACCTCCTTCCTGAAGACGGCCCATGTGCCACAAGAAACATCTACTGATCAATTTACCGATTGCATGGCCAACTTGACTGCCGATAATGGTTTGGGCTTCTCTGACGCCGATCTTACCGCCAAAGGAAAAAACCATAATGATGCCCTGCATGTCTCCATTGAATGTAGGGGCACTACTCTTGCCCATGTGTTGGTAGACACTGGTTCTTCATTGAACGTATTACCCAAGAAAGCCCTAGACAGGCTGGATTGTGAGGGTCTGGAGCTCAAGCCTAGTAACATTGTTGTCCGAGCCTTTGACGGTTCGAAAAGGATGGTACACGGGGAAGTTGACATTCCAATCAGGGTTGGTTCTCAAGTGTTTGATTCTACTTTCTATGTGATGGATATTCGACCATCCTATTCATGTTTGTTGGGTCGTCCATGGATCCACAAGGCTGGAGCTGTGACCTCCACACTACATCAGAAGCTTAAGTACCCGGTTAAAGGGAAAATTGTGACAGTGCAGGGGGAAGAAGAATATATGGTCAGCCACCTTAACTCGTTCTGGTACATAGAAATGGATGGGGAATTCATTGAGACCCCCTTTCAGCACTTTGAAGAGGTGCCTCAGACATTGGCGTCGGTTGAAACTGTGATTGAAGACCCTCCTTTGAAGATGGCTTCCTTAAAGGATGCTCGGGCTGTGATTGAGAAGGGTGAGTGCGCAAACTGGGGCCGACTTCCTGAATTCACTCTAAAGACTGACAAGTTTGGCTTAGGCTTCACTGCAGAGGCTCAGAAGGCTGTTCGTAAGGCAAGGATTGGAAGACCTCCTGTGTTCATCACCAACCCAGGAGTGAATGCTATTGAAGACGACGTGGAGGAATCTGAATTTGACAGCTGGATCTACCCAACAACCGACAGCGGACCAAGCAACTGGACTGCCAAAGACTTCACACCTATTACTTTTGTTACTCAGTAATGAACTCTTTTGTTTTCAATTTGTAACAAATAATATGTTGAAACTTTTATGGCTCGGTGTCCTACCCGGGGCACCGTGGCTTCATTTGTGAGGGCTTTTGTATGTCATTTTCATATATCATTAATCAAAACATTGGACGTTTGTTGCATTTCAAAATCTTGCGCTCCTTTTCTTTCTTTGTTATATATTGCAAAACAACTATATTTACACACACTCACTTATACAGGTTCCAATCCACTCTGGATCTCACTAGTAACGACTCTGCTACCGCCAGTTATGACTTCGAAAATCCGATCAACTTAGCCGAAGACGAAGGTGAAGATGATTGCGAAGTGCCTGGTGAACTTGCAAGACTGCTACTCCAGGAAGAGAGGGCCATTCAGCCACATGAAGAGCCAGTGGAAACGGTAAATCTGGGTACTGAGACAGACAGAAAGGAAGTCAAGATTGGTGCCAATCTAGAGTTCAGTGTGAAACAACGGTTGATTCAGATGCTTCATGACTATGTGGAAATCTTTGCCTGGTCTTACGAAGACATGCCTGGGTTGGATACCGACATTGTGGTTCATCACCTGCCTACCAAGGAAGATTGCCCTCCGGTAAAACAAAAGGTCCGCCGTATGCGTCCAGAGATGTCCAAGAAAATCAAAGCCGAGGTTATGAAACAATTTGATGTCGGGTTTCTAGCAGTGACTTCTTACCCTCAGTGGATTGCCAACGTGGTTCTAGTGCCGAAAAAGGATGGTAAGGTCCGGATGTGTGTTGATTACAGGGATTTGAACAGGGCAAGCCCTAAGGATGATTTCCCTCTACCTCATATCGATGTTCTGGTTGACAATACTGCCCAGCATAAAGTTTTCTCCTTCATGGACGGCTTCTCCGGTTATAATCAGATCAAGATGGCTCCTGAAGACATGGAGAAGACCACTTTTGTTACTCAGTGGGGCACCTTTTGTTACAAAGTCATGCCTTTTGGGTTGAAAAATGCTGGGGCAACCTACCAACGTGCCATGGTTGCTTTATTTCATGACATGATCCATCACGAAATAGAAGTATACGTCGACGATATGATTGCAAGGTACCAAACTGAGGAGGAACACCTTGACCATCTACGGAAGCTGTTTGACCGTCTGAAGTTGTACAAGCTGAGGTTGAACCCGAACAAGTGCACCTTTGGGGTGAGATCTGGAAAATTGTTAGGCTTCATCGTAAGCGACAAAGGTATTCAAGTGTACCCTGCCAAGGTGAAAGCCATACGAGAGATACCAACTCCCAAGACAGAGAAAGAAGTCAGAGGCTTTCTAGGACGGTTGAACTACATTGCCCGATTCATCTCACATCTAACTGCTACCTGTGAACCAATCTTCAAGCTGCTGAAGAAGGATCAAGTAGTACGTTGGAACGATGAATGTCAGGCTGATTTCGAAAAGATCAAAGAGTATCTCCAAGAACCACCCATTCTTATGCCACCGGTTGAAGGGAGACCTCTAATACTATACTTGACGGTACTTGACAACTCAATGGGGTGTGTGCTGGGACAGCATGACGAGTATGGCCGAAAAGAACACGCCATTTATTATCTGAGCAAAAAGTTTACCGACTGTGAGACTCAGTACTCACTGCTCGAGAAAACTTGCTACGCTCTGGTATGGGCTGCTCGCCGGCTGAGACAGTATATGTTGACTCACACTACTCTGTTGATTTCAAAAATGGATCCAATCAAGTACATATTCGAAAAGCCTGCTCTGTCCGGAAGAATAGCAAGATGGCAAATGATCTTGACGGAATATGACATCCAATACACGACTCAAAAAGCAATCAAGGGAAGTGTATTGGCAGACCATTTGGCACACCAGGCTGTGGACGATTACCAGTCATTGAACTTTGAATTTCCAGACGAGGATATCATGGTAGTGACTGGTTGTGAAGTACCTGGACCGGATGAAGGACCTGAGGAAGGATCCCGATGGTCTATGCACTTTGACGGAGCCTCGAACGCCTTGGGTAATGGTATCGGCGCTGTGATCATATCCCCTAAAGGCACTCATACTCCACTCACCGCCCGGTTATGTTTCAACTGCACCAACAACATGGCAGAGTATGAGGCATGTATCATGGGTCTTCAAGCTGTAATCGACTTAAGAATCAAGTTTCTGAGTGTATTCAGAGATTCCGCTCTCGTGATCAATCAGGTCAAAGGCGAGTGGGATACGAAACACCCGAATCTTATTCCTTACAAGGAGTATGTATTGACATTGATCCCCCACTTCGAAGAGATAACTTTTGAGCACTTCCCAAGAGAGGAGAATCAGTTAGCAGACGCGTTGGCTACGATGTCTTCTATGTTCAAAGTCAAATGGGACAATGAGGCTCCCCGGATCATTATCTGGAAATTGGACGAACCTGCATATTGATGTGATCTTGAGGCTGAGGAGGTAACTGAAAAACCTTGGTATCATGAAGTGAAGAGGTACTTGGAAGCTCAAGAATACCCCGAGGGCGCATCTGTTAATGACAAAAAGTTTCTGAGAAGGTTTGCGGCAAAGTTCTTCCTCAGCAACGACATTCTCTACAAGCGAAACCATGACTCAGCCTTACTGCGTTGTGTAGATAAGATTGAAGCAGAAAAGATCATGGCAGAGCTACCTGAAGGTACATTTGGAACACATTCTAGTGGACATACCATGGCAAAGAAAATCCTTTGGGCAGGATATTTCTGGTCCACAATGGAAGCCGACTGTTACCAACATTCTCGGACTTATCATAAATGCCAGATCTATGCTGATAAGGTGCACATCCCTCCGGTTCCTCTGAACGTCTTGACAACACCTTGGCCTTTTGCAATGTGGGGCATTGATATGATTGGAGAAATCAGACCTACGGTATCCAACGGGCATCGCTTCATCTTGGTAGCGATTGATTATTTCACAAAATGGGTTGAAGCAGCTTCCTATGCTACCGTAACCAAGAGCATCGTGGCACGGTTCATTCGGCACAACCTGATCTGCCGATACGGTATACCTTAAAGGATCATTACGGATAATGGTACCAATCTTAACAACAAGATGATCACTGAGCTCTGTGAGCAATTCAAGATACAGCACCACAACTCTTCTCCTTATCGGCCGAAGATGAATGGGGCTGTAGAAGCAGCGAATAAGAATATCAAGAAGATTGTGCAGAAGATGACAGTGACTTATAAAGATTGGCACGAAATGTTACCGTTTGCTCTTCATGGGTACCGTACCTCAGCGCAGACGTCAACATGGGCAACTCCTTTTTCCTTGGTCTACGGCATGGGGGCAGTCTTGCCTATTGAAGTCCAGATACCCTCTCTCCGGATAATGAAGGATGCAGACTTAAGCGAAGATGACTGGATCCAGACTCGGCTTGATCAATTAAACCTAACTGACGAAAAGAGACTCACTGCTATTTGTCATGGTCAGACGTACCAAAAATGGATGATCAGGGCATTTAACAAGAAGGTCAGACGACAAGAGTATCAAGTCGGAGACCTGGTAATCAAGCGCATCATTCTTCCTCAAAGTGATCCCAGGGGCAAATGGACCCCTACGTACGAAGGGCCATTTGTGGTTAAGCACATCTTCTCAGGAGGAGCTATGATCCTAACCACCATGGATGGTGACGACCTTCCTCACCCCGCCGATGCAGACATAGTAAAAAGATACTACGCATGAACTAAAGACCCGCTAGGTTGACACACCTAGGCAAAAATAAGGGCTTCCCAGCGAACCAAAAGGGTTCGGGAAAAAATAAGGGATGAAATGAAAAGAATCCGTACACCCGGCAAGTCGAAAACCTGAAAAGGCGGCTTGGGCAAAAATGGGTATCCCGGTGGACTGAAAACCCGAAAGGGCGGTCCAGGCAAAAGTTAGGGATAAAGCGTAATACTATGTCTCATTGGATCACTTTGCATCCAGAATTCGACATCAACTATCAGACTTCGGCATCGATCAATCAACTTCATCTTCAATTAAGCAGCAAAGTGATGAGACGCTCGGAGACATAAAGGCGATAGCAGAGTTGGAACCCAGTGGGATTATTTTTCACATAGCTGTTTTGTTTCCTTTTCAAAATTGTATAAACTCTGTTTTGCTCGGCGGCGTTCTCTTACTAGGACGTCATCCTCTTGTACATAAAACGCCTATTTACAGGCAAATTTCAAAATCAATACAAAATCACTTTTTCAGACAAATTATCCATATGTTTTGCGAAGAACGTCCAATGTTCATTTTTGATATATGCATTTGACATTAATTGCTAATCATGAATAGTTGCATGCAAAACAAAGGACCGATTACAGGTGACATCAGAAACAGGGGCAATTTAGAATTGTCTAAGCAAGCTAGTTGCTCTGTCCACCAAGGAACCAAAGTAGGTTCGATTGAAGAATGCGACCAAGTTACCTCAACTCCCCACAGAGTAAGACAAGGTTCAACAATATTCTCCCCAAGCAGAGTTAGCCTACCGTCAGCCTTAAGGAAGTTGGGTATCCCCAGAAGATCTCAACATTCCCCAGCAGAGTATAGGCATTCCTCAGCAAGCATCCCCGACAGTCTTAATATAAGATTGTTCCCCGGTGGAATACAAGACACCCCAGTGGAGCCAGTACCCCAGTACAGTCTGAAAAGTTTCCCCAGCAGGTCTTAAAGCTTATCCCCAGTAGATTCTGGAAGCTTATCACCTGCAGAGTACGAACGTCTCTCCCCAACTTTATTCAAAGGTTATTTCCCCACCAGGGTATAACTGGGTTATCCTCATCTAATTGCCACGGAAAGATCGTCCTCGACAAAGTTCTTCCTTTCCTCCAGCGGAGTTCATCAAATTCCCCAACATAACTTATCAGTGGAATCCCCAGCGGAGCTCTCATCAAAACCTCAGTGAAGTATCTCTTCCCATAGAGTAATACCCCGCAGATTAATCTCTTCACCTATTTTATTCCCCTCAGAGTAATCTCTCCAACAAGTTTATTCCCCAACGGAGTCATCTTCTCTTACCGGTTTATTCTTGCAACCACCATCCCCAGCGGAAGCGAAGAATTCTACTCTTCGACATCAGCCCAAGATTTGATTTCCCCGCCTTCGTCAAGGATTTATTTTCCTAGTCGAAAATACATCCATAGACATTTCACATTTCATACATCTTGCTTACGTACACGATAAAGTGCATACAACACTATCTCATTTGGAGCATCATGACATCATGCATCTCATACATCATGACATTACATACAACTGATGATTTGCCTTTTCCGGAAAAGATCAATCCAAAAGATGATTACTATCAACTATTGCAATTCCAGATTCGATACCTGTATCTAGCACGGGCATATCTGTGAGTGAGTGATTGCAGATTCGATTCCTGTATCTAGCCAGGGCATATCTGCATGAAGAGTTTGAAGATCAACCCCTGTAACAGGCCAGGAAATTATCTTTCATTCTCAGGTCAGAGGCTTACACCTGTATCCAGCCAGGAAAGCTATCTCTACCAACCTTTTGCAATTCCAGATTCGATTCCTGTATCTAGCCAGGGCACATCTGTGAGCAACTAATTCCATATTCGATACCTGTATCCAGCCAGGGCATATCTGTAAACGACAATTCCAGATTCGATACTTGTATCCAGCCAGGGCACATATGTAGACAACAGTTCCAGATCCGATTCCTGTATCTAGCCAGGGCACATCTGTGAGCAACCAATAGTGGATTCAACTCCTGTATCTAGCCAGGGCATATCTGCATGAAGAGTTTGAAGATCAACACCTGTAACAAGCCAGGAAACATCTTCCTTTCTCAAAGTACGCAAGTGCTCGCTAAGGAATCTCTTACGCGACCAACACTTCCAATGGCATCTATAAGCCCATTCCCGACAAGGTTTTGTCACACCTCCAGATGGCATCTATAAGCCCATCCCCCTATCCACCATCTCTCCAAATGGCATCTATAAGCCCATTCCCGCCATCACATTGCTGATACTCCAGCATGCGAGTGCAAATTTCCGGGCACTCTAGTGTCCAATCTCCTTTTACCTTTGAGCCGCAAAAGGCAAACTTGCCAGTCTAACTCTTCAGGTCTAAGAAGATTGAACAGGGGCAACTGTTGTACCCCAAAATTTTCCCTCCCATTTCCTCAACATTTTCTCACCACAAGACCCTTGGAGCTCAAGGTCAAGTTAGGGTTTACTCTGCTCAAGACTCCTCCTTACACTGTTGACCCAAATTAGGGTTTGAGTTTGCACAAAGATGTTTTGACCTAAAATGCCTAAGATGACTTTCATGCTTCATATTGGACTCCCAAGTTTATCCATACCAAATTTCAAGCCTTGATTCCAATCTTTGCCCAGTCAATTGGACAGTTGACCTAGAAGTCGGTTGTATTGGGGAAAAAGTCAGCTGTGGCCAATTGACAGTCAAACCTCATGATTTTTGACCCGCATCAACATTACGAACTCATATGGACCATTTGATCAAGTTTGGATCACAAATCCACAAGAAATTTGATCAGATCACCAAAAGGGCAAAATGGTCATTTTTAGGGTTTTGACTGCACAAAGGCAATTTTTAACTGTTTGACCTAGCCAATGGCAAACCAAGCTCACATATGGACTCAAGGACTCAATAGAATTGTCTTGACATGTTCAACAAGCTCAAAAGATCCCAAATGCACAAGATTGACAGATGAATTTTCCAGTCAACTGAGCCAAATTTGACTGTATACTGAAAAGTCAAACTTTGACTTTTTGGTCAAAATCAAGTGTCAAGATTCATTTTTCATCAAGACATGTAAAATTATGAAACTTGTTCATCAAGAAATCAAGAATTTTAAATTAGGGTTTAAAATGAAGAATTTTTCATAACTTAGAAATTTTCTAAGTTATGAAAATCTCTAATTTTTTCCTAACTTTGTCCCATTTTTTCACCAAGATACATTTGGATTCAAGGAAAACTCAAAACATGAAAGTTATAGCCCATTTCAAAATCTACAACTTTGATTCATAAAGTTTCCTCAAAAGAAGCTTGTAGCTCAAGTTATGATTTTTGGAACAAGGGTGCAAAACATTCTTAACTTAGAAAAATTTTGACCTATTCTAGGCAGGATTTTTGCCTAACTTCATGGCCACTTTTCACATGCTTCCACTTGGAATTTCAATTTGCATTACAAAGATGGATTGTAGTACACATTCCAAGATTTCCAAAATGTCCAAGAACTCATCAAACAACCTTGTGGTTAGGGAGAATCAAATTTGGCAATATGAGCAAAAGTCACTTTGATTCATGGCCAAAGGCATGTTCATAACTTGTGCATTTTCAAACTCAGCATATGCAAGCTACATTACAGGCCTCTAATCTCATTTACACTCAAAAATTAAATTCTAATCCATTGTGCCAAGATGTTATTCTATGAGTTTGGTCATTACATGAAGGATTAGTCCTTAATTAGAAAAAGCAAATTATCCATTTTTGTAAAGAGCAACTTTATGTCAAGTTTGCAAATCAAGGGGTACAATGCATATCTTCTAGGCACAAGCTATTGGACATATCCCACTGATCAAGACAAAGCTTTGCAGCACATTTGAGGGGCCTAGAGGAGCCTGTAACAGCACTTGACAATTTTTGCTTAAGTGAGAAGAAACCTTGCATTTTGGAAGAGAACTCACATTTCTGCCAACACAAGCTTAGACAAACTTGTTGTACACATTCCAAACATCAAACCTGAGCTAAGGCACGAGCTAACTACCTTCCATACCTCCCTAAACCTCAAAACACCATTGTACTGCACAAAAACAGGGCATCCCTGCAGTTTGAAGTCCATAACTCAATCCATTCGTGCGCCTTGGCCAAAACCAGTTCATACACACTCCATACCACCTACACAAACTATCCCAAGCATTGGACATGACCTGTAACACCTCTAACCAACTTCACCATTTTCACTTTTTCTGTTTTGCAGGTTGACTTCCATAGCTTGATTCATTTGGTTTCAAAGCAAGCTAAAGGTTGGAGAAGCATCCCTGACCTTCAAGCAAGCTGTACAAGTCCTCACATTACACTGAAAGTACCTCCATTGCCAGACACGATCCAAGCTGAACAGGTAAGTTCATGGACTTCTATCTCTCAATCTAGGAAGAGTTAGCTTTAAGTTTATGAATGAAAAGTGTCATACTCATGTCCCTGAAGCCACTCATATCCTCACTTTCCATTTATATTGCATATGCTGAGAGAATTTAAGACCTGAACATTGATAAAAACTTAGGTCAGAAATTGGGGGAGAAGAAATTCTCTCTCATTTCTGAGAGTTAGATCAAGTTTTTTATATGTATGAACTCGTGACATGATGCTCTACATTTTTGGTGTTATAAGTTTGTGCTAAAAGTCCAGGAATCAGGATGTTTGAACAAGGTGGGAGAGGCGCGCGTTTTTGAAATTTTTGTCTGGAGGTTGAAGACAAGCTCTATGGGCTGGGCCTGGAGATATTTTTCCTCTTTGCACCACATTCTCACACATGCACCCCCTTGGCCCATTGCATTTTATTTTCATTATTTTTTACTTTTGATTTTTATTTCTGACTTATTTATTTTTGTCAAAGCATAAAAAATATTAAAAATATTTTTCTCACATTTTTTTGCATTTTTTGACATTTATTTTGTTTCATTTAGTTTTATATGTAAATAAATATATAATATACTTTTTATTTAAAATACTAAAATAATACCAATACATTTTATTTTATGATTTTTTTTTTATTTTTATTTTATCCTTTGAAAACATTTTATAAAAAAAAATATACTTTTTTTTTGTAAATATTAAATATCTTATTTTTGTACATATTTAATATATTTAACATATAATATAAATATTTACATATTTATTAGGATATTTAGGATAAAAATACCAAAAATATACATTTTTATTTTTATTAATATTTAACCTCAAAAATACCTTTTGACAAATATACTTCTCTTTTATTTATTTTTTGTATATAATTAATAAATATTGTATAATATATATATTAAATAATAAATACCCTTTTATTTGGCAAAGTTAGGGTTTTTTGCCCTAAATATGAAAATATCCAAATTAACCCTTTTAATTATTTTTTATTATTTTACTTGTGAATAAAACATACACTTACACAAAAATACTTTCACATACATATTGCTTTATTCTTATACATCTTTATATTTACATTTGCGCAATTCGATTTGGTTGTAAATATTGAACACTATCCTCCTATTAAGTCTCATCCCCATTTGAACATTTGTACCCTCATTCCCATGATTGTTGTGTAATAATTTAGGACTTTTAATTTCGCACTTTAAAGCTTTCTAATTATACCATGATAGAATTAGGGTTTTGTATGCAAATCAAAAACAACAAATAAGTTTGACCTAAGTTCAAGATAAACAAGCATGAAAATGGACAACACTAATCACACTTGCACCCCTAGGGTACTCCACTTGTTGCCTTCAATAATGGGCCATATTGCATGTTAGGTATCTTTGGCAAAAAACAAAACAATCAAATGATCATAGTCCCTCGATGACGCTTTCAAAAGTTGCCTAAAAATGATCAAGTCCCTTAAAGGAAAAATTGCCCAAAGATACTCGGCACCATTGCAATCATGGTCTAAACGATGACCCGCGCCCGTCCCGTTCACATCCTAACACAAGATTGTCCACCAAATACAATGGTGGAACAAAATTGTTAAAAGGGTTAAAACATAGCAAAGATCTTTGAGAAATTTAGAGTAGACAAACTCTTGGTTACTTGCCAATTTACAAAACAAAAACACTTGCCTATTTTTTCAAAACCACACATCACAACACTTTCAAAACAACTTTCAAAAAACACTGAAAACTTTTCAAAAGACATACACCTTTGTGTACATCCCAACATTGATCATTACAAAGTTGCCACCACATTGGCCTCTTTTTTCAAAACATTTTTCAAACCCCCACACAAAGCACCATTTCAAACAATTGAAAATCAAGGCAAGTTGATCTAAGAAAGTAACTAAGAGCCCATGGATAACCATGTATAGAAAGGGTGCTAATACCTTTCCTTTCTATAATCTACTCCCCGAACCCAAGAAAACATCTCAAAGGTTTTTGCTGTGCTTTTTAACCTTTCTTTAGGATAAAATAAAAAGTCGGTGGCGACTCTTGCTCAACCGAAACATTTGCGAAAACAAACGCAAAACCTCAAGTCAGTTCTCCCACCGTATCACAATGTTCATGTTTCTTTCTTGTACTAACCATGCTTTCTTTCTCTTGTTTCATGTGAGCAAAAGTGGAGATGACAAGGCAAAGAATGCAAGGAATCCGTGGCAAACATGAAAGTTTTGGAGAAAAGTCAAAGGAATTGATATAATTTGAATCTTCAAGCAACTTGATCAAGGATTAGTTTCTTTTAGGTCAAATGTTTACTTGATTTTCTTTGTAACTTAGAACAATTCCTCTTGTACTTTGATGTATTTTGGAAGTATTGTATTCAACAGTTGTACCAACGTATCCTTGAATAACAATAAGTTGTAAAACATAAAGTATTGAAAGAATTTGAAGTTTTGTAACAACCTTGGATGGTGTGTTTGAAATTGGGGAAGAAATTGAATTGTAGCATGAAGTATCCTTGTGAAATGTTAGAACTTGAAATCCTTTGTAAACAACAATTTGTAATTTCTCTGTAAACAAACAAAAATTTGTAATTTTATTTGCAGTGTAATGATACAAAGATTTGAACTATTTTGGTATGATAGGATCTTGTACAAACTTTTGTATTCTAATTTATTTTTTTTTAAATTCCCAATCAGAATATTTGAAATAAAATGCTCCAGTCTGGTAACTTTGAATTTCAAATAACTTTGTAACTGTATTTCAAACAAACATGCACTTTGTACTCCAATTCCTAAACAAAATAAATGTTTAAGAATGTAAATCATCTGGTCAACTTGAATCCAAGATCATGATTGTCTTAAATGACAGTTTTAATCTCCAAATCTTGTCCAAACAAACATGCTCTGAGAACAAACGTTAACCTTTCAGTAAACTGTGTTTAAGAGAAATTCAAAATCAATAAATGCCTTGCGACAATTCGATAATTTTAAAGTCTTCCAAACCCAACTTTCCTTCAATTCTTTGAAGATAAACCTGTGAGCGACATCACATATGACCATGAACATAAATAATCGTCTCAAAGTCTTGTAACTTGAAGAAATCACAATTCTTAGAAATCAGACGACTGTTATTTGAAATTAGGTCCAAAAAAATCATGAAGTGACTTCCAACGCATTCGAATTTTTGGTGATTTTCTATGTGTAATCAGTTCTTGATTTGTGAAGATAAATTTTAGGATGGAATTAAGGATAATCGTACACAAGAAAAACCATTCAAAAATATTGAATAACGAAGAAGTTACAGTCGCTTGAACTTGATCTCGCAAAAGGTCAACTTTTGGGTTAATAGATCGTTTTCAGTCGTCTGAACCATTGACTGAGCAAACTTGCATTGTGAGATTTGAAACTTGGCATAAGCATCCTTGATAATACATGAAGAATCGTGAAGACCACTTGAAACTTTGAAAACTCATTTTCTTTTCAGAAATGCAAAACCCTAATTGCTGATTTACTACCTCGGAAGAGAATCTGTCTGATCGATTTCTGAGCCAACTTGAATATCCGAGAAACCCTAGGATTGTATCTTGTATGAAAAATGGGAGGGAAAATTTTGGGGTACAACAACTGCCCCTGTTCAATCTTCTTAAACTTGAAAAGCGAGATCGACGTGTTTGTCGTTCGTGGCTTGAAAGTAGAAGGTGATTGAACACTAGAGTGCCCAGAAATTTGCACTTGATGACGCGCTGGTTGATTGTGTAAGGAAATGGGATTAAAGATGCCATTTGGAGAAGCGACGGAGAATCGTCGGAGATGGGCTTATAGATGCCATTAAAGACGATTGTTGACGGAAAGTTTGAACACGATCTCTTTTTTTTTAACAAAAAATGAATCAGAATAAACCGTTGAGAGATTTATCTGAAACAATAAAAATCTGGAAACGAATCAGAATAAACCGTTGAGAGATTTATCTGAACCAGTGGAAATCTGAAGATGAATCAGAATAAATCATTGAGAGATTTATCTGAACCAGTAAAAATCTAGAAACGAATCAGAATAAACCGTTGAGAGATTTATCTGAACCAGTGGAAATCTGGAGACGAATCAGAATAAATTGTTGAGAGGTTTATCTGAACCAGTGGAAATCTGGAGACAAATCAGAATAAATCGTTGAGAGATTTATCTGAACCAGTAAAAATCTGGAGACGAATCAGAATAAATCATTGAGAGATTTATCTGGACCAGTGGAAATCTGGAGACGAATCAGAATAAATCATTGAGAGATTTATCTGAACCAGTAAAAATCTGGAGATGAATCAGAATAAACCATTGAGAGATTTATCTGAACCAGTGAAAATCTGGAGATGAATTAGAATAAACCGCTGAGAGATTTATCTGAACCAATAAAAATCTGGAGACGAATCAGAATAAATCGTTGAGAGAATTATCTGAACCAGTGGAAATCTGGAGATAAATCAGAATCAATCATTGAGAGATTTATCTGAACCAGCAAGAACCAACCTTTTCTCAGGAACTGATCTGTATTTTGACTTGTTGAAAATTTGTGTCTGTCGGAAGTTTGTTGATGATAAATTCCTGAAAAGGTGAAGAGTTAATTGTATGCGATGCTATGACATATGCAATGCATGGTATGGTGTTGTTTTCTCAAAATAAATGAGATTTCACCGTATGTACTTGAGTTGTCAATGTTATGATGTATGGATGCATATGTATGGAGTTAGAGATTGTTCGTGTTGTAGCGTTGCCGGAAGCGGGGGAAATAAATCCCTTTGGCAGCACTGATGGGTGAGTTTCTGAATATAAACTCTGTTGTAGAAGGGAAACGTCGGACATCGCTTGTATGCTTTGTGAAATCCTACTGGGGAAATCTGAGAAGTTCGGGAACTTACTGGGGATACTCTAGAGCAGTAGTTGGAAGTTATGTTTTTCTCTGTCAGGAATATGAGACCGCTTGATACCAATAGGCTGCATACTGGGGATATGTTAACGATTATGTAGTAGGATGTATTCGCTTCCGCTCCTGTTGGAAAAGGTGCCTTCGGGGATCTTATGGAATGGCTTATAGATACTATCCTATTTATCAAAGTCATTAGTAATTGTCTTTCAGTTTTTTTTTGTTTATTTGTAACAATAATTACATTCAAATGCATATGCTCAAAAATAAATCATTAGACATTTTTGTAAACAAGACACAGAAACAAAGAAAAACAGATGGTTTTGCACTTTCAAAAGGGATATCTTTGTATTAACTTGAATAAGTATTTTTTGTACAATGAGACGAGCATTCTAGCGAGAGAATGTCGTCGTAAAAAATGAAAATTGATACAAAGAAAAGATAACTATGTGAAATAATCCCATGGGGTTCCTATTCTGCTATAGTCTTCATGTCTCTGAATGTCTTGTCCACTCGTCACCTCGGCGAAGTCGATTAGATTGATTTAGAGCCATTTGAGTTTATTGGTCGATGCTGAAGATTGTCTGCAAGATGATCCAATGGGACATAGTCATACGCTTTAATCCCTAACTTTTTCCTAGACCGCCCTCTCTGGTTTTCAGTCCACCGGGATACCCTTTTTTGCCCAAGCCTCCCTTTCGGGTTTTCGACTTGCCGGGTGTACATATTTTTTTAATATTTTTATCCCTTATTTTTGCCTGAACCCTTTTGGTTCATCGAGAAGCCCTTATTTTTTACTAGGCCAGTCAACCTAGCGGGTCTTTTATCATGCGTAGTATTTTTTAACTATGTCCGTATTTACAGGGTGTGGGAGGTCATCGCCATCCATAATGGTCAAGATCATTGCTCCACCAGAGAAAATGCTTTTGATTACAAACGGCCCTTCATATGTAGGGGTCCATTTTCCCCTGGGATCACCTTGTGGCAAAATGATACGCTCGATTACCAAGTCACCGACCCGATATACCTGACGTTTGACCTTTTTATTAAAAGCTTTGATCATGCGTTTTTGATACATCTGACCATGATAGATAGCTGTAAGCCTCTTCTCATCAATCAAGTTTAGTTGGTTAAACCGAGTCTGGATCCAATCTTCTTCATTCAAACAAATATCCTTCATGATTCTTAGAGAGGGGATCTGGACCTCAATAGGCAAGACAACCTCCATGCTGTATACCAGAGAATAAGGTGTTGCCCCAGTTGATGTGCGAGCTGTGGTACGATATCCGTGGAGAGTGAATGGTAACATCTCGTGCCAGTCTTTGTATGTGACTATCATTTTCTGTATGATCTTCTTAATATTTTTATTTGCAGCTTCTACAGCACCATTCATCTTTGGCCGGTAAGGGGAAGAATTGTGATGCTGAATCTTGAATTGCTCGCACAAGGCGGTGATCATAGTGTTGTTTAGATTCGTACCATTATCAGTGAGGATTCTCTCTGGGATACCGTACCGACAGATGAGATTCTGTTTGATGAATCGGGAGACCACATTCTTAGTAACGGAAGCAAAGGAAGCTGCCTCAACCCACTTTGTAAAATAGTCGATGGCCACTAAGATGAAGCGGTGTCCATTGGAGGCCGTTGGCTTGATTTCCCCAATCATATTGATTCCCCACATAGAAAAGGGCCAAGGAGCCGTCAAGACGTTCAGAGGAACCAGAGGTACGTGCACTTTATCCGCATAAATTTGACACTTATGGCAAGTCCGAGAGTGTTGATAGCAATCTGCCTCCATGGTAGACCAATAATAGCATGCCCGTAGGATTTTCTTTGCCATCGTATGCCCGCTGGAATGGGTACCAAAAGTTCCTTCATGCAATTCAACCATGATCCTTTCAGCTTCAACTTTGTCTACGCACCGAAGTAATACAAAGTCATGACTGCGTTTGTACAAAATATCGTTACTAAGGAAGAACTTAGCTGAGAATCTTCTTAGGAACTTCTTGTCATTCACTAAAGCTCCTTCTGGATATTCCTGAGACTCGAGATAGCTTTTAACCTCATGGAACCAGGGTTGATCCACTACTTCTTCAGTACCGATCTCGTGACAGTAGGCTGGTTCATCCATCTGCTCAATGGTGATTTGTGGAGCCTCGTTATCCCAATTAAGTTTAAACATAGATGACATTGTAGCTAGTGCGTTCGCTAGCTGATTTTCTTCTCGCGGGAAATGCTCGAAGGTAATCTTCTCGAAATGCGGCAACAATGTCAACACATGTTCTTTATAAGGGATAAGGTTGGGGTGTTTGGTGTCCCACTCCCCTTTGACTTGACTGATGACCAAAGTTGAATCTCCAAATACATCCAAATATTTGATCCCCAAGTCTATAGCAGCTTTGAGACCGAAGATGCATGCTTCATATTCTGCCATGTTGTTTGTACAGTTGAAGAAAATTCTGGCAGTAAAGGGAGTATGAAATCCTTTCGGAGATATGATTACGGCACCGATACCATTTCCAAGTGCATTGGATGCTCCATCAAAGAAAAGGGTCCATCGGGATCCTTGTTCAGGTCCGTCATATGGCCTGATTTCTTCACAGTTGTCTAACGTCATGATGTCTTCATCCGGGAATTCGAACTTCATGGACTGATAGTCTTCCACAGCTTGGTGAGCGAGGTGATCATCCACTACACTACCCTTTATAGCTTTCTGGGTAGTATATTGTATGTCATATTCTGTCAGGATCATCTGCCATCTCGCTATTCTCCCAGAAAGAGCGGGCTTCTCAAAGATGTATTTTATCGGATCCATTTTAGATATCAACAGAGTAGTATGGGTCAGCATATACTATCTTAGCCGACGAGCAGGCCATGCCAGAGCGCATCAAGTTTTCTCGAGCAGTGAATATCTTGTTTCACAGTCGGTAAACTTTTTGCTCAGGTAATAAATAGCATACTCTTTTCGGCCAGACTCGTCATGTTGCCCCAACACACACCCCATTGAGTTTTCTAAAATATTTAGATATAAGATCAATGGAATTCCCTCGACAGGTGGCAAAAACTAGGAGGCTCTTGCAAGTATTATTTGATTTTGTCAAAAGCAACTTGGCATTCGTCATTCCATTTTACTACTTGATCTTTCTTCAAGAGCTTGAAGATTGGCTCACAAGTAGTTGTCAGGTGAGAAATGAACCTGGCTATGTAATTCAGACATCCCAAGAATCCTCTGACTTCTTTCTCAGTACAAAGAGACGACATTTCTTGTATCGCTTTAACCTTGGCAGGATCAACTTTGATACCCTTGTTGCTGACGACAAAGCCTAAGAGTTTACCAGACCGTACTCCGAACGTGCACTTGTTTGGATTCAATCTCAACTTGTACCTCTTCAACCTCTCAAACAGCTCCTGTAAGTGATCAATGTGCTCTTCTTCTGTCTGCGATCTGGCTATCATATCGTCTACGTAGACCTCTATCTCATGATGTATCATGTCATGAAATAAAGCTACCATGGTGCGTTGATAAGTTGCCCCAGCATTCTTCAGTCCGAATGGCATGACCTTATAACAGAAAGTCCCCCACTGTGTAACAAAGGTTGTTTTCTCCATATCCTCAGGTGCCATTTTAATTTGGTTGTAGCCCGAGAAGCCGTCCATGAAGGAAAACACTTTGTGTTGCATTGTATTGTCAACTAGGATGTCGATGTGGGGAAGTGGGAAATCATATTTGGGGCTTGCCCTGTTTAAGTATATGTAGTCCACACACATCCGCACTTTACCGTCTTTCTTGGGTACATGAACAACAATGGCCACCCATTGGGGATAAGAGGTGACAGCCAAAAATCTGACATTTAATTGCTTCATGACTTCTGCCTTGATCTTTTCTGACATATCAGGCCTCATGCGACGAACCTTTTGCTTTACTGGGGGACAATCTTCTTTTGTAGGCAGGCGATGTACCACAATGTCTGCATCAAGTCCCGACATATCTTCATACGACCAGGCAAAGATCTCAACATAATCGTGTAATAACTGAATCAGACGCTCTTTGACACTGGATTCCAAATTAGCACCCACCTTGACCTCCTTCTTGTCTTCCTCAGTTCCCAAGTTAACTGTTTCTACCGGCTCTTCGTGTGGCTGAATGGTCCTTTCTTCCTGTTGCAACAACTTGGCCAACTCCCCTGGCACTTCATAATCTTCCTCACCTTCGTCATTGGCTTGGTAGATCGGATTTTCAAAGTCACAATTGGCCATAGCAGAACTATTACCCATGGGATCCTGAGTGGATGTAGATCTGCATTTTTAATATGTGAGTGTGTGTAAGAGCATAACTACCTTTGAAAGAAATAAAATGTAAGATAGAAAAGACAAAGAAAACAAAATTTGATGTAAAAACATCCATGATTCATTAATGACATATGAGAATGAAGTGACAACCCTCACAAATGGACCGTTGTGCCTCGGGTAAGACACAAGGTTTTAAAAAGTCTGAATTGTTTAAATATTACAAGCCTGAAAATATTAAAAGACAATTACTCTTGAATAAAAGTAATAGGAATGAAATCTTTGGCCTCCCAATTGTTGAGCCCTCCGCCTATGGTTGGAAAAATCCAATCGTCCATGTCACAGCTGCCATCACTGTCTTCTATTGCATTGACTCCTTGATTGCTGATACGCAGAGGTGGTCCCCCAGCGCGAGAACGTCGAACAGCTTTTTGAGCCTCTGAAGTGAACCCCAACCCAAATTTGTCAGACTTGTAGGGAATGTCCGGAAGCTGACCCCAGATAGTACATCCTCCCTCTTCAACTACTGCTCGAGCATCTTTCAATGAGGCCATCTTTAGTGGAGGTCTGGTAATCTTCGGGACCTTTGGAGTAGACTTGGTTTCCGTGACCGTTGCTGGAACCTCCTCAAAGTTCTGACAGGGAGTCTCTATGAATTCACCATCCATTTCAACATACCTGAAAGAGTTTAGATGGCTAACCATGTACTCCTCCTCTCCGTGAACTGTGACAATCTTTCCTCTGATAGCGTATTTTAGCATTTGGTGTAGAAGTGATGGCACCAGGACCATGGATCCAAGGTCGACCCAATAGATAAGAGTATGAAGGGCGGATATCCATCACATAGAAAATTGAGTCAAAAATATGAGTCCCAATTTTTATGGGAATATTAACTTCTCCATGCATTGTCCTCTTGAAGCCATCAAAGGCCCTTACTATGATGTTGCTACGTTTCAAAACTAACCCCTCACAATCCAGTAGGTCGAGAGCATTTTTGGGCAAGACATTCAGTGATGAGCCAGTATCCACCAGAACGTGGGCAAGTGTGGTGCCCCTGCATTCAATGGAAATATGTAAGGTGTCGTTGTGTTTCCTTCCCTTAGAGGTTAAATCAGCATCGGAAAAGCCCAATCCGTTATCAGCAGTTAGACTGGCCACACAGTTTTCAAATTGGTCGATGGAGGTCTCTTGGGGTACGTAAGCGGTCTTAAGGAACTTTAACAAGGCTTTGGCGTGAGTTTCAGAACATAAAAGTAAGGACAACAATGATATCTTCGAGGGGGTCTGCCCCAATTATTCTACAATGTTGTAGTCATTTTTCTTGATTATCTTCAGAATTTATTCTATTTCTTTTCTAGAAGCTTCAAGGATGACTTCGGGACGTTCTCTTGTTTGGGCAGGCTCAATCAAAGCCTTTTTTCCCCTTGTATCGATAACAGGGATAACAGTAGGAGTATCACTGGGAGTGTCGGTAGGAGTGGCAGTAGTAATGATCACAGGAGTAGCAACGGTCTTTGGAGAAATATCATGTGAGAAGACTCTTCCACTTCTTGTTATTTTGCTGGTTCCAGTGATGTTATCGATATCGGGATCAATATCTCTCATAACTTCGTTCTTGATAGCCAACTGATCTTGCTTGACGCCGTAGTAATAAACGTCAGCCTCATAACTCTAGGGAACAGCTTTATCCGAGGAGTATGATATTGGTCTTTGCATAGTGATGATTAAAGGTGCAGATCTTGGAATAGATGTAATCCTGACGGGTCTTTTGGTGGAGACCCTGGGAGGATTGTCGGAAATGGTGATTATCGAAACATCTTGATAAGAGATTTTGATAAGAGGTCGCTTTTCAAATAGGATTTCTTTGCTAGTAATCATGCGCTGGACGCCTATCTTTAGTAATAAACAACCGTTCAGTAGAGATTTGCATAGGTGACAATCTTCATCGCAACCTGGCAACAAGCCGACTTGCAGTAGATTATGTTTAATGGTCAACAGAGAAGTAACTAAGTCATTCACAGAGGAAACAAAACGATCATCGTCAATGGCGTTGATACCTTGGCCATGTCTGGGCATTTGCACCGTTATTACATTAGGCGTTTTTGGGGGATCAAATTCAATCTCTTTCGCATCGATAAGGTCTTGCACCTTATTCTTTAAGGCCCAATAGTCATTTGTATCGTGCCCTGGGCTTTCAGAATGATAGGCACATCGGGCGTTCGGGTTGTAGTGAGGAGAAGCAGTATTGGGGTTCTTGGGAGCTTCCTTTAAAGTTGCCAGATTGGTCTTTAGAAGGTGTGGCAAAACTTGAGACATGGTCATGTTAATCCGGGTAAATCATCTCATGAGCGCTTCTGGTTTACGCTGATAATTTCGCTACTGATTTAGCGCAGGGTTAGAAATCATGACAACCCCTACTGCCGGGCGACAATCGGTTTTGTTTTGACTTCTATAATCATATGCAGCACTGACCTCCTTATTTCCAACAAAGGGCTTCTTCACCATACTCGAGGATGCATCTCTTTGAATTTTTCCACTTTTTATACCGGCCTCAACCCGCTCACTAGTCATAATTAATTCAGTAAACCCAACTGAGGAACTCCCAATTAGGTGATTGAAAAATGGTCCTGACAAGGTGCCTAGGAACATATCCACTAATTCTCTGTCGGATAAAGGGGGCTGGACCCTGCCTGTGAGATCCCTCCATTTTTTAGCATAGGCTTTGAAACCTTCACCCGTTCCCATCGACATGCTTTATAACTGCATCCTAGTCGGAGCCAAATCAGCATTATACTGATATTGCTTGTAGAAAGCGGCGGCCAACTCTTCCCAGTTGCGAACATTGGTCCCTTCCAATTG
Organism: Vicia faba; assembly: GCA_948472305.1. NCBI lineage: Eukaryota > Viridiplantae > Streptophyta > Magnoliopsida > Fabales > Fabaceae > Vicia > Vicia faba. The sequence goes on along the minus strand of OX451735.1, from coordinate 104,600,971 downwards.
GTAGAACCAATCCAACTGCATCCCAGATAAGCTCTCTTGGAAAAAATGCACCCACAGATTCTTGTCAGCCGTGTGGGGTTGAATCTTTCTGACATATGACCTTAGATGTAGCTTTGGGCAAGAGACACCATCGTACTTGGAGAAAGTTGGGACCTTGAATTTTTGTAGGATGACAACCCTCGAGATGAGTCCTAATTCTTCAAAGTCCAAACCGGGTACCCTCTGAATCTCCATAGAATTCAAACGATCCTCTAGCTATTTGTATTTATCATCAGCAGGAGGATATTTTTCCTCAGAGTAATCAGGTTCTTCCTCTCCTTCGGATGTTAGGTCGTTGTTCACTTCTTGGGTTTGATTATCTCCTTTGCCTGACGATGTTGCAAAGCCTAAAGTTCACCTGGTCTGTCCTTTAAACCTTCTTCCCATGATTACAACACCGGTTGGTTTCTTTGTTTTCTTCTTCTTCTCTTTGGCCGGCAGAGTCTTCAACTCCTCTTGTCCTTTTGTCAGAGCCATGAGCATTTGTTGAAACTGGCCATTTTGCGCCTGAAGATCTTTCACAGTCTGTTCAACATCCATCTCACTGAAATAAACAGTAGAAGGATAAGGCGGCCTGTTATGAGAAACTTGTATGATGTTATGATGAATGAAGATGCAATATGCAAATGATTTCAAGGAAATTTAGAGATTTAAACTTATTCAAACCAAAAAGGAACACACTTCATATTAAATAAAACCAAGTTTGAATACATCATGCCTCCTTGGGCTTACAAAGAAAGAAACAAAATACATCAAAACTCCTAAGACAAAAAGACTGAACGTGTATCCTCTTTGGAGCAATGTAGGCATTCAGGTTTTTCTCTTCATGAAGCAGTTTGGTGAGCTCTAGGACCTTCTTTTCACTGGCGTAATACTGGCCTTTGAAGGTGTTTCGCTCTTCCTTTAACTGAACCCAAGCTTTCTGCAGGTCTTCGAGAGAGGTAGGCATGTCAGGATGAAGAACGGTATATGGGACGTCTCCTTCAATAACAGGCTCAATAATGACAGGAATGATGGAAGGGTAAGGCATCAAGAGACTCTGGGCACGATCCCGTACCCACCTAAGGTAAGGCTCGAGGGGGATAGAGTTTTTATGTCCTAAAGTCCTAATTTCCACCTTGTTCACCATTCCCCAAGCACGTGTAAACCTCTGGCGGTAACCTTGGTCTTCTTTGTCGTAGTCGAACACCAGACCTTGGATGAGCACCTCATGAGGGCCGTCTCTTCGAGCATACCCAAACTGCCGAAGATCTAAGCATGGGTTGTAGGTGATACCCCCCCTAATACCAAGAAGAGGTACATTAGGGAACTCCCTACAACGGTCAATGATAGAAATATCTTCCAAGGATCTCGAGCACCAACAGATATCAGAGTGGGTGAGAGACATCATCCTTTGAGACCAAGTCAATCTTTGCTCGTTCTTCAATGCTGACTGAGGCAGGTGTGAAGTGAACCACTTAGAGAGTAGGGGGATACAACACAAAAAGGTGCCTCTTTTCTTCATGGTGCGGGTATGAAGGCAATGCAAGATGTCTCATAGTAAGGTAGGTATAGGATTGCGAGAGAGAAAGACTTTGATGGCATTAACATCTATGAATTAGTCCGAATTGGGAAACAGAACCAAACCATAAATGAGGAGAGCTAGTACATCTTTGAAATCTTGGAAATCCATGTCATCCCAGAATGAATGAGCTTTTTCCAATAAAAACTTAGCTAGAAAACCTTTAACCCCACTTCTTGTCTCCCAATTGGCTATGACGTCGGCCCTCTTCACATGTAAAGCTTCGGAGATAACTTCAGGTTTTGGAATCCCTTCTAGACCAGTGAACAGTATCTGATTAAGCATGGGCACCCCTAAAGTAGAGAGAACTCTTCCAGTGTAGGTACCAACTGATAGTCCGAGAAAGTGAAACAATGATGTACGGGATCAAAGAATTGGAATAGTACACACATCATCTCTTCTTGGAAGTTGGATACAACCAAACTGAGGAGTCGACCATATTTCTTGGTAAAAGGAGAATCCCCGGGCACTCTTGAGGCTAGCTCTTGAAGTTGAGGATGTGCTTTTACAAAGCTGATTTGGATGGTGTTTCTTCGGAGAGAATTCATGTCCTACAAAACAAAAACAAAGATAAATTTATAAATCCTTGAAATGGTTAGTGAGCATGCATATGATGTTGATGATGTTTATGATGTTTATGGACAAGCAAACATATACACACACAGCAAACAAAACCCTATGTTTTAGGCTTGCATGAGTTTTGTAGGTAAGTACCCTCTTGAAGTCTAGTTGGCTCAACCTGTCCTAGAAATAATGATCGGGTTCTAAAGGATCTCAATATCACCGACCTTTCTCTTAGGCATTGTCTCAGCATAATAATCTTTTCTTGCGGCCGAGATATCCCAAAAGTCTAGCCTCAATGAGTGTAGTATCGAGTATCAACCAATTTTCAGCTCTACACCGAAACCGGCTATCTCACTACGTCCTAATGGCCAAGTTTGTTCAATTAGGGTTCTAAGGTCAATTAGTGCTTCATGACGCCACTCAGCGGCCCCGTATTCTCCTCGATTCACCATGAGGGATACTGGTACCCACAAATGCGTCACACTAACATAGCCATTGTCTCAACCATATCGGTCTACGCCGTACATTCTCCATAATCTATTGCTATTTACCTAAAAAGGTGTCCCAGATCCGGGTGGAGGATCAAAGCAAACCCAATACGAAGAACTAAATATAAAGCACACAAATCAAATAATGAAAGCGGGTAAAGGTGATCTAACCCTAAGGTAACCCCACTTTTTTAAAATAATTTCCCCAGCAGAGTCGCCAGTTCTGTGATACAGTGGGAGAACTGACTTGATGTTTTGCGTTTCGATCGCATTTGTGCAGATAGCAAAAGTTGCCACCAACTTTTCTTTTATCCAAAAGGAAAGGTAAAAAAGCACAGGAAAGACCTTTCGAGATTATTTTGAGTTCGGGGGGTAGATTATGAAAAGGGAAGGTATCAGCACCCTTTTCATCCATGGTTTTCCATGGGCTCTTAGTTACTCGTTTAGATTACTTGCTTTTATTTGATAATGTGCTTGTGGTGTGGGCTTTGAAAGTATTTTGAAAAATTTCGTTGTAATGGTTCTCGTTTCTATAAGAACGCGTACAAAGTTTTGTTTCGAAAAGTGATTCAAAGATGTGTTTGTGGATTGTATTTTGGAAAGTGCTTTGAAAAGATGTTTTGCAATGGTTCTCGTCTCTATAAGAACGTATACAAAATATTTTGCCTTTTGAAAATGTTTTGAGATGAAAGTGTAAGTGTAAAAATTGTTTTTTTTGTGAGCAAACGAGTAACTAGGAGCGAATCTACCTACTCGAAAGGTTTCCAATGTTCTTTTCTTCCTCCTTTTAATGTTTCTATCTTACCATTAATTTGGTAAGAAGCCCCATCGTTGGATGTAAAGGGACAGGCGTGGGTCAATTTTTACAGTCATCGAAAGCAACCTATGAGACGCTTTAGCAATTTTCATAAGGGACGAGATCATTTTATTGAAAGCAACATCGAGGGTCATCGAGGGACTACGACCTTTTTATCGAAGGGTCATTGTTAAAGCGACCCACATTCGAGGGACATGGCTATGTTTCCGAGGCAATGAGCGAAGTTACCCTAGAGGCGTGCGTGTGAAAAAGTGTGTTTGTTTCAAGTTATTTTGTTCTTTGATTAGGTTATCTAGCAATTGATTTTTGAATCTTGCCATGCACGCCTAATTACTATATAGTATAAGGAAAACAGTAAATTGCAGAAATTGAAATTCTACGCTATTACAAAGCTTTTGGGGGTGGGGGTACAAATTATTTTACAAATGGGGATGGATTAACACAATTAAATGTCCAAATAGGCAAATACAACCAAATTGAATCGAGAGATTAATTAAAGTCATAAAAAATAAAAATTAATTAGCAAAGCAAGGAAATAAGATTCTTGTTATTTGTTTGAAAAGTTTGGAAAGAAAGATAGAAAAATCTATTCCATTAATTAGCTTTAAGAGTTAAATCAAATGTATGTATTTTTAGGGTTTTGTTATTTAGAAATTAAATAAGTTAAAACTTAAACACAAAATAATTAATAAATTTATTTACAAAGTCTTAAACTAAACTAATTATGAAAATTAACTAATTTTGAAATTATGTTTCTTTTATTTAATTTGATTTTTTTTTAGAATTTAAAACTAAATCTAAACTAATAGAGTTATTAAATAAAAAAATTAAAATAAAATTTTTCTAGTTAATTAAAACATAATTATTTAATTAGTTTTACTTAACTAAGCTGAAAAAATAAATAGATAAAAAATAAGGAGCTAAAACATAATTTAAACAAGAGTGAAAAGCAGTATGTTGGGGTATGCAATAGAAATTAAATTGGGCTTAGAACTTGTGAAACAGCAAAGCCCAAAGATATAAAAAAAATGTTTTATACAAAAAAAGGTAAATGTCGGTGTTTAAAAAAGGTTTGGGCTTGGGTTAGTGACCCGATTTGGCAAAAGAGAAAGGGATTCGCTTGTAACCCTAAACGTTTCTGGGTGCCGCTGGCATTGTTACCATTTTCTATTTTCACGTTTCTGCTCTCTTACTTGCATGGTCCTCACTCTCAAATTCTCAACATAACAGAAAAAAATGAAGTAAAGGGTATACGAAATCTAACAACAACAACGATTGAAACACATAAACAAGCATCAACAACAATATTATGAAAATAAGGCAAAGATTCACAAAAGGGTTACTGAAGGCGGTGGGGATTCTCCCGGAATTTGTTGAGGTATGATGTTGTGGTTCGGTTTTTCTAGTTATGTTTTGTTTACAGGAAATGATGAACAGAAAATAGGGATTTTCTGATCCTCTGTGATGCTGCTGTCGAGTCCTCCTGTATTAGTTTGGTATCTTTTTTTGTGATGTGAGACAAAAGGTTCGTGTGAGCTTTGATTCTGTTTGTATATTGCCTTTCTGTTTTTGTTGGTTTTCTGGTTTTTCTATTCTTTGGCTTTTTTGTGATGTGAGACAAAAGATTGGTGGTGAGCTTTGATTCTGTTGCTGGTTTGTATTGTTTTTGCTGGTTTTTTGTGATGTGAGACAAAAGATTGGTGGCGAGCTTTGATTATGTTGCTGGTTTGTCTTGTTTTGCTGGTTTGTTGTGATGTCCTGTATTCTCCCAGCTTGCTTCTGTTTATATCCATCAGATGGTGAGCAAATGGGGGGAAATGTATAGCTTTTGAATGGCATTATGGTATACTGCTTTGGCTTTTGAGTGCAAATTGACATCTTTGCCATTTTAATGTAAGTTTGGGCAGGTTTTGACTTGCTTTATGCAGAGTTGCAGTAGGTTTTTGGACTGTATAGTTGCTGTAACAGGCTAGGTGATCTCTTTCCTCTTTTCTCTCTCAATGAAAATAAAAAGCAGTTTTTTTTGCTTTATTTTTTAAACTTCTGAAGGGTTTGTGATAACAGGGAAATGATGACATGTGAGCAAGTTGGCTTGTCTATGTTTATTTATTCCGCTTTGCGGGCTTATTCATATGTTGCAGGTTTTATTTGTTAGCTTGCTTTTGCTATGTGCTGCTTTGTATAGCAGTCTACTGTCTTACTTATTGCCGATTGTAGGCCTGCCCCTGTCTTGTATCTGATTGCTGCTATTTGCAGCCTTGTAGCTTTGTGTTACAGTTTCAGCAGTTTGTTTGTATTTTCTTGCCTTGGCAATTTTATTTTTCCTTTTTCTTTTGTGAACCAAGAAGGGCACTCCTTTTTGTGATTTGCAATAGAATTTGGGGCCTATGATTAAACATTAAAAATCTGATTATGTGAAACAAATCAAATGAGGCTTTGTGGAATGTTTGAACATGATTCGACAACCACCCCCCTAATTCCGATTCCTACACAAACCCTAGTGATGAATTTATGAAATAGCTCTTTGAAAATTCCTTGTTCATGTTCATGTTTCTTTCTTGTACTAACCATGCTTTCTTTCTCTTGTTTCATGTGAAAAAATGGAGATGACAAGGCAAAGAATGCAAGGAATTCGTGGCAAACATGAAAGTTTTGGAGAAAAGTCAAAGGAATTGATATAATTTGAATCTTTAAGCAACTTGCTCATGGATTAGTTTCTTTTAGGTCAAATGTTCACTTGATTTTCTTTGTAACTTAGAACAATTCCTCTTGTACTTTGATGTATTTTGGAAGTATTGTATTCAATAGTTGTACCAACGTATCCTTGAATAACAATAAGTTGTAAAACATAAAGTATTGAAAGAATTTTAAGTTTTGTAACAACCTTGGATGGTGTGTTTGAAATTGGGGAAGAACTTCAATTGTAGCATGAAGTATCCTTGTGATATATTAGAACTTGAAATCCTTTGTAAACAACAATTTGTAATTTCTCTGCAAACAAACAAAAATTTGTAATTTTATTTGCAGTGTAATGATACAAAGATTTGAACTATTTTGGTTTGATAGGATCTTGTATAAACTTTCGTATTCTAATTGATTTTTTTGAAATTCCCAATCAGAATATTCGAAATAAAATGCTCTAGTCTGGTAACTTTGAATTCCAAATAATCCAAATAACTTTGTAACTGTATTTCAAACAAACATGCACTTTGTACTCCAATTCCTAAACAAAATAAATGTTTAAGAATGTAAATCATCTGGTCAACTTGAATCCAAGATCATGATTGTCTTAAATGACAGTCTTAATCTCCACATCTTGTCCAAACAAACATGCTCTGAGAACAAACGTTAACCTTTCAGTAAACTGTGTTTAAGAGAAATTCAAAATCAATAAATGCCTTGCGACGATTCGATAATTTTAAAGTCTTCCAAACCCAACTTTCCTTCGATTCTTTGAAGATAAACCCGTGAGCGACATCACATATGACCATGAACAGAAATAATCGTCTCAAAGTCTTGTAACTTGAAGAAATCACAATTCTTAGAAATCAGACGATTGTTATTTGAAATTAGGTAAAAAAAATCATGAAGTGACTTCCAACGCATTCGAATTTTTGGTGATTTTCTACGTGTAATCAGTTCTTGATTTATGAAGAGAAAGTTTTGGATGGAATCAAGGAGAATCATACACAATAAAAACCATTCAAAAATATTGAATAACGAAGAAGTTACAGTCGTTTGAACTTGATCTCGCAAAAGGTCAGCTTTTGGGTTTGTGAAATCAAGCTTTCCAAATGTTTTGATGAAGATAAACTAGCATGCAAAAATGAATGGATCAAGATATAAGATTTATCTCAAGCAAGATTCATTGATCAAGATCAACATTTCAAGACTTATGGCTTTAGGTATATGAAATTTTTGATCTTATGCTCTTAGTGCTCAAAACTATTTTTAATCATGCATTTACTTTATTAAAATAATATTTTGAGTATATATTATGTATGATTGAAGAAGGATGTTTTAAATTGCTTAAAATATTTAAAAAATAATGATTTTTTAATTTTTGTACACAAGCAATCGATTGTCATGCTAGGACAATCGGTTGCAGTCAAAAAACAAAAGTTTATGTTTTGACAATAATCGATTGTCATCTAGCAGCAATCAATTGTCATGTGTTTTGTTTTCAAATTTTTTGAACGTTGGCCTATGAGCAACCGATTGCTCCTCAATAACAATCGGTTGTCATAGTTATATTTTTCAAATTTGTTAAACGTTTCTTTTACAGCAATCGGTTGTTGCTTTAGTGCAACCGGTTGTTGTGCTTCAGATTTTGAAAATTTTCATTTTTCCAACAACTTTTTGTAACACCTTTTCATGACAATCTTTGTATCTTTTCAAATACTTTTTTCCAGTAAAAATGGTTTAAACATTGCTATGATTCAATGAAGAGGTATTACTACACTATAAATTATTTTTTGTTTTGAATTTTGATATAACAACAATCACCAAAAATAACAATTACTTTCTATTCTTTGAATCATACTCTATATACTCAAGATTTCTGTTTATCATTTTCACATGCATACTGAAAATTGTTCTTGAGCACTTAGAAGAGTATTCCATCTTAAATTTCATATTGAATATAAAAGATCAATCAAGTGATTGACATTGCTCTTTCATCTTTCAAACTCTTATACAAATCAAACAAACTATTGTATCCTTGTTTTCAGAATTGTTGGAAACAAGAAAGTCACTTAGAGAGGATTGTTCTCTTTGTGGTCTTAGTGAAAATCCAAGAGGATTGTTATTGGTCCAAGAGGATTGTTCTTGGTTGTTTGGTAGTCTTTGTACAAATTACCAACTATAAGAAAATCTCTTTCGTGTGAAAGGGGACTAGACGTACCCTCGGACTGTGAGGGGAACTAGTATAAATCCTGGTGTTCTTTACTTTTCGCATTTACTGCTTTCATCACTTATCAGAAAAATAAAGGAAAGAAACTCGTGCAAAAATATTCATACAATTCAGAAAAAGTTTTAAAGAACCTAATTCACCCCCCCCCCCCCCCTCTTAGGCGCATCTGAACTTACAGGGTTAATAGATCGTTTTCAGTCGTCTGAACCATTGACTGAGCAAACTTGCATTGTGAGATTTGAAACTTGGCATAAGCATCCTTGAGAATACATGAAGAATCGTGAAGACCACTTGAAACTTTGAAAACTCATTTTCTTTTGAGAAATGCAAAACCCTAATTGCTGATTTACTGCCTCGGAAGAGAATCTGTCTGATCAATTTCTGAGCCAACTTGAATATCCGAGAAACCCTAGGATTGTATCTTGTATGAAAAATGGGAGGGCAAATTTTGGGGTACAACAGTAGCCCTACCGTTGGATGTCGAGGGACTATCGAGGGGACGTTTACGGTCACTAAGGCAACTGGGCAAGAACTTTTAGTAATTGTCCTAAAGTTCTAAGATCACTTTTTAACCGAGGCGACATCAGAAGGGTCATCGAGGACTTGTGATCTCTTGAACTAAAGGACAACCACTAAAAATTCTCACATTTTGAGAATTGTGACCGTTTTCGAAGGCAATCAAAGTGGGAGATACCCTAGGGGTGAGCATGTGCAAGTGTATTGATTCATTTCATTTATCTTGCACATTAGGGTTATCTAATCATTTTCATTTATAGTCTTTCCATGCAAACCTAATTACTAGCAGTTAATAGTGCATAAAATAAAATTCCTAAACTATTAAGAGGCCTTGGGGCAATTACATGAAGAGTACAAGAAAATAAAATGCGGAATTTTAAACCTAATTAAAGCTATTACAAACCGGGAAACAGTTACATAATTGGAAAAATAACAATAAAAATAAAAATGAAAAAAAATAAACGCGTGAAGATCAAGACGGGAACAAGTTGAAAAGTCCTAAAAATCTAATTATTTAATAAAACATTTTTTTGGTATTTTATTGAGAAAAAGATTTAAAACTTTAACTTAATTTCTAATTAATTTTAATTAATGAAATCAATCAAAATAATTAAATTAAATTAATTTGCAAAAAAATAATTTTAATTAAGAAAGGACCTAAGTCTATTTTTTGTGATTTTTTTAATGCTAATTAAAGCTTAGAAGAAATAAAGAAAAATAATCAAAAGAAAGGACAAAAATGAAAGACAAAAACAGTAAATGAAAAGAGTGCATTCTTGGAAAGAAGGCCTGGATCGAAAAGGCTTGGGTTGCCTTTCGATCCAATGAAGAGTCTTGACCAAAGGTGCCTGAGAGACTGCACGTCTGGGGGTGTTCGATCTGGATGTGTCATCCTTCAATCTGGGATACTGGATTTGCAAGGAATTCGTTAGAAAAAGAAAACAAAACAAAATCCTGGACTTGAATCGAATCTGGTCCTAGATTCAATAGCCTGGATGTGTCACCCTGAATCGAATCACCAGAGTCTGAATCGAAGGTTATTGGCAAAAGGTCCCTGCCACCTAGTTCGAAGCTTGGCTGTTTAGAAGCCCTACAATATTCTGTTGGGGAAAACCTGAGAGACGGTTTCTTGCAACATAAACAAACATTAGAAATCCAGGGGGGACTTTACCCCCTGATTCGAATCCCTCCCCAATTCGAATCTCTCTCCAATTCGAATCTGGGTTTGTTTGGCCTGGAACATCCCAGGTGAGATTCAAAGGAAAACTCAGATCACGCCCTAGCGATGGCACGACCTCATACATGCGTTTTAGCTTGCAAGCAACACAAATATTGGAAATAACAAGAGTGTACGTGCAATGTATATCTAAATGGTATGAAGGTGCAATTTTGGTTCTGTAAACCCTTACCAATCAAAGGTGTGTGATTTGTGGCTCTGAGCGCGGAAATGTTTGCTTAGGAGTTGGTGTGGACTTCTGGAGAGGTGACCTGCAAAAGGTGTTTCGATTGGGACGTTTTTGAATTTGGTGTTTTGAGATTTTTGATGTGCTTTCTGAGGCAGCGTGTATGTATAATCTCTTCGTGTGAAATGTATGATCCTATGATATAGTATACATGCATGTGAGTCCCCCTTGATTTGTGTTTGTGTCTTATATTTATGGGAGGTAGGGGAGACAAGGAAATGGGGAAAGAATCACGACATTAAAGACCAACCTTTAAACATGGCATTGAAAACAGAATCAGATAAATTAAAAGATTGCCATTTTGAGACATTTCATGCCATTTTGGAATTCTGAGTGAACCTGGACAGGTCAATTTGGCAACTTGTTTGAATTTGAAAATATTCAAAGTTTCTCTCTTCAAAGCCCATTTGATCAATCCTTGTTCCTGTGATGGTTCTGAGTTCTGATTCGAAGTGTTCAGAACTTCCCTCACCAGAACATTTTAGATTAAGACACCTCTGCATTGATATGCCATTGAAGGATACTTTGCCCTGATATGCCAATCGAAGGACACTTCATTCTGATGTTCCAATCGAAGGACACTCTGATGTTCCAATCGAAGGAAACTCTGATGTTTCAATCGAAGGAAGCTCTGATGTTCCAATCGAAGGAAGTTCTGATGTTTCAATCGATGGAAGCTCTGATGTTTCAATCGAAGGAAGCTCTGATGTTCCAATCGAAGGAAACTCTAATGTTTCAATCGAAGGAAGCTCTAATGCTCCAATCAAAGGAAGCTCTGATGCTCCAATCGAAGGAAGCTCTAATGTTCCAATCGCAGGAAGCTCTGATGTCCCAATCGAAGGAAGCTCTGATGCTCCAATCGAAGGAAGCTTTGATGCTTCAATCGAAGGAAGCTCTGATGTTCCAGTCGAAGGATACCCCGATGTTCCAATCGAAGGAAGCTCTGATGTTCCAATCGAAAGAAACTCTGATGTTCCAATCGAAGGACATTTCGTTCATCTTCAAATTTTACTTTCCTCAAGCCAAAGTTTGCAACCACCTATGTAAAAGAAAATCTTGAAAGAAAATGAGAGGGCAAATTTCGAGGTACAACAGTCTGGAAACTAGTATCCAATTGAAACCCTCCCTAGATGCCCCCTACGTTGTCCAATAGGCCTCAACACCTTATTGGGCTTGACCCAATGCTTTTCTCACCCTCGAAAATTGCTAGCCCAACTAATTTTGCACCCCTGCGCCTTTACTATTTATTTTTATTTTTATTTTAGTTTTCTCACTTTTATAATTTTCGTTTTATTAAATAAATTAGTAAAATACCTCTTATATAATTTAGGATTATTTTAGTTATTTTATAACTTAATTTTTTATAAATACTAATTTAGGATTAATTAAAGCAAATTAACTAATTTTCTCTATACTTCTAAACTAAGATTAGGTTAGTTTATAATTATTTTCAAAATTAATTCATTAGATATGGTAGGTTAAAACGAAATTTTTTTTCTATAATACTTTTATTAAAATTAAAACTTTTTTATTATTGACTAAAACACAAATTTTCACTAATACTTAGCTTTTTTTTATTAATTACAATTTTAGGTTTATTTTCTGTTTTTTCCACCCCTTTCTTAGAATTAGGTTAAACAAGCTAACCAATATCACAAACAATCATTTTTCTTACTAACATAATAAAATCAAGATCATTTTCAATAAAAATTGTCCAATCCCTTAAAATGCAAATTAAAGACTAGCCTACCATCCCCTTAATTCAAAGTCCAGACTCAAGTCTATTGTTCGAAGGAGAGTTAACACAATTTTATTAAAAACACTAACTAAATCCTTCGAACTATGTAGGTCTCTGATTTCGTCTTTTATTGAATACGTAGGCATAAGGCGCAATGCCTTAACAAGTCCATTAACCATTAACCCTAGTCTCACAAGTCCATTTTTTATATATTAGAAAGAAATAAAATAAATAAATTTAGGAAAGATAAATAGGTAAACAAGAAATCTTCGTCCCATAACCCTAAGACTAAGAAGGATCTCGTTGAGTACAACAGAGGTGAGGGGTTTCTAACACCTTCTCCTTACTTAACCAACCCGCGAACCCATTAATCTCAATATTTAGGGTTTTTTACATTCTTTTCTCGTCCTTAGAACAAATAAATAATGACGGCGACTTCATATTTTTGCCAGTTACGAAAAATATTCATCCTTACAAATATTATGTTCGGAGTTGTGAACCGTCATAAATCCCATAACTTAGAGTCCACACATTGCAAATGATCTCGACCTAATGTGATGCAGTAATGTGAGACACATGAAAGATCTTAAATGAGATACAACCAATTGATCATGTGTTCATGACGTGAACAAGATAGACACCTCACAACACAAGACTTCCACTAAATGAGGTCACCTTCCAAGATTCTTAATAAAGCATGGTCAATTTGACGAAATCCAAGAAAAAAACTTTAATACACCTTAAAGACTATATACACCTCTTTTTAAAGTTAGCTTAGAGATCTCATACACAAATAACTAACTCTCGTTTGTTATATCAATTACAAAATCACTTTTAAGTATTATTATGCCACTTTTGTTAGAATAGTTCAAAATTAGGTATGTTATAGAACAAATTAGATAGTTGAAATTATTTCACATATATCTTTCATATATTATTTGACTTATATCTTCCACATATAATTTACCCATTAATTTTCTAAGTTTAAATATAATTATAGGTAAACATTGAAATGACATAACTTTTTTTCTATGCACTATAATCACTAGTATCTATACAGTCAACAATTCCTTTTATCTTTTCCTTTTCAAAGCAAGTTAGCAACCAAAAGCAAAGGTATCATGCCCAAAGCTGGCACTCTATAATCAAATGAGTAACACAAAAACCAAAAAGAAAAAACAATAACGACAAAAAACAAACTCCGAAAACCACGTAACTAACCCAACCCTGAAAATCACACGTGTCACCATCCTACAACAACCCCATCCCCATCCCTTCAATAACATCGCCATCATATCACACCAACGTTTTTCTGCACAATCAAAAACTACCGCGACAAAACAATTTTTACAATATCATATCATTATTATTTTTGGGCCACGTAATCTAGTAGTAACTGTAATTCACGAATAAGTATAATATTATAAATTTAATCTGCGATTATGGATCATATGTTTTTGTTTAGCTAGTTTAGCTATCAAAATAATTAAATTAACGTTTCTATATAAGTATCAATTAAACTTAATTAACAAAATATATTATATTACAGAATAAGACAGTGGGTCCACACACTTCCATTGCATCACTTCACACGCACATCTCGCACGTGCACTTTTCCTATTTTCTCGCCACATATCTCTCTCACACACTTCTTTCTCTCTCCTCTCTCTTTCTCTCTCTCTCTCAAAAATCAAATCATAACATTCCATTTCTAAAAACTCAAGCAAAAATTCAAAACCCTATAAGGCTATAACTACACCATGGGAGCGGTAACGTCGTCGATGGCGGCGAAGTTCGCCTTCTTCCCGCCGAATCCACCGTCGTACGGCATCGGAGTCGACGAAGCTACCGGAAAAAACAAGATCACCGGAGTTTCCACCAGAGAAAACGTTGACGTTTTGAAGCTTTGTACCAAAAGAGCGAATAGCATCGTTGCTTTGTATATAAAGAACACTTCAGCTTCACTTACGGTTCTGTATTCTCATGGAAACGCCGCTGATCTGGGTCAGATGTACGAGTTGTTCAGTGAACTCAGTATTCACCTCCGAGTCAACCTCTTGTGGTATGTTACTTTACCACGTGCCTGTCACGTGCCTTCCTTTTGTGGAGTGTTGCTATTATTGTTAGTTTTGTTTGAATTAATGCTATGTGTTTTTATAGTAAATTATTAAATTTAAGTTTTTTCCTTTTTGGAAAAAACTAAGTTTTTAAAGTTCAACTAAAATTGTTGCTTTTTTTTTTTGTTATTATTATAACTATATATTATTATTATTGTTGTTATTATTAGGTTAATTTCTGAATTTTTTTTTATGTTGATTTTTTTTTTTTTTGTAGTTATGACTATTCTGGGTATGGTCAATCTTCTGGGAAGGTGTGTAAGACGGTTTTCTTATTTGTATTTGGTTGTAAAGTGTGATTTTGATTTAACTTCAATTGGAAAAATTTACAATATTGGATAGTGATTTGTATGTAATGGACCTTTCGAATGTTTGTTAAATAGTTTCCTTTTTGAGTTTTAAGATGAGTTTTAAGATAAGACGCATTTTGATTACTATGTACAAAGTGTAAGATAGATCTCAAATCATAAGTATAGATTGTTTAAAGAAGATTTAGTGGAATTGTAATTTGAGCATATCAGTCTCAATCAATGACCGAGATCAAGTTGGTGGGTGAGATAGTTCAACGATTTTGTGATAGCTGAGTTAAATGAGTGTAAACTGTTAGTCTAAGGTTTTCAATTTTGGCGAAAAATTTCTTTTTTATTTATGTATTAATGTAAACAAATTGTTGATTTTATAAATCAACTTTTTAAAAAAGAATGAACGAGATCAAGTAATGTGTTTATTTGGTAATTTGGCAATGTGGGGAATCTGGATCTTACATTTCACTGTTTTGTTATTGACATCTTAAAGGAAGTAATGTTCCAATTTTAGACAAGATAGTAGTTTTTTAGGAGGATAAGATAGTTATGAGTCACTGGACAACTCTAATATTTTTTTTTTTTTGATGGTGAAAAATAGACTTAGGTGGTTTGAGCATGTAGAGAGAAGACTTGTGATTTTGTGGTAAGGAGAATAAATCAGATGGAGAGGAGTCAAACAATTACAGGTAGCGGAAGATCTAGAAAAAATTGTAGGTTTTGTGGTAAGGAGAGTAGATTAGATGGAGAAGAGTAAAATCGATAGAGGTAGAGGAAGATCTAGAAGAACTATAAGAGAAGTTATTAAGAATGATCTCGAGATTAATGATTTGGACAAAAGCATGATTATGGATAGAACATTATGGTGGAAGTTGATCCATGTAGCCGACTCCACTTAGTAGGATAATGCTTGGTTGTTGTTGTTAACCTTGTAGAAATATTTTACTCTCATTTTACATGCACCAAATAAAATTCATTATCCAAAAACAATGTTTAGATCTTGTTTAAGTCGATAACAGTGTGCAACTTTTTTGACAGCCTAGTGAACAGAACACTTATGCAGATATAGAAGCTGCTTATAAATGTTTGGTAGAAATGTATGGAGCCAAAGAAGAAGATATTATTCTGTATGGACAATCTGTTGGTAGTGGTCCTACTACAGATTTAGCTTCCCGTTTACCCAATCTTCGAGCTGTCATTCTCCATAGTCCCATCCTATCTGGCCTTCGAGTAATGTATCCTGTGAAGAGGACTTACTGGTTCGACATTTATAAGGTTTTATCTCTAGTAGTTCTATACTGGTGAATTTTGATGTTCAATTTGGATCTATGTTTTTTTGAGGCCATATCACATATTACATAGTTTTAATGATTTTTGCTTGCTTTCTTTGCAGAACATCGATAAAATTCCTTTGGTCAATTGTCCAGTTCTGGTAATTCATGTGAGTATATTTATTTCTAACAAGTATTGAATGGACTAATAATTTCGAGTACTCATGCAATGGCTTAAGTAATAAAGTATTTGTACCATTTGTTTTCTATACATAGCCTCATCATTCTAGAATAGTTTGTAGTACAATTAGAAGTAGTTACAGCCAACCCACACATGCACACAGGACTGGAAAGTTACAGCTAACCTGCACATGTTTACATGATAGGATAGCTTCTCTATATAAAGCCATAATCATCTTAATTGAGAATCAATGAAAACAGAATATTCTATATTCAGAATTCTGTTATGCACAATTTGATACATTGTAGTATTTGGAGCCATTTTGATTGCAAAATCTTACTCTCAGTTGTTGAGAAATTCCGATAGAAACTCAAATTACTGAAAATACAGAAATTCTGTTAGTGTAAAAAGCAAGAAGTATTACGAAGATATCCCATATAATCCCAGAGAATAGCTCCTTAGAGTTGAAGATGATTCTCACTATGCCCATCTCTCTCTTCCATCCTCTTATACTATAATAGATCATACAATTTGCTCACTCTTTACTCTCTACCATATCACATCATTTCCCTCTTTTCTATATTTTAATGGCATCACTTCACACATAAAGTGGCTTGTGCAACCAATTAGATAATTGTCTATTTCATATTCTCATTTGGACTCCTAACAAATTCTTGATTATTGTTGTGGATTGGATCCCATTGAACTTTCTCTACGTATTTTTCAAGCACTATGTCAAGTTTTCCAAAGTGTTCTCTTGATAAGAAAGTTGAATTTGAAGCACCATTTTAATTGATGAAATCTAACCTAGTACCGTATGCTATTGTTTTGGGTCAAATTTGGAGGTTTACGAGTCTTGATTGGTCACTCACTTTCACTCACACCTTGAGAGAAGGGACTGCATGTGCTGATTGGTTGCTAAATTTGGGGATAACATGAATTGTGCTATGAAGATTTGGGTTTCTCTGTCTCCTCCTCCTTCTCCTCAGATAGCTCGTTTCATGCTTGGAGATGGTGCTGGCTGTATTAGGCAGAGGTGAAGTTAGTCTCTGTTCTTCAGTTTCTTCTTCATTAAAATTGAACACCAGAAGATTAGTACTCTTAACTTTGGTTAGCCTCTCCTTCCTCCCTCCTCCGTCCATTTCACTAGCAGAGTTTGGTTTCTCCTCCACCTGCCGGACACACGCTGTTACATTACATTCCCAAACCTGCCCCGCCCCCAATTTACCCCCACCCGCTCCATGCTTCCCTTGCATGTTGTGCTGAAATGCACCTAGTGATAGGTTATGAACGGTGGCTAACATACACACATCTTATGCTTGCAACAATAGGTTTTCATTTCTTACTTCATTACATCACTGGCGATACATTCATTCACTTAAACTTTATGATTGCATTATGCTAATAGAATACTTCTTACACTGGTCAATTTTCTTGTTAATCGCCTAAACTAATAGAATAATGCAATTAATTGTCTTGTTTACAATGTCGATTTTGTAAGATTGATCTTTGTATTGGTTCTTGTCTTTAGGGAACAGCTGATGATGTAGTAGATTGCTCCCACGGGAAGCAACTTTGGGAACATTGTAAAGAAAAGTACGAACCGTTATGGGTTAAAGGAGGAAATCATTGTGACCTAGAACATTACCCTCAATATATAAAGCACCTAAAGAAATTTATCGCAGCTATTGAGAAATCCTCACGTCAAAGAACCGAACCTGGACCAGCTCCTGAACAACTAGACATACCTCGGGACAGCAAAGATTTCAGAGAGAAACCTAGAACTAGCATGGATCTAAGGGAGACCTCTAGACGAAGTATTGAATTCAAAGAAAAGTCTAGAATAAGCACGGACCTTAAAGAAAAATCAAGATCTGGAGTGGATAAAAGAGATAAATCAAGAAAGAGTGTAGACCGCACCGACAAAGTAAATAATGGAGCAGAGATTCCTGAGAAAGCTAGAAATAGCATTGACCGGTAAGTTGCAAAACTGCATCTGAATGTGCTAATGTTATTTATTTACACTTGTTTTGTTTCTAACTATTTTTATGTATTGTGGCTCTGCAGTTTTGGGGGGATGGTGAGATCGGTTGGATTATGCAATATTGATTGTTTCAGACCCTCGGCAACTCATGCATAAAGATGACACGCTTACACGCCGAGGTTGTATTCTTCTAATTGATTATTTAATTGGTTTATGGGATGTATGGTTTATAGGAATCTGTTCCAATGTGTGATTTATTTTCTATAATTTATAGATGTAGATGAAAAAGTAATTTAACCAGGCCACTAAATTTTCTTCAAATATCATAATCTAACTTCTCTGTTTTTAGTATGACTTCATAGACCATGGTAGAGTGACTAGTGAGTTCTATTGTTTGGGTTGGTGTTGCTTGCCATACAAACAACACTTATACAAAATGTCACCATTTATGAAGTGTTAGATTTACATTTACTTCTGTTGGAACATGTCCACGTTTCAATATGTTGAATTTAAAAATTTCTCAAGTCCCACATTGTTAGAATATTTTTTTGGTTGAAAAAACCATTTAGTCCCACATTGCTCATGTGATAAATATTAACTATCTTATTTCACTATATAAGGAGTGCACATGTTTCATTCCAAATTACATCAAAAATTATTCTATTAGTTTTTCCTTCCTGACTCTCATAACTCTGCGTCTCTCGAATTATCGAAGCGCCATCTTTTTCCCCTTTCTTCCTACTCGTTGAATTTTCCGAGTATTTTCCTCTCGAATTGTCGAAGCGTCGTCTTCTTCCTCTTTCTTCCTCCTCGTTGAATTTTTCGAGTATTTTTTTGAATTCTCTTTAGAGAATTATGTTAATTTCTCCTCATTTGAGTTGTGAAATTTTCAAGTTTAATCTTTTCGATTCTCTTTGGAGAATTATTTGAATTTCTCTTTGTTGGAGAAATTATTATGAGTGGTCAAATGACCATTATTAATTTCTCTTTGGAGAATTATTTGAGTTTCTTTTTGTTTGAGAAATTATTATGACTGGTCTTTGTACCAGATACTACAAATGGTGATGATACCATATTTGAATGGTCTTGTACCATCAGAGAGTGTATTTCTAGACCGATTATCTATCATGCAAGTAGTAATCGTATAGTATAGAACTTGGCTGTTTTATCCTGGAGGCAGCGCAGTAGTTCGACTACTTTGCATAATTTTGAGCAGTGTCGTGAAACGTCTTAAAGAGAGGGACCTAGTCCGCGACTCAACCTGGTAATTTCTTCAGTGGCAAATATTTTAAAATCCGAAAACAACAATTTTAAGACGTTTCACACTGCCATGGTTATCGAAGAAATTATTGGTTCTTTTGCGGATATTGTCTTTGAGAAATCGTTCATGTTTGAGAGAAGTCACTTTAAATGTTGGCAACAAAAGATGAAGTTCTTAACATTGAAAAAAGTTGCTAACGTTCTGATCGATGACATTCTATTGCTCCTTCTAGAACAAACGAACGGTAGTAAATCTGGAGATTTAGAAGAAACACTTAATAGTGTTAATGTTGAGTCTGCTGCACAGATTAAAGCGAATGATTTACAACATAGTAAAGAAATCACCTTATAGAAAGAGAATGAAAATCTCTACAAAATCATATTTTGAATAGACTCGTAGATGATCTGTATGATAATTAGAGTTGATGTGATACTGCAAAACAAGATTGAGAGGCTCAGAAAAAGAAGTATGACGTAGAAGCTGGAGCAAAGAAGTATGTTGTTAGCCGCTACTTCAAGTATCAAATGCAAAGATGTAAAGTCGATGAAGACTCAATGTTACGAACTTCAAAAGATTGCTTAAAAGATCATCACAAAAGGTATGTGTTTAAATGATCAATTTAAAATTGGTTTTATTATTGACAAACTACCCCATAGTTTGAATGTTTAAAAAATAAAAAGACAATCTTAGAGACAATATCAAAAATAAAAAGTCTTGGTTGTTTCAAACAACAAAAAGAAATTCGGTATAGTTCTGAAGTCATTTGACAAATGATTAAAGAATCAGAACTGCAATATTGTGAACCGAATAAAGAATGAGAATCCTTCTATGATCCCAATAGCTCCAACTAGGCAACAACCACCACCTAAAAGAAATGGCGTCGGGTTTCCCTTTGTTTTAATTATGGAAAATCAAGTCATATGACTAAGAAATGTAGAAGTAAGCTTGAACTTGGTGTTGTCCCTAATGCACAGGTCAACCTGACTAATGGGCAATTTATTGCTATGGCCATTGAAATCAACATGGTTGATGGATATGTTGATTGGTGGTTAGACACTTGCGTCTCTCGTTGTGTCTATTATGATCGTGTTATGTTTAAACATACACGAATACTAAAGATAAGAAAGTGTTGTTGGGAGATGACCAGATCACGAATGTTACTGGAATTGTAGACATAGAGCTAAATTTCACCTTCAAAAAGACTTTAATCTTAAGGAACGTTATGCATGTTCCTAAGATTAGAAAGAATATTGTTTCTGGTTTTCTTTTAAATAAGACATGGTTTAGTCAGTCTATTGGGGTAGATTTGTACGCCATTACGAAGAATGAAGTTTATATGTTTAAATTTTTAAAGAATTTGAAAATGATATAATAAGAATTTGTAGTGATAGATAAACTGTACGATTCTAGTTTATTAATGAATTTTATACATGGAATTGTACATGAAACGACTGCACCATACTATCTTGCAATGAATGGTAAAACAGAAAGAAAGAATAGAACTCTTACTGAACTTGTTGTTGCAATTATGATGAGTTCTAGTGTTGTACCTCACTGGTGGAGGAAATTTTATTGACTGTTTACTATGTCTTGAATAGAGTCCCCAAGTCAAAATGTAAGATCTCTCCTTATGAGATATTAAAGAAAAGACAACCAAATTTGTCTTATTTGAGAACTTGGGGTTGTCTGACTTAAGTCAGAATTCCGAATCCGAAACGAGTTAAACTCGCTAGTAGAGCATATGAATGTGTTTTCATCCGGTATGCAGCAAACAGTAAAGCATATAGGTTTTATGACCTAAAGACAAAAGTGATCATAGAATCAACTGATGTTGAATTCTACGAAGACAAATTTCCTTTCAAATTGAGAAATAGTGGGGGTACACAATCGAGTCATATTCATGTGATAAGAAGCACATAAAGCAACGACAATATAAAAACAGAACTTTGACGAAGTAAACGAGTAAGAGTTGCTAAAGACTATAGGCCTGAATATGTGGCTTATAATGTAGAAGAATATCCAATGAATCTTCAAGAAGCTTTGTCATCTTTGGATGTTTATTTATGGCAAGAAGCTATCAATAATGAGATAGAATCTCTAGAATCAAACAAGACCTGACACTTAGTAGACTTGCCTCATGGTTGCAAACCATTCGGTTGTAAATGGGTTTTGAAAAAGAAACTAAAACCTGATGGAACTATTGATAAATACAAGGTTCGCCTTGTTGCCAAGGGTTTTAGACAAAGAGAAAATATAGATTTCTTCGACAC
This sequence comes from Vicia faba, assembly GCA_948472305.1. Classification (NCBI taxonomy): domain Eukaryota; kingdom Viridiplantae; phylum Streptophyta; class Magnoliopsida; order Fabales; family Fabaceae; genus Vicia; species Vicia faba. The sequence goes on along the minus strand of OX451735.1, from coordinate 104,579,487 downwards.
CTTTTCTCCTGTCACTAGAATTACATCTATTAGGGTGCTTATTTCAATAGCTGCTATTTATAACTTAATAGTACACCAAATGGATGTTAAAATAACTTTTTTAAACGGTGACTTAGAAGAAATCTATATGAAACAACCGGAAGGGTTTATGATCTATGGATAAGAAAACAAGGTCTGTAAGTTAGATAAGTCTTTGTGTGGGCTAAAACAAGCTCCAAAGCAATGGGATGTAAAGTTTGATAACTTAATGATATCGAATGTGTACAAAGTGAATGGAAGTGACAAATACGTTTATTACAAATTTGAGAATTGTATTTGCAATATCATATGTCTATATGTAGACGATCTACTCATATTTGGATCAAACACTTAGGCCATTAATGATATGAAATCATTGTTGTGCAACAATTTTGATATGAAAGATCTCGGAGAAGTGAGTGTGATTCTTGGTATCAAGATCACAAGATCCGAGCAAGGAATATTTTTGGATCAATCACAATATGTGAAAATGATCTTAAAGAAATATAATTACTTTGACAGTAAACTTGTGAGCACATCAAATGATCCAAGCGTGAAGTTGTTTAAGAACACTGGTGAAAGTGTTAGACAAACAGAACATGCGAGCATCATTGGAAGTCTTAGGTATTCCATTGATTGTACTAAACTTGACATTGCATATGTCGTGAGATTGTTGTGCGAGTTTACTAGTAGACCGAGTAATGAACATTGGCAAGCTATTGAGCGAGTCACACGGTACCTTAAAAGGACCATGAATCTCAGTTTATATTATCAAAAATTTCGTATTGTACTTGAAGGATACAATGATGCAGATTGGAATACCTTATCAAATGATTCCAAAGCAACTAGTGGCTATGTATTCAACATAGCTAGAGGAGTTGTATCTTGGAAATCAAAGAAACATACTATTCTGAGAATATAGCATTAGCGGCTGCTAGTGAAGAAGCAAGTTGGTTAAGATGCTTGCTAACTGAGATTCTCTTATGGGAAAAACATATGCCAGTTGTGTTGATCCATTGCGATAGTACCGCGGCTATTGCAAAAATTGAGAACCGCTATTATAATGGTAAAAGACGTCAAATAAGAAGAAAGCACGACATTGTTAGAGATTGTATCTCTAAAGGAGCTGTAAGAGTGGATCATGTACGCATTGATGAAAATTTAGCAGATCCTTTGACGAAAGAATTAGCTAGAGAGAAAGTCTATAATATATCATATAAGATAAGACTAATGCCTATAGGAAAATGAGTTACTCATGATGGTAACCCGACCTAAATGACTGGAGATCTCAAGAAATAGGTTCAATGGGTAATAACAAGTTGTGAGTAATATGAGATGATCATGCAAGTAAAGCATGAATCCTGAAGTAATAAGAGGATGATATAATAGAAACTCTTAATGAGATCTATACTCTGTATGAGGGAGTACCTAGGCTACATGAGTACTCTTGATAGACTCACTTATGTGATTGTGGAATTTAGGCCGGTTCCTATGGAATTTCGAGGCAGAATTCCTAGAGTCTTCATTAAACTGAGATACACGTGCAGGACCATTAAAGCACGGGCTATTAGAATACACCTTAAGAAAAGGTTGTGTGCGGGTTTGATGTCTGAGATAAAGTTCAAGACATTTGTGTCACTCTTGTTGAATTGGAATCCTACTTGCTATGTAAAGGTTCAAGTCGTAGACACCTTTGTTTATGCACAATCTTAGAAACGTTTGACGTTACTTCTAAAATCAATTTTTTAAATTCAAGTGGGGGATTGTTGGAACATGTCCACGTTTCAATATGTTGAATTTAAAAATTTCTCAAGTCCCACATTGTTAGAATATTTTTTTGGGTGAAAAAATCATTTAGTCTCGCATTGCTCATGTGAGAAATATTAACTATCTTACTTCACTATATAAGGAGTGCACATGTTTCATTCCAAATTACACCAAAAACTATTCTATTAATTTTTCCTTCCTCACTCTCATAACTCTGCGTCTCTCGAATTGTCGAAACGCCATCTTCTTCTCCTTTCTTCCTACTCGTTGAATTTTCCGAGTATTTTCTTGAATTCTCTTTAGAGAATTATGTTAATTTCTCCTCATTTGAGTTGAGAAATTTTCAAGTTTAATCTTTTGGATTCTCTTTGGAGAATTATTTGAATTTCTCTTTGTTGGAGAAATTATTATGAGTGGTCAAATGACCATTATTAATTTCTCTTTGGAGAATTATTTGAGTTTCTTTTTGTTTGAGAAATTATTATGACTGGTCTTTGTACCAGATACTACGAATGATGATGATACCATATTTGAATGGTCTTGTACCATCAGAGGGTGTATTTCTAGCCCGATTATCTATCATGCAAGTAGTAATCGTACAGTATAGAACTGAGCTGTTTTATCCTTAAGGCGGCGCAGTAGTTCGACTGTTTTGCATAATTTTGAGCAGTGCCGTGAAACGTCTTAAAGAGAGGGACCTAGTCCGTGACTCAACCTGATAATTTTTTCGGTGGCAAATAATTTAAAATCCGAAAACAACAACTTTCGTGCATTGTTACTTTTAAAAATGAATCTGTACGAACACTCGATGAGTTCAGGTGCTTTAAAAATGATGTTTTAACCTTTTGCTTTATCAAGCAACGTTCCTATGACATTCTCTGATGAACATGTTGATTATTTGTTGAAAAACAAAGTATTCATAATACTAACAAGTAATAACTAACCTTACTATTAGTGTTTTGTTCCATGTCCCGTTATGAAAGACATGATAGTTTGTAACTTTATCATGAACTCCCTAGGTGGGGGATGCTGTTATTATTCTCCGCTTCATGATTTTAGGGTTGGCATGTTACTGTATTGAGACTTGAGAGTGTACTCCTTTTAAAATTTTAGGTTTGAATCTCATTAGATACAAATAATTCTTATGTTGGGTTGATCCATACCTGAGTTTAAATGGACCTATGCTAAGAGACGGTAGAATTGATCCCATTGGATCCATTAGTCTCATGACTTGATACCAAAATTTCAATATTTTTTGATAGGAGCATTGTGACCTAGTTCTCAGAGGAAAAAAAAAAGAGTAACATGCAAGAATACAAATGTCAACAAAAATTGAAACAATAAAGTCTACAAAGAGTAATATGCATGAATACAATTGACAACAAAATTTAAAACAAGAAATTCAACAAAAACATTAATGTATAATATTTTTTATTGATTTGTCTTTTATTTACTCGGAATTGATTTGAATCTTTGAAATAATGAGAATGGTAATTATTTTTATTTGTTAAGTTTTTTTGTTTATATTTTGGTCCCGAATTTAACTACAAATGGTATAACTATGATTTCTTTAAGTTATGTTTTTGTTTTTCTTTCCTTTATATTTAGTATTTTAAATTTTTAAATATTAAAAATTTGACTTAATTAATCATGAGATCTCTTAATTTAATATAAGGTTTCACTTTAGTCTCTCATCTAATAAATATTAAATATTAATCTTCAAAAATTCATCCGTTAGCTAAATTAATCTTTTTTTGTTAAACTAGTCGATAACCCGTGCTGTCGCACGGGGCCGGTCGAGAATTCATAAAACGTGGAACTAATGTTGTCATGTAACAGTAAATTTGTTTTTATGTAATTCAATAAAAGTTCATCTAATTCGGCCAAATTTAGTGTATCAAACTTATTTGACAACATTAAAAAATGTAAACTGAAATCATGATTGTGTAACAAAATAAGAAACTGTGATGACTCTTCAAAATAAGAAACTATCACGAGTCTTCAGATACAACGCAACCAGCTTGGAAACGATGTTTTCAACTTTTTGACCTGCACAATAAATTATGCAAAAATTAGACAGCATTTACGAAAACAATTTATATTAAAGAAAATATTTGTTATTATGTACTTACCGATCAACAAAGAGATTGGAAAACTTCTTTGTATACAACATTTGTAGTGATAGATGTTGATACATTCATACTATCATGTATTAAGATCTTTAGACCACTTTTGCTTGTAACTCTTGAAATGGCTACATACAACTGGCCATGACTGAATACAGGAGTAGACAAATACAATCCAACTGTAAGAGTAACAAACCTATATGGAATTGTTTGGTTTTGCAGTTCATAACATTTGTATTCTAATTTTTAAGTGTACTCAGATACTCTATTTATACATTGGATATGAGATAGGGTACAGTGCATTGCATCAGTGAAGTTGCTATATAACATTAATTGTGTTTCATCATTACAGTATATGCTACCAAAGCTTAACAATTATGGGTAGAGGTTAAAAAAGTTAATGTCACATCAATACCATATGTTGGCCAAACTTCGTAATATTATAAATTTCAATGTTGAACTTGTAAATGAATGAACCACATGTATTTAATTTTGATTTTAAATTTATATATATATATATATATATATATATATATATATATATATATATATATATATATATATATATATATATATATATATATATATATATATATATATATATATATATATATATATATATATATATATATATATATATATATATATATATATATATATATATATATATATATTAAGATAAGCTAAAATAATTGATCAATCAAAATTCGATCTATTTTGAGTCAAATAGTATTTTAAACCAAAATTCACATTACATGTTTTTCACTACCAACTTTTAAGTCTTTATTCGTATTTATAATAAATCGTACAATCATTTTTATAATTTAAATTATATATATCACAATAAAAGATATAATTAAAAGATGGACATTAAATTGACCCGTCTATAACTGATATCTCATAGATACGTTCACATCTGCCCGTGAATTCAGATGAGTTAACACAACTCAGTTGAATCCAGATGAGTTAATTTTAAAACTACAGAAAATAATAAAATTATATTTCCAGTTGAATCCAAAAATTAGTCAATTTTTCCAAACCTAAAATTTATGACAGCTTCCCCTCAAATATGAGTTTTAAATCCTTCTTATTATATCATATTTATAATTTTTACAACACCCCCTCCTTAAATTTCAGTTCTAAATAAATATCTATACTCCATGATACCTTGAAATAAGTTATCTAGTTGAAATTAGTTAAAATAATAAGTTATTTGTGTTTATAGTATAACATAAATCTTTCTCATTTATAAGTCTTTTAACATATCAACATGTAGACATTTTGTTTATAAGTGCCTTGAATCTGTGTGACGATTTATAAAATTATTGTTAACTTATTTCTGTTAAAAAACAATTGCATCAATAGTTAAATTATTTTCGTTTATAAAAATATTTGTAACTTGTTACGTTTATAAAAATTATTATTACTTATTCCCGTTTATACAAATAATTATATCAACATGGAGATTCTTTCCCATTTATAAGTGCTTTGAATCCATAATATTTTTAACTTATTCCTATTAAAAACAATTGTATTAATAGTTAAATTTTTATCGTTTATAAAAATATTTGTAACTTATTTCCATCTGTAACTTATTTCCATTTGTAACTTATTTCTATAATACATTCATTTTTGCTATAATAGAAATTTATTATTGATAATACAAAATTACATATTAAACAATAATATAACATTTATTATTTTAATTGATTTACAATAAATAATAATAATTAAGTTTTTAATAATTTCCTATTACAAAGAAATATAATAACCACGTTTTTAATTAACTTAATTTTTCAATTATTTTTCATTTACAAAAAAATGATTTACCTACAATTATATTTCCAAAAGTTTATTTTTAATTGATTTATAATAAATAATAATAATTAAATTTTTAACAACTTCCCAATAGCATGCAACATAGCAGTTCAAATTCTGATAATTTAAAATCGGAAGAACATTTTAAATTGAATAATTATTTGTTTGATATTTAATGGATACCAATTTTTAAATGGAAAATTTATTATATAAAATCATTATCATTAATAAATGTGAAATACTAATCATTCATGTCCCCTCGGTTTTTGCAAAGTTATTGGTCATAATTAATATGGAATATTAATTAAATATTATATTTTATTTAAAATAATTAGAAATGCAAAATAATACATGGAGCATAAAAATTAATGTTTAATTATTTATAATTTAGATTATTTGTATAGACTTTTTTCCTTCAAAATCTTCAATCACTTTGAAAACCAATGCCCAAAAATACAAAGGATAAGATAAATAAAAACTATTTAAAAGTTTAATATAAAAGTAAAAATACATACTAATACAATCACTGTTACAACTATTGATTAGCTTAACAACTAATGATTAATTTAAAACATGACTATTAAAACTGCAAATGTAAAATTGGGATCAATACAAAAATGTTACAACAGAAAATAATTGAATAGACCATAAAAATTAAAAAATATCAGGTCACATACAGAAAAACAATGAAGAATTTCCATACTTAAGGATAAAACAAATCCATGCGAACCAAGAACTATATATATATATATATATATATATATATATATATATATATATATATATATATATATATATATATATTATACTAAAATATAAAACCATGTCCTTTAAAAATTTATTCATCCTTAAACATCCAACTTTAACATGCACAATCACTTCCCTGTTCTACTGCTTGTGAATGGGCTTCAAAATTTCCTCAAAAATAACAATGTTATGTTGTATCATTAAAATTTAAGACTAAAAATAGAAAACAACTATAACAAAAAAAATCATAACACAAATTTCAAAGCGAAAGATCTCGTTAACTCTCTTTTTTAATTGTTTAAATAAGTAGTTTATTGCTTAGTCCAGACAGACTTGAAGTAATTCACCTAAAGCCTCTTCAAGTGCCATTCTCAAACCACCTTTTCCCAAACCAAGCCGGTGAGATAACACTGCTCAGCTTTGAAGCAACAAAGTAGCCTCAGATCTACTTTGGTATCAGTTGAAGCAGAAACAACAAAAAAATCTATTTTTCTTTTCCTTTTTCACAACTGTAGTAAATTATCAGTCATATATACATTCACTAATAATCATAAAAAAAGAGTAACATAAACATTCATATACATTCAAAAATAGGTTTTTATTGAGGCCACCACCCGAATTTCCAAAATACTTTACCTGAAGGAAAAAATTGACACAAAATCAGAAAGAAAAAAATGATTGAAAAAAATCAGAAAGGAAAAAATCAACCGAAACAAAATCACATAATCAAATCTCAAAAACCGATCTAAAATCCTAAAAAGAAGAGTCGTAGCAAATTTTTTATAGATTAGCATAAAGCTCGCAGTACTGGCGTTCATGTTACTCAAACATGTACTAATCGTCTCCAAAAAAAACTTCCACGTTCTCTGTTCAATTCATAGTTAACAATAAAATTTCAATTTCTTCCAAATCTATAATAATAATAATAATAATAATCACCGAATTCAGAAAACAGAAACATAAATAAAAATAGAACCTTAGGATCAAAAATCAGCTATTCAACAAAATCTAACTCGTTGAAACAATAACAATCGGTAATGCTAAATTGGTGTAAGCGTGGAATTGAGCGTTTGGTGGTGGTTGGAGATCAGAGATGAGACCATAGTTGTGACGTCTGGGAAGTTTCGACGGGAAACAACGTCAATTTTGGGTTTCTGTTGAAAAATTTGTTTCAGATGTTGTTGGAGAGGATTTGAAAGGATGAAACTGTGACACTTTGAAGGCTCTGCAGATATGATTTATATTGTAACACTGAAGAATCCAAAACGTCTGCCTTTTAAAGTGAGTGGAAAATCCAAAAGCCATCAAATATGGTGAGAATCAATGAGTTATGAATGCTTGCTATTCAAATTGAGTTGTCATTTTAAATGTTGCAACAGAAACATGATCAGGGAAGAGGAAGAGAGGCATAATGGTTTGGCATGGGGAAGAGGAAGAGAGGCACAATGAATGGCAAGGAATAATGAATTGGTATTCCCCATGGTTGGGTTTCTCACGCTGCCTGCACAATAAATTGAATTGGTTCTTTATTTTAAAAAACAGTATAATATGTGGGATTTATTTGGAAAAAAAATTGAAAATGTGGTGAAAAATTGTGGGAGTGCCACATCAGATTCAAATCAATGTGGTGCAAGATATTTTGGAGTTTCCAATTTTACCCCAATACAATAGACCAACAATGGATTTTTTCAGCTGTGGTGTTGTGGTAATTTCCAGGGACTATCATTTTTATAGATTTATAATAGATGTGGAGGAAAAAAAAGTTAAGTTGTGATGAAGTGGAATGACAACATGATAAAAGTTAAAATGACCTGGTTTAGTTAAGAGATTAAATTAAAATCTTATAATTAATTAAGAGATCATACCAAGACAATTAACCAAATTGTGATTAAAGTGCTTTTGTAACTTGTTATTTATCTCATATTAAGAAATTTTTGAATTTAATAACATTAAACAATAATCTCGTTATATTCTTTGATTCAAATTAACACATTAAACTAAAACGGCATTAAATATGTTTCAAAAGGGCATGAGGTATACCCAAACATAACTACAAAAAGGTGTATACAAACACTATTATAAAAGGTGTACGCAAAAGGTAAACACAATTATGATTGGTTCGAAACAAGTTTTGATCCTTTTTGAAGCTTTTTTTCTTCTTTGGAATTGTCTTAGAAGAATGGTGCTGCAGACTCAATTGGTAGTGTAAACTCAGTTAGTTTCACTATTTCTCTAGCCTCTATTCCTTTTTTTTTCTTAGGCCTCCTAAGTTGCCATTTTATGGGTGGTTGTTGCAGATCAACAAATTATATTTTTGTCCACAAAACTTAACCAATGACAAGGTAAATTTTTGGTGTGTAGCAATCCTTTTTGTAGCAGTTAAACACAAAATCTTTAATTTTAAGTGTTGATCTTTCATGCATGAAGTTGATCTCAAGAAATCCAAGACTCCTTGGTCACTTGGATATGTTCTCTAATCCTCTTTCCCTTATTATTGAGAACAACTTAGATATGAAGTCGGCGTATCTAGTGAGAGCCTTTGGTTTAGTTTTCGATCAATGTGGCCCTCGTGGGGGACACGACGATTCGAATGAGATATGTGTTAGCCATTGGACCTTTGAGCTTCCGCACCTCAAGAATTATCGCAAAAGCTCATGATTACTTTAATTGGGAATTGTAACGTCTCAGTTATCATCATTGTCCCATACTATTGGGTTTTTAATCTTACTCATAAGAGACATTTGGCGTCCCCTAAATCTTGTTTAAGTAGTGATTTTCTCCTTGCTCAATCCCTTAACTTTTACAGAGAACATGTCAGACCCTCTACACCTCTCCACGCCTACAAGCTTCAAAACTCTTCGTCTTTAAGGCCTTCTTCTTTCATTTTCCATCAAGGTACGATGATTGATTTCTTTACTCTTTAATCTTTACCTAATCACTTTCGATAGTTCTAATTCGTGAGTGCTATGAAAGTGGAAGAGTTATTTCTAAAAAGCATAACTGAGAGGTCTATGACATTTGACACCACTTCTTCGAATAGCGACAATGACTCAATGTCTTCTTTCTTAGGTTTAGGAAAAATTATTATGGAGCTTTCTGCTAGCTCTTTTAATGACGAGATTCTTAGTTACAACTCGATTTGCCTCAATGAATATTGGGTGAAGAACTTCCGAGACCAATTGGAGTTATCCAATACAGGTGATGAGGACGATATTATTTTGGAACCTTGTGCCTCGAGCAAGAAATTTTATATGTGACGGCCTCCTGGATTGCTCGAAGAGTATTTCTATTTCTACTGTGGCGTTATTGAAGATTTTGGCATGGGTATTCCCTTCACCATATTCCAATCCGAGCTTCTGAGAACCTTGAACGTCACCCCTTCTCAACTTCATCCCAATAGTTGGGCCTTTGTTTGGGCGTTTGAGGTCATCTATTGGGGCCTCAACATTACGCCTACCATTCTCTTTTTTTGTCTTTATGAATCTCGAGGGGTGTATAAAGGAGGTTAGGTTTCAATGAATGCTATGCACTAGCAGGCCATTCTCTCCCTTATACATCGAATTATAAAGACTGGAAATGTAAATTCCTCCTGATAAGGGGCAATGCCCAGTGCACATAAGTCATTTAGGAGGCAAATGAGACATATTAATTCTCTATTTATTGGACCAATGATCATTCTTTGATCATGGGATATGATCCAAAAAAATTGAGTGCCACTGAGAGGGAGATGGTTAACTTTTTGAAATAATTGCAAAATGCGTGGGTGTGCAATCTTGCTCAAATATGAAGGCAACATAGATAAATTGGTCAATTTTCTTAGTTTAGTGACTCTCATGTGATCCTACCTCTAAACTCATCCATACCTGATTCCTGACTTCATTCTTTTTTTTGTTTGTGTAAAGAAAATGATGAATGTAAAAATGTCCAAGAGGAAAGCCCGGTTGGCTCAAGCCAAAGCCCGATGTAGAGAGATCCAACCTATGCCCCACAATGATCCCCATGGCGTTCAAACGCGAGTTGTTAAAAGGAGAAAGAATGTGAAAGGCACCATAGTGAATGTCGTCCCCATTTCAATTAAACTATCATTGGGACTTCTAAATCAGCCCCTACGAAGAAAAAATAAGGGGGGAAGGGAGTGATCTAACGGTGTATGTCTACACATCAAATACATGCCACTAAGCAAGGAACAAATTCGTAAGTCTCGCATTATGTTAATGCATGTTCTTTATGTTTTCTACTTTCCCCTATGATTGTAGTTCTTTATTCCTAAAATAACTAATTAGAAAATATCCTTATTCTAATATTTTCAACCTTATTTATCATGAGTTCCACTTGTTGAATCTTGTTTTGCAGGTGATATGCATTTAATAAAAACAATAACTTTTGATGATGATAACTAATGTTTAAAGACAAAAACTAAATGTCTAAAGATGACCAAAGTTAAGCATAAGCGGCTAAAGATGCAAACTAAGATATTAGGACTTGATAATGGACTAGACTCTATGATGATGACAAACAAATGGGATATAACTCAAGCCTCATCCCAAAATTAAATTCAAGAAAGTGTTTATAAGAATAAATCATCTTACAAAGACTTGAAGTTTATGGAAGCCTTGCCTTGATACGTCTGCGTGAACATATTATAAAGTATAAGGACATTCTCGTAAAAGTACGTGGCTAAATTACACACACACAAATAAATTTCTTTTCAAACTTTTTTTCTCAAGAAAACATTTTGAAATACAACTTGAAGTCGTGCCAGATGAGTTGGGAGCTATCAAAATAGCTCTGGAAAAAGTTTTGTCTCTGCCAATCGATTGACTTAGCTCAAAGTTGCACTCTAAGCGATTAAGACAACTCATTAATCATGTCTAACAACTAAATATCCTTCTTTCCTTTTTGAACTTGATAATCGATTAAATTAGGATAACCAATCGATTGGCAATAAATATCAATCGATTGGCAAGTCATAAAATGCCTTAAAATAATTCCCTTTTTATGCCAATCTCTAGCCTATAAATATAGGTCTCTTTCTACATATTCATACCATCAAAATCATGATGATTGATTATTTAATATGACTGATCGAAATGTCACTACTTCACCATACAAATGTTGGTCATGAAGCATGATCAACATTGACATTCATATGAATAAAAATCATTATACTAATCGAATAGAGGAAATATAAATATAGATCAAATACACTGATGTTGCACCAGAGTTATTTATGTAGTGTATAAATCAATCAACATATTTATATCACTATGGATGATTAAAGTATTGCTACTTCACCATAAAAAAGTCGGTCACAAAGCATAGTTAACATCGAAAACCCAAGTTTTATAAATCATGATGCCAATATTTAATTTCTCTATTATAATTTAATTCATTCAGTATGTTTAATCGAATCAAAATAAAAGGTACAAAAAATAGACAACTATTGACTCATAATTTTGTAACTGACTTTGATACCACTGAAGGAAAATCATGATTAAAATACATAGCAGTGTCATACCCCAAATTTTCCCTAGCCTTATAATATATTTAGGGTTCTAATTAAATAAATCATATTATATAATTTTTATTTCTATGGGGGAGTAAAACATGGAAGAGGGGTGTGGTTATCTAAAATGGACCATCAATATCTGATGGCCCATTAAGTGTTTTAAATGTCCATTTTAAGGCAAAATGGAAGGTGTATTATTTTAATCAAGGAGTGTGAACAATTCGTTTTTGTTAAGGCCCAACTACATTGAGGCCCGTTCAGTTTTTGTTGTTTTGAGAATTATTTTGTTTTATTATTATTATCATCAATATCACAATTATTTTTATTATTATTAATTATACTAATATTTTTATAATTAAGTCATCAATTTTTTCTTTTTTTTTTTGTAAATTTAATTTAAAAAAAACTTTTTGTTTTATCAAATAAAATGTGAACTAATAAAGCCAGATTTAAAAAAAGGCTTTTTTTTTTAATTTCACGTGGCCCATTGCTTACGGTCTAGAATAGGAAGGAAAATACTTGTTTCAAGAATAAAACATTGCAAGCCTAAAACAAAAAGACATTTTGCCCGTCCATTTTTCTGATTTGTTTTAAGGACTATTTTGTACTAAGTATCACATTATTTAAATTATTATTAAACTTCACTATATTAAGATGATATTTGAAGATATTAACAAATAGTTTCTTTTCTCACGACCTATTTCCAAGCCCAAAGCTAACAGGCAGGCTCAATTCAAATTAGAAGCAACCACACAGTCCCAAAACAAACAAACATTGTTTGAATCATTGAAAGTGAATAATAAAAACACATGTTTTAAAAGGAATAAACTGTTACTGTTCGAATCAAACAAAACAAAATTGTTATGTACATTGATTATCCGGATTCTTTACTATCGAAATCAAGAACAAATATACAGAATTCGGAAACTTAATCAATACAAATAAAACCAAATTACAACAAAATCAGTATTAATTTCTAATTTCCCTAAAACAATCCAAAATAACGACAAACATTAAATTATTTCCTAAAAATATATACCATAAATTTCTATAAAACCTAAGAATCAGAAACGGAACAAGGGTGGGGGGCGGAAAAAATTTACAGACGAAAGGAAAAAATTGACAGAAGAGGAGATTATTACAAAAAAGAAAAAATACAGTAAAGAAGAAAGACAGAGAGAAGCCTCGCCGTTGACCGCCGCCTAGGGTTTCAATATCTAAAACCCTAGTTGGTCCACCGCCGGCCCAATCTCTGTCACGCTCTGTCAAACCCTCATCCGCGGTACCTGTAAAAAAACGAAGAAGAGAGATGAAAAAGCTTGGGTTGGAAATAGACGCTCTGATCAATATTGTTGGGGTTCTAAGTTTTGGGTTTAGGGATTGTTGTTGTATCGGAGACAGAGAAATAGCGCCGCCGCCAGAAGTAGCATGCTAGGGCTTTGTTTTGTATGGTGAGGAGAGAGAGAAAGGAAATGAGACAAAGAGAGAGGTAGTGCTGCCGCCAGTAAGATCTAGGGTTTGAATACTATTTGGGGGTTGTTAAGAAAGAAAAGAGGAAATGAGTTTGAGACACGGAGAGAGAAGAGGATAATAACATAAAAAAATTGTTTTGATTAAATGGAAATATAATGTTGCCACAAAATCCCGTATGCGCGCTCCCTTGACCCTTACCGTGCTCCTCCCCTTGTAACCGTATGATTTCAATCACGCATTCCGTAATGCGCGTGTCCATGACAATTCCCTGCGCGTGACCACATGCAACCTAAACAGACTCCCAAAACTTGCATTGGGCTGAGCCCATTTATTGATTGCACACGCTTTTGTTTTTTTACTAACACGCTCGAAAGTATACCCCCCAGGCAAAATGGGCCAAGTCCAAAGTTTGGACTTGGACCCTATTCCTTATACACCTCCATTTTTACTACGTATCTCAAACTTACACCCTATTTGCCTTTTAGGCCTGAATTCAATATCTGAATTCAGGCCCTTGTTGCTAACACCCCCCATTTTTACCACCTTAGCATGATTTACACCCCCACGTCTTTAAATTATTTTCCTTTTATTTTACTATTTTATTATTTTTTCTATCTTTATATATTTATAATTTTAATATTTTTATTATATAAATCCAATATATTATTTTCCAACCCATAAAAAATATCATTTATTTTATTTGCATTAAATTATCTTTTAACCATGCATTTAAATAAGATATTTTCTACAATTAAAACTCTACAAAAATATTTCAACCAACCATAAACAGTTTTCATAAATAAATTAATTCAATAAACAATCTTCGAAAAGGATTAGGAAGCACATTTTAATTAACTGCGCGCTTTGTCTAAGTATCTCTGTTATTCACACACCTAGACTAAGTATGCGAGAAATTCAAATATCTTCGTTATCGATAAAAATACAAACCAACTGCGAACTACGAATTGAGACTCTAGTTCCTCCTTAGAGGATACGTAGGGATACGATTAAAATCTTGGCGAGCTCCCCTAATAAAAAATTAAAACCCTATTTCCTAAAAACCGCGTTTCTAACCCCAGTATCCTTGTGAACAAGGTAGATGAGGGGTGCCTAACACCTTCCCTCATCTAGAACCGAGTCCAAAAACCTAGAATCTCTAAATTTTAGGGTTATCCTTTATATTCCCTTCCTTAGGATAAACATTAAGGGTGATGACTCAAAAATTTATAACCAATTACATTAGCTGGCGACTTTGCTAGGGACTCAACCCTAGGTTTAAAAGCCTCGTCTTTTGGTTTTAGGGTTTTCTTGTTTATTGTATTTCTATTTCTTGCTTATTTAATTATTTATTTATTTTCTGCTTCTTTTTATTATTCATTATATTATTATATCTGTGGTGGAATTTAAAATTTTGCAAAAAATATTTTCAAAAACCCTTAGAAAGAAGGTTCGTCTATTAACCAAGGGGTTACATCAGCCCTATGAGTTTATGTGACGACTTCGCCTAGAGTCGGTGGAATTCCACAAAAGGAATACCTCTCAAGAGACTTCCTCTTGAGAAGTAGGACTTTGGAATGATACTTATGACTCTTTGTAAGGTCTTTAAACAAAAACTTCATGATGAAACCTTTTCATGACCTAGAGACGAAAGTTTCGGTCTGTAAAGAGGCTCCTCTTAAGGCAGACACTTGTGCCTTTCCCTCTATTGTTATTCATGATACCCTTAAGGAAACCACCTTATGGGGAGGGTAAATTATCCGTAGGCCAAAACTAAGAACCTACCTTCTAAGGATACCTTTCACAAATCCCATTACAATCTATAAACCCGTAAGAGTTATCCCTTCATCCACTACTATATTTATCCCGTAGGGCTTCCGTCTATGTCATAATCCCTAGCCTGTAGGGATTCCTCGTCATCTTTCATTGGCTACAATCCTTAAGGGATTCATGCCTGTCTCAATTTCTGAGATAATATACGATATCATCAAATCCATGTCTATTATTATCTTCGTCCGTAATGAATCCCTGCCTGTCCCAACCTCTGAGTCACTGTAGGATATCATCATGGCTATCATTAAACTTATATAGGTTACCCCTGCATCCACTCTTATACTATGTCTATATCGCATTGCACATCCATGAAACTTTTTGCATGCCTAAAAGCCAAAAATGTTTTTGCACACTCAAGCTACTATAACATTTACTCAAGGTATCTTTGGTAGAGCAGAGGTCACTGAATCCTCCAAATGGGACATTCTCACCTAAGTATGATGTAAATGCCATGTGTGAGTATCATGCCAACTCTCCAGGACATACCCTTGAAAGATGTTGGGGGTTTTAGACACAAGGTCAATGATTTGATCGTCAACAAACAATTGACTTTTGAAGAAGGGATCCCATTGGTGAATGGTCGCCCTTTGCTTTGACAAATCTAGAGACTAAAAAGAATTCCCTGAAGTCAGTGGATTAACAAGGGGGCTTATCTCTAGATCATTAGGCCTTTATCATTTCGATTTGTAATTTCCTAGTTATTAGTTTTCATTTGCCATAAATTTGTACCTTTGGATCAGTAATTCTAATAAAATAATCATGCATGTTCTTAAAATCGATCCATTCCACAAGTAATAAACGAATTTCTATTATTATTTTATATCTTATTTCATAACTTTAACAAACTTTGATGGAGAATGATGAAAATACAAAATAAACAAATTTTACTGACGTATGTTTTTTAATAGTAGGGCTTAGCTGATGATGTAAGACATTGTTTCAATTCTTAAACAATGGAGATATAAGGAGTTAATCTATAGTTAACCCCCTCGAGCCAGAAGTTGGAGTTCTTTCTATTTTTCTAAAAAAAAACCTTTAATCTTAACCAGGGGCAGTGCAGATTTCAATTAATACGATGATGCATTCGAATCCCAGGAGAATCGAAACGATCTAAGCAAAGGTTCAAGCATATCTCTTTTCTCGATACATCATTGAGAGAACGATCTAAGCAAAGATTTGTGCACATCATCTTCCCCGCTTTCATCATCCAAGATTGAGGAATCAACAAAGACAAAGTCCACAACATCTTCTTCCTCAGTACATAAATTAAGATCGAGGAAACGGTGAAAAAGAAGCTTACAACAATCAGCATGATAGTCACAAATTTTCAAAATGAAAAGCAAAAAAAAAAGAAATTTTAAAAAAAGGAGAAAGCCCGCTAAGTCAAAAAGAAAATATAAAAAAATTTGACTTAGGCAAAACTTAGGGCATCCTGATGGATCGAAAAAAAATGTTTCATAAAAATCGGTCCATACAAATCATGCATTAGGGCTCTTCGATCCAGAATCTAGCTATACTTATCATCTCATCCGTCAGACGAAGTTCGACAACATGGGTCGAACATATCTCAAAAAGCCCAACTACACATTCGCATTTCAAAGTCTAACATCCATTTACACATATCCAAGTCATTCATTACATACATCAATCAATCATTACATGCATATGTTGTACCCTAAAATTTTCCCTCTCTTTTTCTCTAAGAATCACCCTGGATTCTCAAGCTCACTTTCATCAAATTTCAAGCTTTGAATTATCAATTTTTCCAAGCAAACCATTCACAAGGGCAAGATGGTCATTTACACACTGAGAAGTCAAACTTTGACTTTTGGATCAAGATCAAATCTCAAAAATCATATTTCATCAAGACATGTTGGAATATGAAGTTTTGTTTCATCAAGAAATTCAAAAGTCAAATTTACTATGGAAAAACCAAATTTCTAAATACTTGGGATTTATCTAAGTATTTAAGAAAAATGACTATTTCAGAACTTCTGACCATATTATCACCACAACACTCAGCAAATTTTGGACACTCTCAAGGCATAGTTTGGTCATAACTTCTGGGAAAGTTTTCACAAAGCTTCAGTCAGAGTTAAGGGTAAATCAAAGAAGGTCATCAAGCGTGACACAAAGATTTCTAGGAAGTCTGAAAGCTCTTTCAGAACGTGCTGGAGCCAGAAGATCAGAAGATCAGAAGATTGGATGCTGCGCTGAAGCAGAACTTCTAATCCAGAGTTTTCCAAGGTAAATCAAAGAAGGTTACTGGAAAATCTGAGGGATCCTTCAGAGCATGCTGAGGCAACAGGATGTTAAGATCATAAGGTGGGTGTTTTGTTCTAGACTACGTTGAAATGGAACTTCTGATCCAGAATTAAGCAATGATGCAAAATCTCACATTATAAGATTTTTTATTTTTACAAATCTCATCATCATTTAATGCTCATTAATGCTCACAATCACTTTTGAGTCTTTATCCCAAGGATCTCTCCACGTGTAGCATAGAAATACTTTTGTACAGAAATATGTGAGGGTCCATGCGCTACTTTTTGCTTGTAGGGTTACTTTTCCTTAATCCCTGCTTGCTAATCCAGTCTAGGCTAAAAAAACCGTCAACTATCAAACCTTTGTTGAACTTGCTTCAAGAACAAGTCAGCATCTAGTGTATGATGTTGGCGCTACTTGACATTTCAAACCCACAAAACCTTTGCCTATAAATAGAACATCATTGGTCACTGAGAAGGGGGCTGGAGGTTGGCTTTTGAAGAGAGAGATTAGCCAAAAGAGAGAAAAGGAAATTGTGAAACCTTCATAAAAATCCAGATTTCTCATACACAAAAAAAAACTTGGTTTTTCCTTTGAACCAAAAAACACAACCACTCTTCTGTTTCTCTTGCTGATTCCAGAACATCCAAAGGCAACCACTCAAAGCTCCAAGCACGCTCCAGGTTCAAGGTAAGTCTTACTGACTTTGCTTGTTTTTTCGTTCTGAACATCATTAACATGTAAATATCATAGTATTAACGTTGTACATATCATTGCATGAATAGAAAAACTATGGATCAGAACTTCTAAAATAATGCTAGGCCCAGACTTAAGATCAGAACTTCTATGGATTGTTGTGCTGTTATCATTCTGATTTGCTGTTTAAAAAAGAACTGAATAAATTGCTGATGTGCTGACTGAGAGTTGAAATACAGCACAAAACTTCTGAGTTCCCCTCACATGTCAAATACACTGAACTTCTGATGTTTCCATCAGCTGTTTTTAAACACAGAGTTTCTGATTTTCACATGCTGAACTGCTGATGTTTGCTCACTGTTTTAGTGTAATACAGAACTTCTGACTTTTGGTTCACTGGTTGAACACCACCCAGGACCTTTGTGTTTTCCCTCTAACGTTTTTTGCAGGACCTTAGAGTTTACTAATCTAGAACTTCTGATTCCGCTGACGTCTCCTGCTGAGTCACATCGCTCTTGGCTTCAGAATTTCTAATCCTAGTTGTCCTTCTTGCAGCAGCACGCTGTTTCTATCTTGCATTTATTTTCGTTTTCATCATTTTAATATTAACTTTTTTTTTAATATTAACATAAAAAGACATAAAAACATTTTCCTTTTAACTTATTTCCTTTTTAATTCATTAAGACAAAAAATCATTTTCTAAACAAATTATTTGTCTTTCTTATATCGTACATTTCAGTATGGTTGTAATAGATAATTAGGGCTTATTTTCACTTGCAACCCCCATTCATAAATATGTACCCCCGTCCCCTAAATATTGTAATAGCTTAGGACTTTACATTTTTGCAATTTATCGCTTTCAAATGTAAATGCTAGTAATTAGGCGTGTATGGCAAGATAAAATCAACAAATAGATAACCCCAATCAAAGACAAATGCATGCAATCAAACACACTTTGTACACATGCACCCTTAGGGTAATTCCACTTGTTGCCTTACGAAAGTGGCCATGTTATGCATGTGGGATGTCTTAGCACAAACAAATTGAAAAATACAAGATCATAGTCCCTCGACGATGCTATCGAAGTTGCCTTTTCAAAATGATCTTAGTCCCTAAAGAAAAGTGCTAAGTCATCTCACAATATTGCTATCATGGTCATACGATGACCCAAACGCCCGTCCCTTCACATCCAATGATGGGGCTTCTTACAAAATCAATGGTAATATGGCAACATCTAAAGGAGAAGGAAAAGCATATTTAAGACCTTTTGATTAGGTAGGTTCGCTCTCAGTTACTCGCTTGCTAACAACAAAAAAACATTTCGTACACCTACACTTCCACTTTGAAACATTTTGAAACAAACACTTCGTACGTGTTCTTATAGAGACGAGAACCGTTACAAAGACGTTTTCAAAACATTTTTCCAATCATGAAATATTTTCAAAAGCTCAACACCTTTGTATACATTCTTACGAACGAGAATCATTACAAAAGTTAGCCTAAACAATGGCGCCTTTTCAAAATACTTTCAAAAACCACACACCACAAGCACATTCAAACAAAAGCAAGTGATCTAGCGAGTAACTAAGAGCCCATTGAAAACCATGGATGAAAAGGGTGCTAACACCTTCCTTTTTCATAATCTACCCCCCGAACTCAAAAACATCTCTAAAGGTCTTTCCTGTGCTTTTTCACCTTTCCATTTTGGATAAAAGAAAATTCGGTGGCGACTCTTGCTAAACCGCAACATTTGCAAACACAAATGCAAAACCTCAAGTCAGTTCTCCCACTGTATCACAGAACTGGCGACTCTGCTGGGGATTCATTCTAAAAGTGGGGTTACCTTAGGGTTAGATCACATTTACTTGCTTACATTGTTTGATTTGTTTGCTTTACATTTTGGTTCCTTGTTTGAGTTTGTTTTAAATCCTACACCCGGATTTGGGGACACCTTTTAGGTAAGTAGCAATAAACTGTGAGGGAACTGTGCGGGGTATACCGACACGGTTGAAGCAGTAACTATGTTCATGTGGCACTTTGGGTGGTACCGATAACCCTTGAGTCAATCAAGGAGAGTACAGGGCCGCCGTGTGGTGTCGTGAAGCATCAACTGACCTTAGAACCTTATTTGACCAACTTGGCCATTAGGAAGTAGCGAGATAACCTACTTTGTTGCAGTCCGAAGTTGGTTGATACTCGATGCTACACTCATTGAGGTTTGAATCTTGAGTTTTGTTTGGTTGCGAGTCAATCGCCTGTTGAACGAAACTTGGGGGAAAGATCAGTGATATTGAGATCCCTTAGAACTCGGTTACTATTAACTAGGACAGGTTGAGCCAACTAAAACTTCAAGAGGGTACTTACCTACAAACTCCATGCAAGCCTAAGCCTAAGGACTTGTCTGCTTTGTGTGAATATGACTATTTGTATATAAACTTGCTTACCCCATATACCTGTACATAACATCATAACATCATACCATAGCATTTTCAATAACCATTTCAAGGATCTCAAGGGTCTTTGATGCAGGTTCATGTTGAACCAGACATCTACCAAGAGGCAAGAGGATTTATTTTCCTCTAACCAAATGTCGTCAAAGACCAAGTACAACAACTTGAGTCAAGGGCTGTGACCCACTTGACATGGTGAGCTTAATTCTCGTGGAAAGACATCCACCGATAAGGAGTTCTCCAAACAAAGTTGTTGATCGAAGTTCAACTTCTAACATTTTCTTGTATTTACCCTGCGAGATCCTTGAAAACATGCATCCATATATCATGCATCATATCATGACATGTTTCTCCCACATAGGTCTCCTTATCTTCCTACTGTTTATTTCAGTAGAGATGGCTCTAGAGCAGACTATCAAGAACATCCAGGCTCAAAACGCTCAACTTCAAGAGATTTTCTTGAACCTATCCAAGGGGCAAGAAGAGGTGAAAGCTCTCCTCACTAGGGGCATGACCATGGGGAATCCCGAGGACAACAAAGATGACCAGTTAGAATGGTTGCAAACCGAGATAGCCATAGTGAAGGTCCAAATGATGGGACAACTGGTGGGCCAAATGGCTCTTATCCAAAATCTGGAACAAGGACAAGAAGAGATGAGGGTCCTCATCAACAAGCTTCTTCGGGATGAATGTAACCAAATGGGGCAAACACCTAGGATTATGGATCAAATCATCGTTCAGCCTCCCATGAGACAAGGAAACGAGAGTGCACCTTTCCAATTTGCTTCCACGTCATGAGCCCAACAACAATCTCGCCAACAACAACATGGTAATCGGCGTAGGCAGAATACATCTGAAATACACTTCAACAAAATCAACACGTCATTGTCTCAAGCACTGCAACACATGTTGGAAGCCAAGCTGGTTGTATTAAGGGACCCTCCTCAGAATCCCAACACAGCCTCCCCTAGGTGCAATCCAAATGTAAGATGTGCGTACCACTCCAACAGCCCTGGACATGACGCCAATAGCTGCTGGACGTTGAGAAATAAAATTCAGGACCTGATCGACGAGGGAGCACTAGAGTTCACACAAGATGGCCAGACTGAGTTCTTCTATCATCCTTCAAAGGCTCACCACCTAAAATGTCAAGTTCAGACAAATGAGCTTTTGTTAATTTGAATTTTCAAGTTGTAATCTCTTTTGTTATTCCAACATTTATCTATTAATGTCAAACTTTGTTTCATTAATGCATTGCATATGTTTGTCTTGATTTGATCCACTCATTTTCCTTACATTTAAACTATGCTTTTTACTCACCTTATGACATTTAACTCTTGCTAAAAGTTATAAGCCTTTAGAGGGAGGATGACGAAAACAATGCCATATTCTTATACAGTATGCTTTTGAACAGACCTTGCTGACGATGTACAGGCGTTTTTCAAATCCTAAACACTGGAGTTATAAGGAAGATAATCCCTAGTCAACCCCTTAGAGCCAAAGAAGTAGAAGTTTTCTGTTTTAACACAAATTGAAACCTTTAAACAAAACCTGGGGCAGGGTAGTCTCTCAGTTAATTCAAACGCGTGTTAAGCTGCAAACTCTCATCTCGTAATACAACGAATGACATCAAGAAACATTCCTCTGGGATCAAAAGACATTGATGGTTCCCTATCACATAGGCAGTCATTATCTCTAAAAAAGAAAAGCCCGCTAAGTCAAAACCTACGAAGGAGACTTAAAGAAAAATAGGGCATCCCGCTGACTGTAATCTCAAAACAATAACAGTCAGGCAAAAATCAGGGATAACAAATCAAAAGAAAGAGGTCACTACAAATCCTCAACAAAAAAAAATGTTGCAAAAATGACTGCTTTCCGACAAACCTAACTTGTCGAAACCATCACCAAAACGTTATTCCAGACTCAATTGGAGTTTCAAACGCACAATTAACTGAGTTTAAGACTGAAGAACATCACGAAGAGCGGGTGGGGACAAATACACTTTGAGCCTTTTTCCTTTGTTTCTTAAACCGTGAACCAAGCCACGCTACAACCCTACAAAAGTCCTAATTGAAGCATGGGTTAGTTCGAAAGCATACTGTTACAAAAGGTATCCTGACTCCTGTAAGGCTTTACTCAAAATCCTGAGTTGAATTACAAATTTCTTTACTTGCTAAAAATGCATTTTTCAAAACTTCAAGACAAACATAAACTTTTCATTACTTGAATATCACTGTTTGCATATGGCTATTTGTTTGACAATGGAGAAATTCACACAACGAATATCCGATGAACGAAAGCTATCTCAGTGAACAAAATCACTTCAAAAAGGATGACACTTCCAATGACAAATCTCATATCAACAAGGGGCATGACATGTCACTATCCAGCACACCTGGGGCAGTCCAGTCAAGATTCCAGGAAACCCCTCAAAGAAGTGCAGAGTAGCCAGGGGCAGGCCTCCACTTCCGTCACTTGGGGCATTGAACGTCAATCCCAACTGAGGTTTACGTACAATCAAACATTTTTGGCAATACCAAAAACATTTGCTGCTAGGGGCAATGACAAGTCCCCCCAAAGTCCTTCTCATAGGATGATTCCCCAGCCAGAGTTTAAACTCTGAAAACCTTTCCCCAGCCAGAGTTTAAACTCTGAAAACCTTTCCCCAACTGAGATAACATCAAGAACCCTCGAGGACTTCCCCCGATGAAGTCGTCACTTATCTAGCAGACCGACAACAGGGTTTATTTCCCCAACAAACGGTAGGATTCCCCAACTTGAGTTTGCCTCTCCGACTACTACAAATCAAAGGACCACAACTCCTCTTCCCCAGTAGACTACTCTACAATCCCCAGCAAGTTGTTGAGCCTAGAATCCAACCATATATTAGTTCAACTTTGACTCCCCAGTAGAGAAACGGACGAATAAGACTCCTAAACTCTTTTCCCAAGCAGGAATTAACATTCTACCCACAGAGTTTTCAATATTCCCCAACGAAGTTCTCCTCAAACAACATAACAGGAATCCCCGGTGGAAATATTCTAAGCAAAGTTTGAAGACACATCAACTCTTCAACAGCAGTCCAGGATTTGACAACTCCCCAGTATTTGTCGAGGATTTATTTTCCCAGAGAAAGATACACTTCAATAAACATGTCACATTTCATACATCCTATTTACATACATGATAAGTGCATACAACACAATCTCATCTATTTTGAGAACATCATGACAATCATGCATTTCATACATCATGACATTGCATACAACTAACGTTCTACCTTTTTCAGGAAAGATCGATCAACAAATGGTTACCATCAACCATTTTCAGATTCCAGATTAATACCTGTAACAAGCCAGGAAAACTATCTACATGAAGAGATTGAAGATTAATACCTGTAACGAGCCAGGAAAACTATCTTTCTTTCTCAGGTCAAAGATCAATACTTGAAACCAGACAGGACAACTATCTACTTGACCAGCTCAGGCAACCCTACACAGGTTCCTTCCTTCCAAGATGCAGTTTTACACAGACTGATCATGAGGCAACCCTACACAGGTTCCTTCCTTCCAAGATGCTGTTTTACACAGACTCATCATGAGGAAACCCTACACCGGTTCCTCCCTTCCAAGATGCAGTTTTACACGGACTCATCATCAGGCAACTCTAGACCAGTTCCTTATCACCTCTAAATGAAGTTTTACATGGACTCATCATCAGGCAACCCTACACCAGTTCCTTCTCACCTCTAGATGAAGTTTTACACAGACTCATCATCAGGAAACCCTACACCGGTTCCTCCCTTCCAAGATGCAGTTTTACACAAACTCATCGTCAGACAACCCTACCTCCTGATAGAATACGAATACGCACTAGACACAGCTGCCATTTTGATACTCATTCAGACTCTACTTTTGATACAGTTCAGATACGCACCAGATACAGATGCCATTCCGATACTCATTCAAAGACACCTCCTGATATAGTACGGATACACACCAGACACGGATGCCATTCTGATACTCATTCAGACTCTACTTTTGATACAATTCAGATACGCAACAGATACGGATGTCATTCTAATACTCATTCAAAGACACCTCCTGATACAGTACAAATACGCACCAGACACGAATGTCATTCTGATACTCATTCAAACTCTACTTTTAATACAGTTCAGATACGCACCAGATACAGATGCCATTATGATACTCATTCAAAGACACCTTTTGATACAATTCAGATACGCACCAGATACAAATGACATTCTGATACTCATTCAAAGACAGCTCCTGATACAGTACGAATACACACCAAACACGAATGCCATTCTGATACTCATTCAGACTCTACTTTTGATACAATTCAGATACGCACCAGATACGGATGTCATTCTGATACTCATTCAGAATCAACCTTTTGATACAATACAGATACGCACCAGACACAGATGCCATTCTGATACTCATTCAGACTCAACTTTTGATACAATACAGATACGCTCCAGACACGGACATCATTCTGATGTTCAACTTACAAATGACATCTCAACAAGCATTCTTGGATGGCATCTACAAGCCCATCTCTAACAAGATTCTATCACCTCTCCAAATGGCATCTTTAAGCCCATTCCTCTTACCATCGCATCGCCGAGTGCAAATTTCTGGGCACTCTAATGTCCAATCATCTTCCACCTTCGAGTCACGAATGGCAAATCTCGCCAATCTAACTCTTCAAGTTAAAGAAGATTGAACATGGGCAGTTGTTATACCCCAAAATTTTCCCTCTCATTTTCTCTAAGAATCACCATGGACTCTCAAGCTCGCTTTCATCAAATTTCAAGCCTTGAATTATCAATTTTTCCAAGCAAACTATTCACAAGGGCAAGATGGTCATTTACACACTGAGAAGTCAAACTTTGACTTTTGGATCAAAATTAAATCTCAAAAATCATATTTCATCAAGACATGTTGGAATATGAAGTTTTGTTTCATCAAGAAATTCAAAAGTCAAATTTACTATGGAAAAGCCAAATTTCTAAATACTTGGGATTTTTCTAAGTATTTAAGAAAAATGACTATTTCAGAACTTCTGACCATATTATCACCATAACACTCAGCAAATTCTAGACACTCTCAAGGCAGAGTTTGGTCAGAACTTCTGGGTAAGTTTTCACAAAGCTTCAGTCAGAGTTTGCAAGGGTAAATCAAAGAAGGTTATCAAGCATGACACAAAGCTTTCTAGGAAGTCTGAAAGCTCTTTCAGAACATGCTAGAGCCAGAAGATCAGAAGATTGGATGCTGCGCTAAAGTAGAACTTCTAATCCAGAGTTTTCCAACGTAAATCAAAGAAGGTTACTGGAAAATCTGAGGGATCCTTCAGAGCATGCTGAGGCAACAGGATGTTAAGATCAGAAGGTGGGTGTTTTGTTCTAGACTACGCTGAAATGGAACTTCTAATCCAGAATTAAGCAATGATGCAAAATCTCACATTACAGGATTTCTGATTTTGACAAATCTCATCATCATTTAATGCTCATTAATGCTCACAATCACTTTTGAGTCTTTATCCCAAGGATCTTTCCACGTGTAGCATAGAAATACTTTTGTACAAAAATATGTGAGGGTCCATGCGCTAATTTTTGCTTGTAGGGTTACTTTTCCTTAATCTCTGCTTGCTAATCTAGACTGGGCTAAAAAACTCGTCAACTATCACACCTTTTTTGAACTTGCTTCAAGAACAAGTCAGCATCTAGCGTATGATGTTGGCGCTACTTGACATTTCAAACCCACAAAACCTTTGCCTATAAATAGAACACCATTGGTCACTGAGAAGGGGGCTGAAGGTTGGCTTTTGAAGAGAGAGATTAGCCAAAAGAGAGAAAAGGAAATCGTGAAACCTTCATAAAAATCCAGATTTCTCATACACAAAAAAAACTTGGTTTTTCCCTTTGAACCAAAAAACACAACCACTCTTTCGTTTCTCTTGCTGGTTCCAGAACATCCAAAGGTAGCCACTCAAAGCTCCAAGCACGCTCCAGGTTCAAGGTAAGTCTTTCTGACTTTGCTTGTTTTTTCGTTCTGAACATCATTAACATGTAAATATCATAGTATTAACGTTGTACATATCATTGCATGAATAGAAAAACTATGGATCAGAACTTCTAAAATAATGCTAGGCCCAGACTTAAGATCAGAACTTCTATGGACTGTTGTACTGTTATCATTCTAATTTTCTGTTTAAAAAAGAACTGAATAAATTGCTGATGTGCTGACTGAGAGTTGAAATACAACACATAACTTCTGAGTTCCCCTCACATGTCAAATACACTAAACTTCTGATGTTTCCATCAGTTATTTTTAAACACAGAGTTTCTCATTTTCACATGCTGAACTGCTGACGTTTGCTCACTGTTTTAGTGTAATATAGAACTTCTGACTTTTGGTTCACTGGCTGAACACCACCCAGGACCTTTGTGTTTTCCCTCCAATATTTTTTTGCAGGACCTCAGAGTTTACTAATCCAGAACTTCTGATTCCATTGACGTCTCCTGCTGAGTCACAACGCTCTTGGCTTCAGAATTTCTGATCCTAGTTGTCCTTCTTGCAGCAGCACGCTGTTTCTATCTTGCATTTATTTTCCTTTTCATCATTTTAATATTAACTTTTTTTAATATTAACATAAAAAGACATAAAACATTTTCCTTTTAACTTATTTCCTTTTTAATTCATTAAGACAAAAAAACTTTTTCTAAACAAATTCTTTGTCTTTCTTATATCGTACATTTCAGTATGGTTGTAATAGATAATTAGGACTTATTTTCACTTGCAACCCCCATTCATAAATATGTACCCCCGTCCCCTAAATATTGTAATAGCGTAGGACTTTACATTTTTGCAATTTATCGCTTTCAAATGTAAATGCTAGTAATTAGGCGTGTATGGCAAGATAAAATCAACAAGTAGATAACCCCAATCAAAGACAGATGCATGCAATCAAACACACTTTGCACACATGCACCCTTAGGGTAATTCCACTTGTTGCCTTACGAAAGTGGCCATGTTATGCATGTGGGATGTCTTAGCACAAACAAATCGAAAAATATAAGATCATAGTCCCTCGACGATGCTATCGAAGATGCCTTTTCAAAATGATCTTAGTCCCTAAAGAAAAGTGCTAAGTCATCTCACAATATTGCTATCATGGTCATACGATGACCCAAACGCCCGTCCCTTCACATCCAATGATGGGGCTTCTTACCAAATCAATGGTAAGATGGAAACATCTAAAGGAGAAGGAAAAGCATATTTAAGACCTTTTGAGTAGGTTGGTTCGCTCTCAGTTACTCGCTTGCTCACAACAAAAAAACATTTAGTACACCTGCACTTCCACTTTGAAACATTTTTGAAACAAACACTTCGTACGTGTTCTTATAGAGACGAGAATCGTTACAAAGACGTTTTCGAAATCATTTTCAAAACATTTTTCCAATCATGAAATATTTTCAAAAGCTCAACACCTTTGTATACATTCTTACGAACGAGAATCATTACAAAAGTTAGCCTAAACAATGGCGCCTTTTCAAAATACTTTCAAAAACCACACACCACAAGCACATTCAAACAAAAGCAAGTGATCTAGCGAGTAACTAAGAGCCCATGGAAAACCATAGATGAAAAGGGTGCTAACACCTTCCCTTTTCATAATCTACCCCCCGAACTCAAAAACATCTCTAAAGGTCTTTCCTGTGCTTTTTCACCATTCCATTTTGGATAAAAGAAAATTCGGTGGCAACTCTTGCTAAACCGCAACATTTGCAAACACAAACGCAAAACCTCAAGTAAGTTCTCCCACCATATCACAGAACTGGCGACTTTGCTGGAGATTCATTCTAAAAGTGAGGTTACCTTAGGGTTAGATCACATTTACTTGCTTACATTGTTTGATTTGTTTGCTTTACATTTTGGTTCCTTGTTTGGGTTTGTTTTAAATCCTACACCCGGATTTGGGGACACCTTTTAGGTAAGTAGCAATAAACTGTGAGGGAACTGTGCAGGGTATAACGACATGGTTGAAGCAGTAGCTACGTTGATGTGGCACTTTGGTTGGTACCGGTAACCCTTGAGTCAATCAAGGAGAGTACGGGGATGCCGCATGGTGTCGTGAAGCATCAACTGACCTTAGAATCTTATTTGACCAACTTGGCCATTAGGAAGTAGCGAGATAACCGACTTTGTTGCAGTCTGAAGTTGGTTGATACTCGATGCTACACTCATTGAGGTTTGACTCTTGAGTTTTGTTTGGTTGCGAGTCAATCGTCTGTTGAACGAAACTTGGGGGAAAGATCAGTGATATTAAGATCCCTTAGAACCCGGTTACTATTAACTAGGACAGGTTGAGCCAACTAAAACTTAAATAGGGTACTTACCTACAAACTCTATGCAAGCCCAAGCCTAAGGACTTGTCTGCTTTGTATGAATATGACTATTTGTATATAAACTTGCTTACCCCACATACCTGTACATAACATCATAACATCATACCATAGCATTTTCAATAACCATTTCAAGGATCTCGAGGGTCTTTGATGCAGGGTCATGTTGAACCAGACATCTACCAAGAGGCAAGAGGATTTATTTTCATCTAACCAAATTCTGTCAAAGACCAAGTACAACAACTTGAGTCAAGGGCAGTGACCCACTTGACATGGTGAGCTTAATTCTCGTGGAAAGACATCCACCGATAAGGAGTTCTCCAAACAAAGCTGTTGATCAAAGTTCAACTTCTAAAATTTTCTTGTATTTACCCTGCGAGATTGTTGTACCCCAAAATTTTCTCTCTTATTTTATCAAGATTTCCCCTCACAAGACTCCTTGGACTCTAGACAGGATTAGGGTTTGCCCTGCTCAAGACATCTCCTTGCACTGATGACCTGAAATTAGGGTTTGAATTTGCACAAGGATTTTTGGACTTCCAATGCTCAATGTGACTTTCATACTTCATGTCGGACTTATAAGATTGCCCATACCAAGTTTCAAGCTTTGAATCAAATTTTTGCCCAGTCAATTGAACAGTTGACCTAGAAATCAGCTGTATTGGGGAAAAAGTCAATTGTGGCCAATTTATAGTCAAAACTCATAATTTTTGATCCACATCAACATTATAGGCTCATATGAATCATTTGATCAAGTTTGGACCACAACTCCTCAAGAAATTTGATCAGATCATCAAAAGGGCAAAATGGTCATTTTTAGGGTTTTGACTGTATAAGGGTAATTTCTGATTTTTTACCTAGCCAATGGAAAATTGGGTTCAAGCATGGATTCAAGGACTCAATGGAATCATCTTGACCTAATCACAAGGTTCAAAAGATCTCAAAAGCATTGGATTGACAGACGAATTTTCTAGTCAACTGATCAAAAATCAACTTTGACTTTTTGGTCAAAATCAAATGCCAAGGGTCATTTTTCATCAAGATGTGTCAAAACATGAAGCTTGTTCATCAATAAACCTAATTTTGCAAATTAGGGTTTAAGATTGAAAAATTTCATAACTTAGAATTTTTCTAAGTTATGAAATTTTCTTATTTTCCCCCAACTTTGCCCAACATTTTCACCATGATTCAATTGGATTCAAACAAAACTTACAACATGAAAGTTGTAGTCCTCCACAAAATATACAACTTTGATTCACAAAGTTTTCCCAAAAGATGCTTGGATCTCAAGTTATAATTTTATGAACAAGGGTCCAAAAACATTCTAACTTAGTGAAATTTTGCCCTAGTTTAGGCAGGATTTTGACCTATCTTCATGGCCATTTTTCACCTAGTTCCCATTGGAATTTCAAAATTCATTTCAAAGATGGATTGTAGAGAATGTTACAAGATTTCCAAAATATCCAAGAACTCTCCAAAATCATTTATGGTTATGGAGAATTGAAGGTTTGAATTTGGCAAAAAGTCACTTTGATCCATGACATTTTTCATGTTGCTACAAATTGCAAATTCTATCCAGCCTTACTTGTACTTACTCACAGGTCTTTAAACCCTTACACACTCAAAAATTGAATTCAAACTCAATGGTTTAAGGTATTATTCTGATCAATGGAAGTTTACACAAGGGTTTAGTCCATTTTTGGCAAAAAGGCAACAATGCTATTTTCATAAAGCACAACTGTATGTCAACTTGTTTCCCTTGAGCCTTGAACCAATCTCTTTGCAGAAAACAAGCTCCATAAACTTAGGCAAAGGTACAACAATCTTGTGTATGCTTGAAGCTAGCCTGTACAAGCCTGCCTTTTGTTATTTCACACTTTTCTTAAAAGCCAAGTCAACTTGCAAAAACAAAGGGAACTTGGCAATATTATAAAACCAATTCTTGTAACCCTTCCAAACAACTTTTGCATATCACATTGAGCCAGAAACACGAGCTATCCACTTCTCAAGCCTTCCAAAACACCAAAACACCATCTTCTTGCAAAACAGGACAGTCCCTGCAGTTTCACCTCCATCTCACAAACCACTCGTGCGTTTTGTCCCAAACCTCTTCCAACACACTCTATACAACCCACCTAAGCTATCCCAACCATTGGCCAGTGACTGTAACTCTATTTACAAGCTTCACCATTTTTAAATTCTGCTTGTGCAGGTTGACTTCTACAGGCTTATTCAAGCAAACTCAAAGCAAACTAAGCATTGGGGAAGGTCAAAGGAAGTTCGAGCAAGCTCCCAAGCATCTCATGCCTCATTGAAAACCTCCACATTACCATACTCGAGTTTAACTGAAGCAGGTATTTTCCAACTTTCTATCTCTCTATTTAGGAATTATTAGGCTTAGGTTTGTGAATAAAAAATGTAGTACTCATTGCCCTTAAGCTGTACATATGCATAGATTTCATTTAAGTTAACTGTGTTGAGAGAATTTGATTGATGAACTTTCTGAAAAAGTTAGGTTAGAAATTAGGGCCAGAGAAATTCTCTCTGGTCTTTGAGAGTTAGATTAAGTTCTTTATATGGTTGGAATCGTGTTGAAAAATGCTATAACTTTTGTGTTGTGAGTTTTTGCTTTAGAGCACGTATGCAGGAGTTAGTCATTTGTACAGGAACGCGCATTTTTTGTTTGGTCAGAGGTTGAAGATGAAGCAAGTGGGCTGGGCTTGGTTTCTCCTTGCTTTTGACACCTCCTGACTTACTATTTGCACCCCTCAGCCCATTTGTTTATTTTTTTGCATATTTTTCTATTTCTTTTTCATTTCTGACTTTATTTTATTTTTTCTAAACTTTAAAAATTACCAAAAATATTTTATTTAATTTTCACATTTTTATTTTATTATTTTTATTATTTTTTAGACATAGAAATAATTATTAAATAGTATATACTTTTATTTTCTTTAATAAAAAAACTTGTAAATAATATAAAAAACATTATATTTTATTTTTTGACATTTGTATATATTTTATTTATTTTATTGTACATAAATAAATAATACATAATGTTTTATATATATATATATATATATATATATATATATATATATATATATATATATATATATATATATATATATATATATATATATATATATATATATATATATATATATATATATATATATATATATATATATATATATATATATATATATATATATATATATATATATATATATATATATATATATATATATATATTCTTAAAACAAATTAGGGTTTCCACCCTTAATAAAAATAATCTTTTATTTTATTATTTTTAATGCATTAAATATTTTATTTTTACATATATAAAAATAATACAAAAACATTTTTTTTGCATTTTTATAATATATTGCATATTTATTTAATTGTCTATTTAGATATTGCTTATTTATCATTTGAACAAAGAATTCAATTTGGTTGTAATAATCTTAGGGTTTTAATTTCTTGCAAATAATCCCCTATTCAAAAATTGTATCCCCTTCCTCATATCAATGTTGTAATAGTTGTAGATTTATTTTTACACATTTATTGCTTTCAAATATGCCATGATAGAGATTAGGATTTGTATGCAATATTCAAAATCAAAACAAATAGTTAGACCTAATACAAGACATAAAAGCATGTAAATTGACAACACAATGCACACAAGCACCCCTAGGGTTTCACCCACTTGTTGCCTTAAAATTGGCCATGGTATGCATGTTGAGTATCTTGGCAAAACAAAAACAAAATAAAAGATCATAGTCCCGCGATGACGCTATCTTGGTTGCCTATACATAAATGATCTAGTCCCTCAAAAATTGCCAAAGATACTTAGCACAATTGCTATCATGGTCAATACGATGACCCACGCCTGTCCCGTTTAACATCCAAACACAAGATTGTTTACCAAATGCAATGGTAAAACAACAATGTGAAAGGGTTAAAAATGTGTAGGAAAGATCTTTGAGTAGATAGGGTAGACAACTCTTAGTTACTTGATCAAAACTTGCAAGCATCCTTGCTAATTTCAAAATACACAAAACATTTTCCCAAAACAAACTTTCAAACATTGAAACATTTTTCAAAAGACCAAACACCTTTGTATACATTCAAACAAGAATCATTACAAAGGTTGCCACAACGATGACCTCTTTTCAAAACATTTTCAAAACCACACACGAAGCACCATTTCAAACAATTGAAAAGAAAAAGCAAGTGATCTAAACAAGTAACTAAGAGCCCATGGAAAACCATGGATGAAAAGGGTGCTAGCACCTTCCCTTTTCATAATCTACCCCCCGAACCCAAGAAAACATCTCAAAGGTCTTTCCTGTGATTTTTGACCTTTCCTTTGGATAAAATAAAACGTCATTGGCGACTCTTGCTAAACCGAAACATTTGCGAACACAAACGCAAAACCTCAAGTCAGTTCTCCCACCGTATCACAGAACTGGCGACTCTGCTGGGGAATAATCATAAAAGTAGGGTTACCTTAGGGTTTAGATCACCTTTACATACTTACCTTGTTTGCTTTGATTGTTTTACATTTGGTTCTATTGTTTGGGTTTGAAATCCTCTACCCGGATTTGGGAAACATTCATAGGTAAATAGCAATACGTTATGGAAACTGTGCGAGGTATACCGACATGGTTGAAGCAATAACTATATTAGTGCGACATATTTGTGGGTACCGATAGCCTTTGAGTTAACCAAAGAGAATATGGGGCCGCTGAGTGATGTCATGAAACACTAATGGACTTTTAGAACCTTTACTTGACCAACTTGGCCTTTTAGGATGTAGTGAGATGACCGACTTTGATGCAGTCCGAAGTTGGTAGATACTCGATACTACACTCATTGAGGGTTGTTTTCTTGGAATATTTCGATCGCCAGTAAAGTGGCTAAACTGAAACAATGAACACAGAAAATAATCCAGTGATATTGAGCTCCTTAGAACTCGGTTACTATTTATAGGACAGGTTGAGCCAACTAAACTTCAAGAGGGTACTTACCTATGAAACCCCATGCAAGCCTGAAACTAGGAACTTGTGTGATTTGTTTGTACATATATATTTGTGCATAACATCATAAACATCATAAAGCATTATATGCATCCACTAACCATTTCAAGGGTTTAGATTTTCATCTTTGTTCCTTTTTTGTAGGTTATGGAATCACTCCGCAGGAAAACAATCTAGGTCAACCTTGTGAGAATTACTCCTCTACTCAAGGATCTTGTTTCCAAGATTCCAGAGAATTCTCCCTTCACTGAAATACATGGTAGACTTCTCAACTTAGTCAACTCCAACATTGAAGAAGACATGGTTAAAGTTCTCTTCCAATTCTTTGACCCTCTACACCACTGCTTCACATTCCCTGATTACCAACTAGTGCCTACTTTGGAGGAATTTTCTCAACTCTTGAGGACTCCTATTCTCCATCAACTACCCTATAACGATACGGAAGGAGAGCCAAAGCATGAAGATGTTGCTCAAGCCTTACACTTGCAACCATCTGATATCAAAGGTCATTGGGAAACCATAAGTGGTGTCAAGGGTTTCTTGGTAAAGTTTCTGTTTGAGAAGGCACAAGACTGCTAGAATTCTCTAGATCTGCAAGCTTTTGAGGAGATTGTAGCACTTCTCATCTATGGATTGGTCTTGTTCCCAAAACCTGACCAACTTATAGATGTGAATGCTGTCAAGATTTTCATATCTCGGAATCCTGTGCCTACATTGCTCGGAGACATCCTACACTCATTTCACACACGAACAATGAGGAAAAGAGGTGTTCTCATGTGATGTACTCCTCTTCTAGCAAGGTGGTTTATTTCTCACCTTCCCCGGTCAGTCTTGAAGAATGAGCAAGGCTTGATGTGGTCACAACGGTTGATGACCCTTACACATTCTGATGTTCATTGGTGTTCTCGGTCCAGAGAAAATGTCATCATCATTGATCGTTGTGGGGAATTCCCTAATGTCCCATTACTTGGCATTAGGGGAGGCATTACCTACAACCCCTACTTGGCTCTGAGACAGTTTGGGTATGCCCGAAGGGACGGCCCTCATGACATGCTGATTCCAGACTTGGTTTTTGACTTCGACAGTGACACTCAAGGACTTCGACAAAGGTTTATACGATCTTGGAGGATGCCCAACAAGGTAGACAGTAAGACACTGGGACACAAGAATTCCATCCCCTTGAGCCTTACCTCAAATGGGTACGAACCCGCGCCCAGAGTCTTATGATGCCTTACCCCTACATTCTCCCGGTGATCAAAGAGCCTGTTATGGAAGGAGAGGTTCCATACACCCTCCTACATCCTGACATGCCAACATCATTGGAAGATTTGCAAAAGAGTTGGATACAGCTCAAGGAAGAATGGAACACTTTTGAAGCCAACTTCTACGCCAGTGAGAAGAAGGTTTTGGAACTTACTCGTCGACTCCATGAAGAGCAGACTCTCAACACCTACATAGCGCCAAAGAGGATGCGCAACATCTTTTTACCTTAGAATTTTGTATTATTTTGCCCATGGGGCATATATGTACTAACAATTCTATCTTAATATGACGTGTGTTCTTTTTGTTTGCAACAAATTTGAATTTCTGAATCCTTGAATGCATTACATGAATAAATATCATTCATCATATGCATAAACAGGTCTTCACACCAGGTTTCCTTATCTCTCTGTTGTTTATTTCAGCAAGATGGATATAGAGCAGACGGTCAAAGACCTACAAGCGCAGAATTCACAGTTCCAACAGCTACTCATGACCTTGGCAAAGGGTCAGGAGGATCTTAAAGCACTGTTGGAAAAAGAAAAGGAAAAGGAGAAAAATAAAAAGAAAAGAGTTGGTGTGGCTACTATGGGAAGAAGATTTGAGAACCAAGCTAGAAGGGTCCTGGATTTCCCCTCAACATCTGATGAAGGGGTAGGAAAGGGAAAGGGAGCTGTAGTGCCCTCCGAGTCTGAGGAAGAAGAAGAAGAAGAAGAGGATGAAGAATACTCTGAGCAGCAGTACCCTCCTGCATACGACAAGTACAAGAATCTGGAAGAGCGTCTGGAAGCTATGGAGGTACAAAGAGTGCCTGGGCTGGATTTCAAGGAGCTAGGGTTGGTTGTTGGGATTGTGATTCCCCCTAAATTCAAGGTGCCTACATTTGCTAAATACGATGGTTTGTCTTGTCCAAAGATGCACCTACGGTCTTACGTCAGAGAAATCCAACCTCATTCTTCTGATAAGGATCTGTGGGTCCACTTTTTTCAAGATAGTTTGTCGGGTACGCAATTAGATTGGTTATACCAGCTTGAGAGATCTGATGTGCACAATTGAGAGGATTTGGCAGTTGCCTTCTACAGATAATATCAATATAATGCGGACTTAGCCCCTACTCGTACTCAATTACAGAGTATGGGTATGGTCTCCAATGAAGGCTTTAAGGAGTATGCCCAGAAATGGAGGGACTTGGCTGGAAGGGTGCAGCCACCATTGTCTGAGAGAGAGCTTGTGGATATGTTTTTGGGGACCCTGTCAGGTCCATTCTTTAATCACTTGATCGGGAGTTTGTCTGCGAGGTTCACCGAGTTAATTCTGACTAGTGAAAGAGTTAAAGCTGGAATCAAGAGCGGTAAAATTCAAAAGGATGCATCTTCTTCCGCTGCTATCAAGAAGACCTTTCCAGCCAAGAAAGAGGTATCAACTGTCTACTCTGAAAGAGGTCGAGGAAGAGTTGAGCGCCGGCCAATGGTGGGGGCTGTAATGATTCAAAAGACTGCAACTGATCAGCCTAGAAGCAATCAACCTAGGACCAACCAACAAAGAGCGGAAAGGCCTGCTAGGAAGTTCACTAAAATAAACATGACGCCTGCTCAGGTTCTCCCCCATCTCTTGAAGTTAAACCTTACAACCTTAAGAGAGTCACCTCAAAATCCGAATACAACTTCTCCTTTTTACCATGCCAACGCCAAGTGTGCCTATCATTCAGATAGCGTGGGGCACGACACCAACAATTGTTGGGCCCTCAAAAATAAGATCCAGGATTTAATAGATGCCAAAGAGGTGGAATTCGACGCCCCCGAAAATCCTAATGTGATATCCTCTCTGTGATACGGTGGGAGAGAACTGACTGTTTTTGGAATGTTGGTTTGCGTTTTGTGTTTAGTTTCGCAAAATGTCGCAGTAAGCAAGAGTCGCCACCGTCTTTTATTTTATCCAACAAGGAAAGGAAAAAAGCACAGAAAAATTCCTTTTTCAAGATGTTTCTCGGGTCCGGGGGGTAGATTATAGAAAGGGAAGGTGTTAGCACCCTTTATATCCGTGGTTATCCACGGGCTCTTAGGTACTTTCTCATATTGTTTTAAAAATTTGCTTTTCTTTGTGTTTGTGGGTTTGAAAAGAGTTTTTGTTTGAAAGGTGTAAGTGCGAAAAGTTTTGTTTTGTTTTGAAAGGAGAAAGTACTTAAGAACCATCTACCTACTCGAAAAAGGAATCAATCTATGCTAATGTCCTTTAGACAATGCTATCCCACTATTGATGAGTAGGTAGCATCGTCGTTGGAGTTTAAGGGTCAATTCGATTAAGGGACATGTGGTCACTAAAGCAATGTTAGAACGCCTTAGCGGTAACCCTAATGTCTTAGATCATTTTTCCGAGGCAACCGTTTCGAGGCAACTATGATCTTTGGACAAGAGGGTGACCTCTAAAACTTCCTATACTTAATGACCACGTTCGAAGGCAACCAAGTGAGGTGTACCCTAAGAGTGTGCATGTGCGAGTGTGTTGTTTTTCAGTTTATTTTATCTTTGTACATGTCAATGGTTATCTATGTTGATTTTAGGTTAAACGTTTGATCTTGTTATGCATTCCCTATTACCAAACATCTAACAGTTTATAAGTTGCAGGAATTAAATTGTGGAAATTAAACCTAACTATTACAAGGCGTCAAGTATTTACATCACCAAAAGCAACCCTTGAATTTAAAATGCGGAAAATAAATAAAGCGATAAAAAATAGTAAAAGTCCTATTAAACTATTACATTCCGAGAAACAATTACATTAATATGGTAAAATGGATCGTGTGCAGAAAATTAAATCGGGCGCATTCTAGGGTTTTGACCCTTTGATTATTAAAGAAAGAATTTTTGGTTTGTTTTTGAATTAGAAAAAGGAATTAAACTAAGTTAATTATTAAGTTAATAAACTAATTAATTAATTAATAAAAATAATATTTTTGGATTTTTGATATTTAAGGAAATAAAAATAAATTAATCAAAGTTAGTAAAACCTAATTATCTACATTAATTTTAATTATTGCAAAAGATATTAAAGTTAATTCTTAATTAGACTAAATTAATTAAATTAATATTTATTTACAAAAATAAAGTGTTGAATTTAATTTTAATAAATAAAATATATTTTGTTTTTTTGATTTTATTAAGAAAAAGCTTGATTGGTTAATTAAATTAAAAATAATAACAATAATTAAATGAAATAATAAAAACAAATAAAGAGAGTTAGAGATATATGGGCCTGATTTTGGGAGGTTTGCTTAGCAATTTCAGGGCCCATGAACATGCAAGCCTGTGTTGACTTTCTGATCCAGTGTGTGTCCATTGACTCATCCCTATGGTGGATATTCAACCTGAGTCATCAGATTTGGCCTGGGGGCCATCTGGAACTTTGAGATTTGAGGACCATGGTACATCACATGCTTGATTTTGTACTGGAATTCCTAAAAGAAAATAATAACAAAGATATTGGGGACCTGGGATTCAAACCCAGGTCCTGTTGGATCTTGCACTAACGCCCTTGCCACTCAACCATCACGCTTCATTTGTTAGTGTATTAGGTAATAATAATAATATGAGAAACAAGTTAATGGATCAGAAAATATAAAATAAAGTGTGCCATATTCAAACAAGCGAATAAAAATATGCCACGCCATCGTCCCTGT
Organism: Vicia faba; assembly: GCA_948472305.1. Taxonomy (NCBI): domain Eukaryota; kingdom Viridiplantae; phylum Streptophyta; class Magnoliopsida; order Fabales; family Fabaceae; genus Vicia; species Vicia faba. The sequence continues at coordinate 104,540,376 of OX451735.1, read as the reverse complement.
CGTTGGGACCGTGGCTAAAAACTAAAACACCTATACCAACGGACAAGGGTCCGCCGCTATAGGCCATGCCATCTCCAAAACCTTGCACAAGCCATATAAATGAAAGGTGATACCATGAATGAACTCGTCTTGTTCCCCTGAACAAGATGGTACCTTTCTCATAAGCCAATTGTCCATGTAATGGAAAGCCCTAAAAAACATAAAGAATCCTTCAATGGCGTTTCTCGATACAAAGCATGAAAATAAAATTGGTTATTGCAGAAAGTTCATAAATGATACGAGGAATCAGAATATGCAATCGCTTTTGAGAATGGATGCAAGAATAGAGATTTGGGAATCCAAGAATATGGCGGATCCGTGGGATGCTTACAGTGCGTTTGGAGGATGAAGAATGCATGACCTTGATTGGTTCTGCTTCTGAGAAGTGCCAGGAAGCGATTGTGATGCATGTTAGGTCCTGAAAGTGCCTCTAAGAACGATTTCGATTCCACACTTTTTGCAATTTTTCCATGTTTGGTTCTTGTGATTTAGCAGCCTCCAACCTCCAATTTGTGTGCCTTTGCATTGTATATGTATGCTGCATTAGATTAGGTCAAGTTTTGGGTCTTGAATCTTTGTGCATTGATATTTTAGGATTTGATTTGATCCTCCATTGAAAACCTTCCAATTTGGTCCAAAATCCAATATTTTTGTACATGAAAAGCTTGATACGGATTTGATCATGGAGGTTGACTGCCTTAGGAGGTAGCTTGACTGTCCAACTCTTAAGCAATCTTGAGCCACTTGGAGATTTTTCTTGCCATGTCTTGGGAAAAATGAGAGGGAAAATTTTGGGGTACAACAGCTGCCCCTGTTCAATCTTCTTAAACCTGAGGATATAGATTGGCTTTCAGGCCTTTCGTGATCCGAAGGTGGAAGATGATTGAACACTAGAGTGCCCAGAAATTTGCACTCGCATGAAGTGGTATCAGCCTGATGATGTCGGGAATGGGCTTACAGATGCCATTTGGAGACTGTTGATAGGTGGTCTGAACTTCGACTGGAATATGAATCAGGGAGATCTTATCGCCGATCTAACTGAACCAGGGAAGGTCTTGGATTAACTTTGACTGGATCGGCATCAGAAAAATCTTTAGGAATCGATTTAACTGGACCAGACAAGGTCTTGGAATGTCTTCAACTGGAATACGAATCAGAGAGATCTTATCGACGATCTGACTGAACCAGAGGAGGTCTTGGATTAACTTTGACTGGATCGGCATCAGAAAAATCTTTAGGAATCGATTTAACTGGACCAGACAAGGTCTTGGAATAACTTTGACTGGATCGGCATTAGACAAATATTTAGGAATCGATTTAACTGGACCTGAAAAGGTCTTCGAATAACTTCAACTGGAATAAGAATCAGAGAGATCTTATTGGCGATCTGACTGAACCAGAGGAGGTCTTGGATTAACTTTGACTGGATCGGCATCAAAAAACTCTTTAGGAATCGATTTAACTGGACCAGACAAGGTCTTGGAATAACTTTGACTAGATCGGCATCAGAAAAATCTTTAGGAATCGATTTAACTGGACCAAACAAGGTCTTGGAATAACTTCAACTAGAATACGAATCAGAGAGATCTTATCGGCGATCTGACTGAACCAGAGGAGGTCTTGGATTAACTTTGACGGGATCAGCATCAAAAAAATCTTTAGGAATCGATTTAACTGGACCAGACAAGAGTCTTGGAATAACTTTTACTGGATCGACATCAGAAAAATCTTTAGGAATCGATTTAACTGGACCAGACAAGAGTCTTGGAATATAGCTGAGAACTTAACTGCATCTTTCCTGAAAGGTAAAGGTCAGTCATATGCAATGCATGATATGGATAAAGCAATGATGTTCTCAAAATAAATGAGATTGTATTGTATGATGCGTATATGCATGTATCATGATGTATGGAAATTTAATGCTTTAGCTAGGGAAAATAAATCCCGGACAGCTGCTGGAGAATAGAGTTGAATTCTTCGTTTTTGCTGGGGATGACGAACGAAGGTGATTGTGAGAATAAACCTGCAGGTGAAGATAACTCCGTTGGGGAATAAACTGATCAGGATATTACTCTGTGGGGAAGAGATACTCTACTGAGGATTTCACCGATAAACTCTACTGGGGATGGATTACTGTTGCTGGTGACATTGAATCTATTGAGGATCGAATTCTTGTTTATGAAAGGAAAGAACTTCGCTGGGGGATGATCTTCAGTTGCAACTTGCTGGGGAAACCCTGTTAGGCTTTTGTGGGGATAATCCTCTGAATTCTATTGGGAATGGTCCTTTGAACTCGGCTGGGGAGATTTATTTTTGTACTCCGCTGGGGATAAACTTCCAGAGTCTACTGGGGATGATGCTTCAACTCTGTTGGGGGAGCTTTTTCAGACCGTGCTGGGGAAATATTAACTCCACTGGGGCATCTTGTATTCTGCCGGGGAACTTTCTTATACTCCAATGGGGAATATTAAGACTGCCGGGGACATCAAGTCTTTCTGGTGCTAATGGTAGACCAAATCTGCTTGCAGAGAGCAATGCTGATTCCTTCACAGTTGCAAGTCTCAGCTGGGGGAGAGCTACCATTACTGCCTTACTCTGTGGGGAGTGAAGGTATCTTAGCCAGATTCTTCAGCTGAATCTACCTTTGTACCTGGTGGATAAAGTAACTAGACAGTTTGGACACTTCTTATTGCCCCTGTTTCTGCTATTACCAGTAATCATTTTTTGTTTCGCATGTAAATATTCATGAGCAGCCGTTAATGTCAAATGCATATATCAAAAATGAAAATTGGACGTTCTTTGCAAAACAAAACAGATAAAGGAAAAATAGTTTGAAATCTCTTTGAAAATGAATTGTATTGATTTTGAAGTTTGGCCTGTAAATAGGCGTTTTTGTACAAGAGGCTGACGTCCTAGTAAGAGAACGCCGCCGAATAATAGAATTCACACAATTTGTGAAAAACTAAACAAAACAGCTATGTGAATAATTCCACTGGGTTCCAACTCTGCTATTGCCTTTATGTCCTCGAGCATCTCATCACTTTGCTACTGGTTGAAGGTATATTAGACTGATTAGTGTCGTCCGAGCTTGATAGTCGATACCGAAGTATGGATGCAAGGTGATCCAATGAGACATAGTGTTACACTTTGATCCCTAATTTTTGCCTGGACCGCCCTTTCGGGTTTTCAGTCCACCGGGATACCCATTTTTGCCCAAGCCGCCTTTTCAGGTTTTCAACTTGCCAGGTGTACAGGTTTTTACATTTTCATCCCTTATTTTTGCCCGAACCCTTTTGGTTCGCCGGGAAGCCCTTATTTTTGCCTAGGCCAGTCAACCTAGCGGGTCTTTGATTATGCGTAGTATCTTTTCACTATGTCTGTATTGACGGGGTGAGGAAGGTCGTCACCATCCATGGTGGTTAGAATCATAGCTCCTCCTGAGAAAATGTTCTTAACCACAAATGGCCCTTCGTAAGTAGGGGTCCATTTACCCCTGGGATCACCTTGAGGTAGAATAATGCGCTTGATTACCAGATCCCCAACTTGATACTCTTGTCGTCTAACTTTCTTGTTAAATGCCTTGATCATCTGTTTCTGATACGTCTGACCATGACAAATAGCAGTAAGTCTCTTTTCGTCGATTAAATTCAGTTGATCAAGCCGGGTCTGAATCCAGTCGTCTTCGCTCAAACCTGCATCCTTCATAATCCAAAGAGAGGGTATCTTAACTTCAATGGGCAAGACTGCCTCCATACCATATACCAAGGAATAGGGTGTTTCCCCTGTTGACGTCCGTGCTGAGGTACGGTACTCATGAAGAATAAACGGTAACATCTCGTGCCAGTCTTTGTATGTCACTGTCATCTTCTGCACAATCTTCTTAATGTTCTTATTAGCCGCTTCTACAGCCCTATTCATCTTCGGCCGGTAGGGAGAAGAGTTGTGATGCTGTATCTTGAACTGCTTGCAGAGCTCAGTGATCATCTTGTTGTTGAGGTTGGTACCATTGTTCGTAATGATCCTCTCTGGTACACCATATCGACAGATCAAATTATGCCGAATGAACCGTGCCACGACGTTCTTGGTTACGGTAGCAAAGGAAGTTGCTTCAACCCACTTCGTAAAGTAATCAATTGCTACCAGGATGAAAGGATGCCCGTTGGACGCTGTAGGTCTGATCTCGCCGATCATACTAATGCCCCACATTGCAAAAGGCCAAGGAGTTGTCAAGACGTTCAGAGGAACTGGAGGTATGTGCACCTTATCAACATAGACTTAGCACTTGTGACATGTCCGAGAGTGCTGATAACAGTCAGCTTCCATTGTGGACCAATAATATCCTGCCTGAAGGATTTTCTTTGCCATGGTGTGTCCACTGGAATGAGTCCCGAAAGTACCTTCATGTAACTCCGCCATGATCCTTTCTGCTTCATTCTTATCCACACAACGCAGTAAGGTCGAATCATGGTTACGCTTGTAAAGGATGCCATTGCTGATGAAGAACTTCGTCGCGAATCTTCTCAGAAACTTCTTGTCATTAACAGATGCACCTTCGGGGTACTCCTGAGCTTCAAGATACCGCTTCACCTCATGAAACTAGGGCTTTTCTGTTACCTCTTCAGTCTCAATATCACAGTAATGTGTAGGTTCGTCCAACCTTTCAATGATGATCCGGGGATCCTCGTTGTCCCAATTGACTTTGAACATAGAAGACATCGTAGCCAGCGCGTCCACCAACTGATTCTCCTCTCTAGGGAAGTGTTCAAAGGTTATCTCCTCGAAATGGGGAAGCAACGTCAATACATACTCCTTGTAAGGAATCATATTTGGGTGTTTCGTATCCCACTCGCCTTTGATCTGACTGATCACGAGAGTGGAATCTCCGAAGACACTTAGAAACTTAATCCTTAGGTCAATTGCTGCTCGAAGACCCATGATGCACGCTTCATACTCCGCCATGTTGTTAGTGCAGTTGAAACATAGTCGGGCAGTAAACGGAGTATGAGAGCCTTTAGGAGATATGATCACGGCACCAATGCCATTGCCCAAAGCGTTCGAAGTTCCGTCAAAGTACATAGACCATCAGGATCCTTCCTCAGGTCCTTCGTCCGGTCCAGGTGTCTCATAATCTGTTACCAACATGATATTCTCGTCCAGGAATTCAAAGTTCATAGACTGGTAATCATCCACTGCCTGATGTGCCAAATGGTCTGCCAACACACTTCCCTTGATTGCCTTTTGGGTCGTATACTGGATGTCATACTCAGTCAAGATCATCTGCAATCTTGCTATTCTTTCGGACAAGGCATGCTTTTCGAAGATATATTTGATTGGATCCATCTTCGATATCAACAAAGTAGTGTGAGTCAACATATACTATCTCAGCCGGCGAGCAGCCCATGCCAAAGCTCAGCAAGTTTTCTCGAACAGTGAGTATCGGGTCTCACAGTCGGTAAACTTTTTGCTAAGGTAATAAATAGCATGCTCTTTTCGGCCAGACTCGTCATGCTGACCCAACACACACCCCATCGAGTTGTCGAGCACTGTCAAGTATAAGATCAAAGGTTTCCCTTCAATTTTAGGCATCAGAATAGGTGGCTCTTGGAGATACTCTTTGATCCTTTTGAAAGCGGCCTGGCATTTATCTTTCCAACGTACTACTTGATCTTTCTTCAGTAACTTGAAGATTGGCTCACAAGTAGCAGTCAGGTGCGAGATGAATCGGGCAATATAGTTCAGACGTCCCAGGAAGCCTCTGACTTCTTTCTCTGTTCTGGGAGTTGGCATCTCCTGTATAGCCTTCACTTTTGCAGGATCCACTTGAATACCTTTGTCGCTTACGATGAAACCCAACAACTTACCAGATCTCACCTCGAAGGTGCACTTGTTCGAGTTTAACCTCAGCTTGTACAACTTCAGCCTGTCAAATAACTTCTGCAGATGGTCAAGGTGCTCTTCCTCTGTCTTGGACCTTGCAATCATATTGTCGATGTATACTTTAATTTCATGATAGATCATGTCATGAAACAAAGCAACCATGGCACGCTGATACGTTGCCCCAACATTCTTCAATCCAAAAGGCATGACCTTATAGAAAAAGGTACCCCACTGAGTAACAAAGGTCGTCTTCTCCATGTCTTCGGGAGCCATTTTAATCTGTTTGTAACTGGAGAAACCATCCATAAAGGAGAAGACTTTATGCTGAGCGGTGTTGTCAACCAGAACGTCGATATGAGGTAGGGGGAAGTCATCCTTGGGGCTTGCTCTGTTCAAATCCCTGTAGTCCACACACATTCGAACCTTACCATCCTTCTTTGGCACAGGAACCACATTGGCCACCCACTGTGGGTAAGAAGCAACTGCTAGAAAACCGGCGTTAAACTGTTTCATAACCTCAGCCTTGATTTTCTCAGACATCTCTGGGCGCATTCGACGGACCTTCTGTTTCACTGGAGGGCAGTCTTCTTTGGTAGGCAGGCGGTGAACCATAATATCGGTACCTAACCCAGGCATATCTTCGTAATACCAGGAAAAGATCTTAACATAGTCCCGCAGCATCTGAATCAACCGTTGCTTCACACTAAGCTCCAGATTTGCACCAATCTTAACTCCCTTCTTGTCTATCTCTGTACCCAGATTTATTGATTCCACCGGCTCTTCGTGCGGCTGAATAGCCCTCTCTTCCTGGAGTAGCAGTCTTGCAAGCTCACCAGGCACTTCGCAATCATCTTCACCTTCGTCTTCGGCTAAGTTGATCGGATTTTTGAAGTCATAACTGGCAGTAGCAGAGTCGTTACCAGTGAGATCCAGAGTGGATGTAGACCTGTATATGTGAGTGTGTGTAAAATAGCTGTTTTGCAATATATAATAAAGAAAAACAAGGAGCGCAAAATTTGAAATGCAAGAACGTCCAATGCTTTTATTAATGATATATGTAGATGGCACATAAAAGCCCTCACAAATGAAGCCAAGGTGCCCCGGGTAAGGCACCGGGCCATAAATTTTAAAATATTGTCTGTTACAAATTCAAAACAAAAAGTCTCATTACTGGGTGATAACAGAAACGGGCATAGAATCCTTCTCTGTCCAGTTGCTTAATCCACCGTTGGAAGTCGGATAGATCCAACTGTTAATATCAAACTCTTCATCATCGTCATCTTCGATAGAATTCACCCCTGCATCTGGTTTAGGCTTTTCTAGTGCTTCGAACTCGATCTCCTTTGCATCAATTAAGTCCTGTATCTTATTCTTCAAAGACCAACAATCATCTGTATTATGCCCCGGGCTATCAGAATGATAAGCACAGCGGGCATTAGGGTTGTACTTCAGTGATGTTGTATTTGGATTCTTCGGGGCTTCCCTTGGAATCACCAGATTAGTTTTCAATAACTGTGGCAGAATCTGAGACAAAGTCATGCTGAGACGGGTGGATTGCCTTCAAGGTTTCTTGTCCTTTTGTTGATTATTGTGCTGAGGAGCACCAGCAGGTCTTGAAATAACAACTGCATTAACAGCTTGGCGGTGTTCAGATCTATTCTATCTTTTCGAACTGTAGATAGCACTTGACTCTTTCTTAAAAGGCTTATTCTCGGTGCTTGATGAAGCACCCTTTTGTATCTTACCAGCCTTAATACCAACCTCAATCCTTTCACCGGTCATTATCAGCTCTGTAAACCCAGATGAAGAACTCCCGATCAGATGGTTGAAAAATGGACCAGACAGGGTCCCCAGAAACATATCCACAAGCTCCCGGTCAGCCAAGGGTGGTTGGACTCTTCCGGCGAGGTCCCTCCACTTCTGAGCATAATCTTTGAAACCTTCACCCATTCCCATTGACATACCCTGGAGTTGGGTACGCGTGGGAGCAAGGTCGGAATTGTATTAGTACTTCCTATAGAAAGCAGTAGCCAAATCTTCCCAACTGCGGATACTGACTCCGTCCAACTGATAAACCCACTCAAGCTGAGTCCCTGAGAGACTTTCTTGAAAGAAGTGGATCCATAAGTTCTTATCAGCGGTGTACGGCTGAATCTTCCTTACATATGACCGGAGGTGCAGCTTCGGACAAGAGACTCCGTCATACTTAGCAAAGGCTGGTGCTTTAAATTTATGGGGAATCATCACCCCAAATGATAGACCTAGATCACCAAAATCCAGACCGGGCACTTTCTGAACTTCCATCGCACTCAATCGGTCTTCCAGTTGTTTGTATCTATCCTCGGCCGGAGGATACTGGTCTTCGTCGAAGTCCGTCTCATTGTCTGAGACCACAGGGCTAGGAGCCCTCCTTTCTTCCTGACTATCTTTCCCTCCAGATGAGGTGGTCAAATCAACTTCATCCCGTAGCCTGTTTCCAAACCTGTGACCTGTGTTAAACAAGACTGTCCTCTTCTTCTCTTTCAGAATCAGGGTCTTCAGATCTTGCTAACCCTTAGCTAGATTCATGAACAACTCTTGGAATTGGGCATTCTGGGCCTGTAGGGCCTTGATTCCTTGCTCAGTTGAAGGTTCAGCAGACATGATGAGTGCTGAAATAAACAGCGAAGAAGATAAAAGACCTGTAATGGGTACCTGTTTATGAAGTGCATGGGATGAAATGTGTATGACATGATTTCAAAGACAATCGAGAGATTCAAATTTGTAAACCAGAAAGGAAACACACTTTATTAGATAAACTTTGAAATTCAAATTGTTCAACAAATTGCCCTTAGGGCGTTACAAAAAGGGAAATACTGAAAAGTAAATGAAAACTGGAAAGGGAATAATCAAAGGACAATCAGTGCTCCCATGGTCGCTTCTTATCAGTGCGGACATAGTCATTAAGAATCCGCTCATTCTCCAGCTGCCTAGTCAACTTCTGGATCTTCTGCTCTTGCTCGTTGAACTTTTCTCGGTAAGAATCCCGTTCTTCTCTCATCTGCATCCAAGACCTTTTCAGTGCCCCAATGTCAGTGGGCATGTAAGGATGGAGGATGGTCGGAAGAACCCCTTCTTCATTAGCAACTTCAACAATGATAGGTCGGACGGCTTCATACGGCATACCCAGCTTTTGGGCACGGATACGAACTCATCTGAGATATGGATCCATTGGCAGAGAAGTCTTTGGACCCAGCTCATATGGATCAGATCTGTGAACTCTATCCCAAGCCCTTATGAATCTGCGGCATTGCTCGTCGCTATCCCCTTGAAAATCAAAGATGATACTAGGCATTAGCAGCTCATGAGGTCCTTCTCTTCTGGCACGTCCAAACTGACGTAAGGCCAAGCACGGATTGTAAGAAATTCCTCCATTGGTCCCTATCAATGGAACATTGGGGTACTCCCCACAACGATCAATGATAGCCACCTCGTCCATACCCTTGAGAGTCCAGATGATGTCATTATGCGAGAGAGACATAACCCTATAGGCCCATCCCATGCCTTCTTTGTTCTTTAGCACTGATTTGGGGAGGTGTGAAATAAACCACCTCAACAATAATGGAGCACATCATATCAAGGTTCCCCGCTTTCGGGCAGTACGGGCATAAAGCTGATGAAGAATGTCACCCAAGAGAGTGGGTACAGGATTACGAGAGATGAAGATTTTCACCACATTCACATCAACAAAGGAGTCAGGATTCAGAAACAATACCAAGCCATATATCAGAAGAGCCAGAATATCCTCAAATTCCTTGAAGTCTAGACTATCCCAGAAATAATTAGCCTTACCAACCAAGAACTTAGTCAGAAAGCCCTTTGCTCCACTTCTAGTCTCCCAATTAGCCATCCTTTGTCAAATGAAGGGCTGAAGCAATCTCTTCCGGCCTAAGGATCTTCTCCCAACCAGTAAACGGGGTCTGCTCCAGAATAGAGATACCGAGCAACTCAGAGAACTCTTCTAAGGTGGGAACCGACTGGTAGTCCTAAAAAGTAAAGCAGTGGTACATCAGATCATAGAACTGGACTAGGACACTCATCATCTGCTCATGCAATTTGGAAGTGACCAACCTGAGAAGATAACCATGTCTTCTGATGAAGGAAGTAGTGTCAGGCATCTTTACAACCAACTCTTTAAGCAAGGTGGGAACCTGGACAAAGTTAATCCGGATGGTATTCCTACGCATGGGCATCATGATGACCTACAAAACAGAACAAAGATGAATCCCTCCTATCTTTCAAATAGGTTAGTCCAATGCGAGATGTATGCAATGTTATGATGTCATGATGTCATGATGGTAAGCACACCACAAGTATCCACAAATACCAAACATGGTAAAGGCACACAAGTCACACAGAGAGCCCTTAGATTTCAGGCTGGCAAGGAGCTTAGGTACTACCCTATTTCAGTTCAGTTGGTTTAAACCTGTCCTAAAAATAGTAACCGGGTTCTAGAGGATCTCAATATCACTGACTACCCTCGACCGGTCATAATTCCAATTTAGAAACCTTTTCTTGCAGCCGGAATCATCGCGAGAGTTTAGTCTCAATGAGTGTAGATAACTGCTACTGTTCTATGGCCAAGTTGGTCAATTTAAAGGTTCTAAGGTCAGTTGGTGCTTAATGACCCCTTAGAAGACCCATATTCTCCTCGTTCCAACACAAGGGATATTGGTACAGACTAAAGTGCCACACCAACGTAGCTACTGCTTCAACCGTATCGGTCTATGCCGTACAGTTCCCTCATAGTTTATTGCTACTTACCTAAAGGGTATCCCCCAGATCCGAGTTAGGATCTATAGTAACTCCGATACAAGCCCACAAATATAAATCATGCAAAGAAAACAATTGAAAACACAATGATCTAATCCTAAGGTACACCCCACTTATTAAGATCCCCAGCAGAGTCGCCAGTTCTGTGATACGGTGGGAGAGAACTGACTGTTTTTGGAATTCTGGTTTGCGTTTTGTGTTTAGTTTCGCAAAATGTCGCGGTAAGCAAGAGTCGCCATCGTCTTTTATTTTATCCAACAAGGAAAGGAAAAAAGCACAGAAAAATTCCTTTTTCGAGATGTTTCTCGGGTCCGGGGGGTAGATTATAGAATGGAAGGTGTTAGCACCCTTTCTATCCATGGTTATCCACGGGCTCTTAGGTACTTGCTCATATTGTTTTCAAAAATTTCTTTTCTTTGTGTTTGTGGGTTTGAAAAGAGTTTTTGTTTAAAAGGTGTAAGTGCGAAAAAATTTGTTTTGTTTTGAAAGGAGCAAGTACTTAAGAACCATCTACCTACTCGGAAAAGGAATCAATCTGTGCTAATGTCCTTTAGATAATGCTATCCCACTATTGATGAGTAGGTAGCATCGTCGTTGGAGTTTAAAGGTCAATTCGATTAAGGGACGTGTGGTCACTAAAGCAATGTTAGAACGCCTTAGCGGTAACCCTAATGTCTTAGATCATTTTTCCGAGGCAACCGTTTCGAGGAAATTATGATCTTTGGACAAGAGGGCGACCACTAAAACTTCCTATACTCAATGACCACGTTTGAAGGCAACCAAGTGAGGTGTACCCTAAGAGTGCGCATGTGCGAGTGTGTTATTTTTCAGTTTATTTTATCTTTGTACATGTCAATGGTTATCTATGTTGATTTTAGGTTAAACATTTGATCTTGTCATGCATTCCCTATTACCAAACATCTAACAGTTTATAAGTTGCGGGAATTAAATTGCCGAAATTAAATCTAACTATTACAAGGCGTCGGGTATTTACATCGCCAAAAGCAACCCTTGAATTTAAAATGCGGAAAATAAATAAAGTGATAAAAAATAGTAAAAGTCCTATTAAACTATTACATTCTGGGAAACAATTACATCAATATGGTAAAATGGATCGCGTGCGGAAAATTAAATCGGGCGCATTCTAGGGTTTTGACCCTTTGATTATTAAAGAAAGAATTTTTGGTTTGTTTTTGAATTAGAAAAAGGAATTAAACTAAGTTAATTATTAAGTTAATAAACTAATTAATTAATTAATGAAAATGATATTTTTAGATTTTTGATATTTAAGGAAATAAAAATAAATTAATCAAAGTTAGTAAAACCTAATTATCTACATTAATTTTAATTATTGCAAAAGATATTAAAGTTAATTCTTAATTAGACTAAATTAATTAAATTAATATTTATTTACAAAAATAAAGTGTTGAATTTAATTTTAATAAATAAATATATATATATATATATATATATATATATATATATATATATATATATATATATATATATATATATATATATATATATATATATATATATATATATATATATATATTTTATTTTATTAAGAAAAAGCTTGATTGGTTAATTAAATTAAAAATAATAACAATAATTAAATGAAATAATAAAAACAAATAAAGAGAGTTAGAGATATATGGGCCTGATTTTGGGAGGTTTGCTTAGCAATTTCAGGGCCCGTGAACATGCAAGCCTGTGTTGACTTTCTGATCCAGTGTGCGTCCATTGACTCATTCCTATGGTGGATATTCAACCTGAGTCATCAGATTTGGCCTGGGGGTCATCTGGCACTTTGAGATTTGAGGACCATGGTACATCACATGCTTGAGTTTGTACTGGAATTCCTGAAAGAAAATAATAACAAAGATATTTGGGACCTGGGATTCGAACCCAGGTCCTGTTGGATCTTGCACTAACGCCCTTGCCACTCAACCATCACGCTTCATTTGTTAGTGTATTAGGTAATAATAATAATATGAGAAACAAGTTAATGGATCAGAAAATATAAAATAAAGTGCGTCATATTCAAACAAGCGAATCAAAATATGCCACGCCATCATCCCTGTCGTTGGGACCGTGGCTAAAAACTAAAACACCTATACCAACGGACAAGGGTCCGCCGCTATAGGCCATGCCATCTCCAAAACCTTGCACAAGCCATATAAATAAAAGGTGATACCATGAATGAACTCGTCTTGTTCCCCTGAACAAGATGGTACCTTTCTCATAAGCCAATTGTCCCTGTAATGGAAAGTCCTAAAAAAAACCTAAAGAATCCTTCAATGGCGTTTCTCGATACAAAGCATGAAAATAAAATTGGTTATTGCAGAAAGTTCATAAATGATACGAGGAATCAGAATATGCAATCGCTTTTGAGAATGGATGCAAGAATAGAGATTTGGGAATCCAAGAATATGGCGGATCCGTGGGATGCTTACAGTGCGTTTGGAGGCTGGAGAATGCGTGATCTTGATTGGTTCTGCTTCTGAGAAGTTCCAGGAAGCGATTGTGATGCTTGTTAGGTCCTGAAAGTGCCTCTAAGAACGATTTCGATTCCACACTTTTTGCAATTTTCCAAGTTTGGTTCTTGTGATTTAGCAGCCTCCAACCTCCAATTCGTGTTCCTTTGCATTGTATATGCATGCTGCATTGGATTAGGTCAAGTTTTGGGTCTTGAATCTTTGTGCATTGATGTTTTAGGATTTGATTTGATCCTCCATTGAAAACCTTCCAATTTGGTCCAAAATCCAATATTTTTGTACATGAAAAGCTTGATACGGATTTGATCATGATCATGATGATAATTAAGACCTATAACAAACAAAAAGATCCTAAATCATCAATATTTGGATTTTATTTGATTTAAATTGATATAAAATGAATTAATTCAATAAAAAATCAAATAAAATAGAAAAATTAATAAATGGACACAAGGCTGAAGCTAGGACACGTGTGTAGTGTGAGAAGATCAAATCAAGTGGAAAAGAATGGGCCCATTTGACAAAATTTGAAGTTTTGGGGATAGTTGACTTTTGGCAATTTTGCAAAAATGCCCAACTTCAACAATGCATAACTTCTTCAATTTTGAACTTTTGTAGGTGTTCTTGGACTTTTTAGAAAGCTTGAGTTATCCTATAACCAACCCTTGTGGTTTCATCTCATTTTTATGTTACATGCTCAAGTTATAAGCTTTGGAAAAAAAGGTGTTTTGTTAACTTTCAAAAATAACCTATAATGTCCAAATTTGTAACTTTTTGTGAGTGCATTTCTTGATCTTGGGGTATGAAGATGGATTGTAGGAAATTGCATCCTCTTCAAAATGAGATTTGGATGGGTCATTTCTCATAAAGTATGAGGAAGTTATGCTTGGTCAAAGTTGAGTTGACTTTTCCTACAAAACCCTAATTTAGCAACTTTTGAGTCTTGATGAATTTTGAGCAACCCTTGATGAATCTTAATCAACCCTTGATCAAATGATGAAATGTCCTTCAAAATGAGAATGTTGACAAAAAAATCTTGAAGTTTGACTATTTGTAGGTCACAGTTGACTTTTGCCCTAACACAATCGATTTTTGGAGCTCTTGAGCAATTGACTGACCAAACTTCCTCTGCAAGGCTTGAAATTTGACATGGATGAACTTGAGAACATTTTAGGAAATTGGGGAGCACTTGAGGTCATTTGGATGCAAGGACCTTGATGCAACACAAAACCCTAATTTTAGGTTGACTGTCTTAGGAGGTAGCTTGACTGTCCAACTCTTGAGCAATCTTGAGCCACTTGGAGATTTTTCTTGCCATGTCTTGGGAAATATGAGAGGGAAAATTTTTGGGTACAACATGCTCCAATGCCAAAGCACGGCCACATTGCCCATGCCATTGAAGAGAATCTTTATGTTGCTACTGTTGGTGATTTAATGACTCCATTACCATTGATCAAGATGAATCTGTTGAAAGCCGGGATTTTCCCGGGCTGTGAAAAAAATTGCTACCTTTGTTCGTCCTTACAATCCGACTGTCCGTTGTTGAAGTTAGGCATCCAACGCCTAATGGATAATCAAGAAATCCTCTTTGAGAAAACTCATGTTACTCCAACTCCTATCAACGATGTTGCTATAATTACCATTTCCACCAATATTTCCAAGGTCTCCAAAAGACCTGTTAAGATTACATCCGATCCAAAGATTGTACCTCTAAAGATAACTATGTCGGGTCCTATCCCATACAAGTCCAACAAAACAATATCGTGGAATTATGGAGGAGAGATCTTCTACCACGATGTTAAGCAGATTGAATCAGTTGAAGAAAGTTCCGATGAAGAGACTCCTGACATAGGAAATATTTCTGGGATGAGTAAAATCACCCGCAGCGGAAGAATTTTCTCTCTGGAGATTGCTCCTCCAAGGGAAATCTTCGGACCCTCAAGTGCTCCTAAGGTTACTCCTGTGCTGGTCAACATATCTGTGCGAACTCCAGTGATTGAAGAAATTGTTACTCCCGTAGTTGTACCCTCTATTGTTGCTGCTGATAAAGGTAAGGGGATCCAAGAAGCGCCCGTCAGGACGAGGGCTCAGCCTTTGGTCATCCCTGAGATCACTCAAAAGGAAATGGAGGAGATTTTAAAAATAATTAAGAAAAGCGACTATGATGTCGTAGAACAACTGGGGCAAACCCCTTCAAAAATCTCTATGCTGGCCTTGTTGCTTTGTTCTTGAAGACGGCCCATGTGCCTCAGGAAACCTCCGCGGACCAGTTCCAGGAGTGTGTAGCTAGCCTAACAGCTGATAACGGTCTTGGCTTCTCCGATGCCGATTTAACATCTAAGGGGAGAAAGCATAATGACGCGCTGCATGTATCGGTGGAATGCAGAGGGACTACTTTAGCTCACGTTCTGGTTGATACCGGGTCATCTTTAAATGTCTTACCAAAGAAAGCATTGGATAGACTAGATTGTGAAGGTCTAGTTCTGAAGCCCAGCAACATCATTGTAAGAGCCTTTGATGCTTCTAAACGGATGGTCCACGGGGAGGTGGACATCCCGATTAAAGTGGTAACTGAAACTTTCAACTCCACATTTTATGTCATGGACATCCGTCCCTCCTACTCTTGCTTATTAGGGAGACCCTGGATTCATCATGCGGGAGCCGTTACATCTACTCTGCATCAGAAGCTTAAGTACCCTGTCCAGGGGAAAATTGTGACAGTTCGCAGTGAAGAGGAATACATGATAAGCCATCTTAATTCTTTCCGCTATGTGGAATTGGATGGTGAATTCATCGAAACCCCCTTTCAGCATTTTGAGGAGGTAGCTCAGGAAGTTGCAGCAGTGCCTTCTGTACCCATCATTACCAAACTTGTGTCCCAGATGTCATCCCTTAAAGATGCAAAGGCTGTGATTGAGGAAGGAGGAAGCACAATATGGGGTCAGCTGCCAGATTTTCCTTACAAGACAAATAAATTCGGCTTGGGTTTCACTGCTTATGCTCAGAAGGCTGTGCCTCGCTCCCGAGATGGAGGACCACCGTTGAAGATCACCCATCATGGAGTTCATGCTTTGGAGGATGTTAAAGATGAGAGCAACTTTGAAGATTGGATTTTCCCGATTGTTGAAGGAGGACTATGCAATTGGGAGGCAAAGGATTTTGTTCCCATTACTTTCATCAATCAGTAATTTATCTTTCGAACATTTTTTGTTGGTTTGTAATAATTCATAAACAATTCGTACACTTTTAACCTTGTGCCTTACCCGAGGTACATAGGTCCATTTGTAAGGGTTTGATTTTCCATCTTCATATGCCATTTTAATGAATCATAGACGTTTTCATATATAAAATTTTGTGTTCATTGTCTTTCTTTTTACATTTTATTTGTTTAAAGGTGGCTATCCCTTACACCCACCCACACTCATAAAATGCAGGTACCCATCCACCCCGGATTCAATGGGTAACAATTCTGCTATGGCCTTCAGTGACTCTGAAGATCTGGTCAATCATGCCGAATACGAAGGTGATGAAGACTGTGAAGTGCCTGGAGAATTGGCTAGACTGCTGCAACAGGAAGAAAGGGCTATTCTACCTCACGAGGAGTTGTTAGAGACTATCAACTTGGGAACAGAGGTAGACAGAAAATAAGTTAAAGTAGGTGCCAACCTAGAGCCAAATGTCAAGGAGCGCTTAGTTCAGCTGTTGAATGAATATGTTGAGATCTTCGCCTGGTCCTACGAAGACATGCTGGGACTGGATACAGATATTGTGGTTCACCGTATCCCTACAAGAGAAGACTGCCCACCAATTAAACAGAAAGTTCGTTGCATGAGGCCCGACATGTCTGAAAAGATCAAAGCTGAAGTGATGAAGCAGTTCAATGCTGGCTTCCTTGCTGTTACTTCTTATCCACAATGGGTTGCTAACATTGTGCTCGTGCCTAAGAAGGACGGAAAAGTCATAATGTGCGTGGATTACAGAGATTTAAATAGGGCTAGCCCTAAAGATGACTTTCCACTACCACACATTGACATCTTGGTTGACAATACAGCTCAGCATAAGGTATTTTCTTTCATGGACGGGTTTTCAGGGTACAACCAGATCAACATGGCCCCTGAAGACATGGAGAAAACTACTTTTGTTACACAGTGGGGTACGTTCTGTTATAAAGTGATGCCATTCGGACTGAAGAATGCCGGGGCAACCTATCAACATGCCATGGTGGCTTTGTTTCATGATATGATACATCATGAGATAGAAGTCTACGTAGACGACATGATAGCCCGTTCACAAACAGAAGAAGAACACCTCGACCATCTGCAAAAGTTGTTTGTCAGATTGAAAGAGTACAAGCTCAGACTGAACCCTAACAAGTGCACTTTCGGAGTCAGGTTCGGTAAACTTTTGGGATTCATCGTCAGTAACAAAGGCATCGAGGTTGATCCTGCCAAAGTCAAAGTTATATAAGAAATGCCTACCCCTCGCACTGAGAAGGAGGTCAGAGGTTTCTTGGGATGCCTAAACTACATTGCAAGGTTCATTTCTCACCTAACATCTACCTGTGAGCCAATCTTCAAGCTGTTGAAGAAAGACCAGGTGGTTAAATGGAATGATGACTGTCAAGTTGCTTTCGATAAAATCAAGGAGTATTTGCTGGAACCTCCTATCTTGATGCCACCCGTCGAAGGAAGGCCGTTAATCATGTATCTGACTATCCTGGAGAATTCAATGGGGTGCGTACTGGGCCAACATGACGAGTCTAGCCAAAAAGAGCATGCCATTTATTACCTTAGCAAAAAGTTTACTGACTGTGAGACTCGCTACTCACTGCTCGAGAAAACTTGATGCGCTTTGGTATGGGCTGCTTGCCGGCTAAGGCAGTATATGTTGACACATACCACTTTACTGATCTCTAAGACGGATCCGATCAAGTACATCTTCGAGAAGCCTGCTCTATCCGGAAGAATCGCTAGATGGTAGATGATCCTCACCGAATATGATATACAGTACGCGACCCAAAAAGCTATAAAGGGGAGTGTGCTAGCCGATCATCTGGCCCATCAAGCTGTCGAAGATTACCAATTGTTGTACCCCAAAATTTGCCCTCCCATATTCATCAAGAATTGCCAAGTCAAGGTCACAAAATTCCCCAAGGGTTGTGCAGCTCAACTGTCTCCTAGACAATCAAAATTAGGGTTTGAGTTCTGGTCAAGCAAATGAACTTTTCAAAGGCCCAATCAAGTCTCATATGCATACAAAGATGGTCAAATAGCCTCATGTCAAGTTTCAAGACATTCAGCTCAAAATTGCACAGTCAAAACCCTAAATTGCACTACAGTCAACTGTAGGGGCAAAATGGTCATTTAACAGTCAAAAGTTCAAATTTTTGGTCAATATATCATTTTGAAGCCACAAACATCATTTGATCAATGCTTGATCATGATTCTCAAAGTTTGGCTCAGAAATCATCAAAGATGCAAAAGTTGCTATATTTGGACAGCTGAAAAAGTCAACTGAAATTGACCAGGGCATAACTTTCACATGGATTATCAGAAAAATTCCATCCAAAGCTCATTTTGAAGAGAAAGACATTTCCTACAATTCATCTTCATGTTCCAAGTCCAAGAAATGCTCTCACAAAAAGTTATCAATTTCAACATTATAGGTCATTTTCAAAAGTCAACAAAAAGTGACTTTAAGTCAAAGGCCATAACTTGAGATTGGTAAATCAAAATGACATGGGACCAAAGGCATTGGTTAAAGGACTCAAAGACCTTTCCAAAATGTCCAAGAACATGTGAAAAGCTTAAAAATTGACCAAGTTATGCCTTGTGGAAGTTGGGAAATTTTTGGAAATTTTTGAAAGTCAACATTGATGCAAAAGGCCTAAAAATGCAAATGGGCCCATTGTTCTTCCAAGTTTCTTCATGCCAAGCCTATGCACGACCATTAGGCCCAAAGGGAAGTATTCTCATATTTTTTAATTATTTATTTGAATTAATATTAATTTATATTCATTTAAATGATTTTAATATATGAAAAATATCAAACTAACCTAAAAAAATCTTTTCATGCACATTATAAATTCAATATTTCGTGTAAGTCTTAAATAGGCAAATTTGGATGAGATTGGATCATGATTGAACAAAAACAACATGAAAAAGATATGAAAAAAGATTTTCCAAAATCAAATATTGAAATTCATCAATGCATAAGATTTTGTCCAATGTTTCTTGACCTAATCACTCCATATATGATCAGAATGAGAACCCTAATGCGGCTAGACTCCAAGCTGCGCTCAGAACCTCATTACAAAATTGCAAAAATTCTCAAAAAGTTGAATTCTGAAATCAAGGTTATAGGGCGATTCAAGGCATCAAACCAATTGCAATAGCTTCCTTGGGTGATTCTGAACGCGTGCCAATCATTAACATCAACTCAGAACCCAAGACTTGGTATATGAGAGTCAAACTTTTCACGAAAATATCTATAATCATATCATGAATTTTACGCATTTTCCATGTATTTTCTTCACTGATTTGCACTAATTGGATGCTTCTGAAACTAACCATATAACTTAATTGAGTTTTCATGCGTTTTATGAAGAGTTGCCATTGATACACCTTAGGGTTTCAGAGATAAAAAATTAGGGGTTTACTCCTATGGAAAAATTGGGATGCGAGACTGGCACCATGGGAATCAAAAGCTTCCAACAAGTTCATTGAGGGGGTCGCGCCAAATTTCTGATTAGGAGCGAGCTAATCGCTATTTTTTTGCACTGCATATGGTGGGGGTTTAAAACCCCCGCAATCTTACTTGTTTTTGTTTCAGGAAAACGCAACAAGGAGGAAGACGCTTAGGTGTCTAGGCATGAGTGGATGATTTAAACCAACGCGCGCTTTTTGTGTTTTAGTGGCCACTAATCAATATTTGTTTTTGTTATTTAGTTGTTGTAATATAATAACTTGCGCGTAGTGGTTCAGATGGTGGACGTCCATTGCTTCAATCTCCAAGACCTGGGTTCGAGTCCCAGGTCTGAACAAACTCAATATTATTTTTCATTCTCAATTCCTATGCGCTTCAGTGATGCAGGTACACCATACATCCTCAAGGATCAAGCCTACACGCGTCCAGTAAGTGCAAATCAAGGGCCCAGAGTCAAGGCGTATGGTGGAGGCCAGTCAACGTGTTACGCTTAATCCAAAAAGTCAATAAATGTCAAGCTTAATGGGCCAGAGATCACCAGGCCTGAACCTCCAAAATTGGGTTTACCCCCCCTGGTTTGCTTTCTATTTTTGTTTATTTCATCTTTTGGTTATTTCATTTTTCTTTTTGTTTAAATTAATTAACTTATTCTCCACAAAAAATACAAAACTCCATTAAAAATACAGAAAAGACAAAAAAATATAATTTTTATATTATAATTATTTTCACAAATTAATATGTAAATAATTTAGTAAATTAGGTTTAACTTTTAATTCCTTTTCTTTATAAATAAAAATCCAAAAACAATTAGAATTAGGTTAATTAATAGTTTCCACTCTTTTAATTTCTTCCTTTTGTTTCATCATATTATTTATTTATTTATTTATTTTATTTTTTTAATTAAATGTACATAAATTAATTTAGAGTTAAATTAGGTTAAAAGTCAATGTTTTCATAATAAAACTTAAAAAATATTAGAATTAGGGTTTAGCATTTCATTTTAATTTCAATTAACTTCTTTTTCTTTTAAATCCTAAAAATATAAAAAATACCAAAACATTTAATTTTTAACTTTAATTCTCATTAATTTAATTATTCTTGCAAAAAGGGTTCAACGCCCGTCGCTTTTAATTATTTAATTTGCGCATTTATTTTATTGCTTATTATAATTTTGTAATTGTCCCGAAGCGTTGTAATTTTTATTTCTTGCATTTTCTTCGCATTATTTATTTTTTTCGCTAAATCGGGTCCGGTTTAATTTTGGCGATGTGGACCCGCGCCATTTGTAATAGTTTAGATTTATTTTCTCGCAAAATATTTAACTGTTAACCAAGCATGAAAGAATGAATGTCAAATTAAAATCAAGCGTAGAACACGACAAACATGACAAGACAAATAACTGAAACATGACACACAATTCGCACACACCACCCCTAGGGTACGCCTCACTGTTGCCTTTCGAAAGGTGGTCGTCGAGTAGAAAATGTCTTAGTGAGTCCTCATGATCCGGGAACCTGGCATGAGGGTAGCTTCTAAGGTGTCTTCCCATTGCTCCGGTGATCACCACGTCCCTAACATCGAATTGACCCGAACACCTCCAACGGTGGTGCTACCTACCTCTCAATGGTGGGATGGCATTACTTTTAAGGACATTTACATAGACGAATTCCTTAGGGTAGGTAGGTTCTCAAGGATACTTGCTCTAATTTAAAACAAACTCAAAAAGACTTTTCACACCGACAATTTTCAAAAGCTTTCAAAGCAAACTTTTCAAACACTCTGACGTACGAGTCGAACTGAAATTTTTCAAAAGAACTTTTTAAACCCACATTGAAAAGCAAACAAACAATTTGAAAACACAATGAGCAAGTATCTAAGAGCCCATGGATAACCATGGATAGAAAGGGTGCTAACACCTTCCCTTTCTATAACCTACCTCCCGAACCGAGAGCAATCTCTTTAAGGAATTTTTCTGTGCTTTTGTCCTTTCCATTTGGAGAAAATAAAAGACGGTGGCGACTCTTGCTTCCGCGACATTTTCGCGAACCAGCGTTAAACAGTCAGTTCCAGATCCACCGATCACAGAACTGGCGACTCTGCTGGGGATAAAACTTAAAGTGAGGTGTACCTTAGGGCTAGGTCATAACTGTGTTTTCACTTGTATTGTTTTGCTTGCTTTACTATTGTGGGTTGCATCGGAGATACATAGATCCTAACCCGGATCTGGGGATACCCTGTTTAGGTAGCATAAGCTGTGAGGGACCTGTCCGGCGTAGACCGACACAGGTGAAGCAGTGGCTACGTTGGTGTGACACCTTAGTCTGTACCGATATCCCTTGTGTCGCAACGAGGAGAATATGGGTCTTCTAAGGAGTCATTAAGCACCAACAACCTTAGAACCTTAATTGACACAACTTGGCCTTTAGAATTGTAGCAGTATGCTACGCCCATTGAGGCTAAACTCTCGTGATGGTTCTGGCCGCAAGAAAAGATTGCGATGCTGGAGTTATGACCGATTGAGGGTAGTCAATGATATTGGGATCCTCTAAGAACCCGGTTACTTTTGATTAGGACAGGTATGAACCAACAAACTGAAAGAGGGTAGTACCTAGACCTCATGCTGGCCTAAACTTTAGGGGCTTGCCTTGTGTGACTTGTGTGCCTTACTATGTTTGCCTTTGTATCTGTATGTGGTGTGCTTTATCATAACATCATAACATCATGAGCATTGCATGCATAAGAGCTGACCATTTCAAAGACAAGAGGGTTTCATCTTTGCTCTGTTTTGTAGGACATTATGATGCCTGTGCGAAGGAATACTATCCGGTTCAACTTTGTTCGTTCACCTGAGTTGATTGATGAGTTGGTTAGCAGAATTCCAAACACCACTTCCTTCATTCAGAGGCATGGTTCTCTTCTCAGTTTAGTCACTGCAAAGCGGGATCAACAGTTGATGAGTGTTCTGACCCAGTTCTATGACCCTCAGTACCAGTGCTTCACCTTTCAAGACTTCCAGCTGGTCCCTACCCTGGA
This sequence comes from Vicia faba, assembly GCA_948472305.1. Lineage (NCBI taxonomy): Eukaryota > Viridiplantae > Streptophyta > Magnoliopsida > Fabales > Fabaceae > Vicia > Vicia faba. Next base: position 104,517,412 of record OX451735.1, on the reverse strand, counting down.
AGAGTTCTCTAATCTGCTTGGTATCCCTATCTTGGATCAGACTCCCTTTACTGGTTGGGAAAAGACCCTCAGACTTGAGGACATTGCTGCAGCTCTTCCTTTGACCCATCAAGAGGTAACAGACAACTGGGTAACTAGAAGTGGAGTTAAGGGTTTCTTGGCCAAGTTTCTGATTGGTAAAGCTAACAGCTTCTGGAATGACTTGGACTTTAGGGCATATGAAGACATCTTGGCTCTCCTAATCTATGGGTTAGTCCTGTTTCCCAAATCCTGACAACTTCATCAATGTCACTTCCATTAGGATCTTTATGTCTCAGAACCCTGTGCCCACTCTCTTGGGTGATATCTTGCAATAACTTCATGCCCGTACTACCCGAAGACGAGGAACCCTATGGTGTTGTATCCCTTTGTTGGTGAGGTGGTTTATTTCGCACCTCCCTAAGTTCGTACTGAAGAACCAAGAAGGAAGAGGTTGGGCTCACAGGTTAATGTCTCTCACCGATAAAGACATCATTTGGACTTGCAGAGGTTTGGATGAGATAGCTATTATTGATCGATGCGGGGAGTATCCTAATGTTCCTCTGATTGGTACTCAAGGAGGGATCTCGTACAATCCATGTCTAGCACTCCGTCAATTTGGAAGAGCAAGAAGAGCCGGCCCCCATGAAATGTTGGTGCCTCACATCAGTTTCGAGTTTCAGGTGGATAGTGACGAGCTACGTCGTAGGTTCATCAAGGCTTGGGAGAAGGTTCATAAAGCTGACCCACAAGAGCTAGGGCCAAGGACTTCTCTACCTATGGAAGCCTACTACAAATGGGTCCGCATCCGTGCTCAGAAGTTAGGTATGCCGTATGAAGCTGTCAGACCCGTCATTCTTGAGTGTCCTGATAAAGATGGTGTTCCTCCAACTGTCCTTCCTCCTCAGATACCTACTGATTATGAGACATTGAAGAGATCTTGGTCGCAACTGCAAGAAGAACGGGATTCTTACCGGGAAAAGTTCAACGAGCAGGAATCAAAGATCCAGAAGCTGACAAAGCAGTTGGAGAATGAGAGAGCCCTGAATGCCTACCTCCGTACTGAGAAGAGGAGACCATGGGATCAATGAGGAATGCTGAATGTGCCTTTACAGTTTTATTTCCTTTCCAGTTGTTTCATTTCATGTAAACGCCTAAGGGCAACTTGTTGAATAATTTCAGTTACAAAGTTGAATCTAATGAAGTGTGTTCTTTTTTGTTTACAAAGTTGATTCCCGATTGTCTTTGAAAACATAATTCATACGCATTTCATACATCATGTGCACAGCAGGTTTTTCCCTTTTTTTCAGGTTGCTTACAGTTCTTCGCTGTTTATTTCAGCATCATGAATGCCGGATCTGAATCAACTGAGACTTCAATCAAGGCTCTCCAGGCGCAGAATGCGCAGTTTCAAGAGCTAATCATGGGTCTGGCTAAGGGCCAAGAGGAATTGAAGACTATGCTCCTGAAGAAGGAGAAGAAGAAGAAAAGAAGAACTGTTCTATTCAACTCGGGCCGAAGGTTGGGTAATACTCTGCACCAGGAAGAGGTTGTTTCTTCTGTTGGCAAGAGTCCTTCTCAGGCAGAAGTAAAGCTTCCTACTCCAGAAGTCTCCGACAACGAGACAGATTTCGACGAAGAGCAGTATCCTCCTGCAGATGACAGGTATAAACAACTGGAGGACAGGTTGAAGGCCATGGAAGTTCAACAGGTACCTGGGCTGGATTTTGGAGATCTGGGTTTGTCGACTGGTGTAATTATCCCGCACAAGTTCAAAGCTCCAACTTTTTCCAAGTATGACGGGGCATCCTGTCCCAAGCTGCATTTGAGGTCCTATGTGCGAAAGATTCAGCCGTACTCTGCGGATAAGAATCTATGGATCCACTTATTCCAGGAGAGTCTTTCAGGGACTCATCTCGAATGGTTCTATCAGCTGGATGGGACCAAAGTTCGTAACTGGGAGGAGCTGGCTACTGCTTTCTACAAGCAGTATCAGTATAATGCCGACCTTGCCCCCACGCGTACCCAACTCCAGGGTATGTCGTTGGGCGTAAGCGAAGGTTTTAAAGAGTACGCTCAGAAGTGGAGAGACTTGGCTGGCAGGGTGCAGCCACCTTTGACTGATCGAGAGTTAGTGGACATGTTCTTGGGGACCCTATCTGGGCCGTTTTTCAACCATCTCATCGGGAATTCTTCTGCTGGTTTCACTGATTTAATCTTGACTGGAGAGAGAATCGAAGCTGGGCTGAAATCTGGGAAGATTGCAAAGGGTGCATCATCTAGTGCAGAAAAGAAGCCGTTTAAAAAGGAGTCTAGTGCCGTGTATGGTTCTAGGAAATCAGAAAGACCTGATCACCGCCAATCTGTCAGCGCGGTAATGATCGCTAAGCCTGCTGCCGCTCCCCGGCCAAACAATCCTCAAAGGGCTGATAGACCCCGAAGAGAGTTTACTCGGTTAAACATGACCCTATCGCAAATCCTGCCACAGTTACTAGCCACCAATTTGGTGACTGTCAAGGAGGCGCCAAAGTTCTCAAACACTACCTCTCCCAAGTACAACCCGAATGCCCGTTGTGCTTACCATTCAGACAGCCCGGGGCATGCCACTGATGACTGTTGGGCGTTAAAGAATAAGGTGCAAGACCTTATCGAGGCTAAAGAGATACAATTCGAGGCGCCTGCAAAACCGAATGTAGTTACTGCCCCTATGCCTCAACATGGGGTAAATGCTATTGATGAAGATGTTTATGCTGTTTCTGTGGATGATCTAGCCACTCCTTTAAAGATCATTAAGAAGAACCTACTGCAGGCCGGTTTATTTCCGGGTTGTAGTGAGGGTTGCCTGTTCTGTGTTGTGTCTCCATCCGGTTGTCCCTTGCTAAAATTAGGCATCCAAAGCTTAATGGATAGCAAGGAGATTTTATTCAAGAAGTCTGCTGTTCGTATGGTTCCAATGGAAGAAGTCTCTGTGGTGACTATCTTCAACAATCCGATCCCGGCTCTCCAGAAGAAGCCCGTTCAAATTCTGACCGCCGCACCTGTTACTATCACTGTTCCTGGGCCCCTGCCCTATGTATCCAACAAAGCTGTCCCTTGGCACTATGGGGCAGATGTATATATAAACGGAGTTAAGCAAGAGCTCAACGCTGGTGCCAGCATCTGTGACATCACTGGCCCGGCCAAAGTTACCCGCAGTGGCAGGCTCTTCTCGCCTGACATTGCGCCACCTGCTGCTAGAAGACCACTCCTGATAATTCCTGCAAGTATACCTACTCCCGTTGCTGATCAAGTTGTTATTCCTGCTGCTGATCCTATTGTTTCTCCTGCTGCCGAGTCATCCAATGCTCGGGGCAAGGGAATCGAAACTGAGCCTGCCCAGATGGAGGTACCCATACCCATAGCTGCTGAGGCCTCCCCACAAGAGATGGAGGAAATTCTAAAGATTATAAAGAAGAGTGACTTTAATGTTGTGGAACAGCTGGGGCATACGCCCTCCAAAATCTCCATGCTCTCTTTACTGCTGTGCTCTGAGGCCCATGCAAAGGCCCTCATCTCATTCCTTAAGAAGGCTCATGTGCCACATGAAACTTCTGCAGTCCAATTCACTGATTGCGTGGCAAGTCTAACAGCGGACAATGGCTTGGGTTTTTCAGATGCTGACTTGACCATGAAGGGGAAAGATCATAATGATGCTCTGCATGTCTCAATCGAATGCAGGGGCACCACCTTGGCACATGTGTTGGTTGATACTGGGTCATCTTTGAATGTGCTACCCAAGAAGGCTCTGGATCGTCTAGATTGTGAAGGCCTGGATTTGAAACCCAGCAACATTATCGTCAGGGCCTTTGATGGTTCAAAGAGGATGGTCCATGGGGAGGTGGACATTCCGATTCGTGTGGGCTCTCAGGTGTTCGACTCCACTTTTTATGTGATGGATATCCGTCCATCTTACTCTTGTCTGCTGGGTCGACCCTGGATACATAAGGCTGGGGCAGTGACCTCTACCTTGCATCAAAAGCTGAAGTACCCCGTCAGAGGGAAGATTGTCACCGTGCAAGGTGAGGAAGAATACATGGTGAGCCACCTAAACTCGTTCAGATACATTGAGATGGATGGGGAGTTCATTGAGACCCCCTTTCAGCATTTCGAGGAGGTGTTTCCAATCGCAGCAGAAACAGCAGAAGCAGGTGGTCCTCTGAAGATGGCTTCCCTAAAGGATGCCAGGGCTGTAGTGCAAAAGGGTGAAGGTGCCAACTGGGGCAGACTTCCAGACTTCACCCAGAAGACTGATAAACTTGGGCTGGGTTTCACCTCAGAAGGGCAGAGAGCTATGAGAAAAGAGAAGATCGGAAGGCCTCCGGTGTTTATTAAAGGTTCAGAAGTGAATGCCGTCGGGGAAGACTTTGAAGTAGACGAAGCCGAATTCAACAGCTGGATTTATCCGACGACCGAAGACGGATTAAACAATTGGAGCGCAAAGGACCATACCCCTGTTACCTTTGTGACACAGTAATGAATTCCCATGTTTTGTTATTTTGTAATAGACAATGATAAACTCTATGGCCCGGTGTCTTACCCGAGGCACCGTGGTTCTATTTGTGAGGGCATATGAACTGTCATTTTATACATCATGAATGAAAATCTTGGACTATTTTCGCATTGCAAATATTGTGTTCCTTTTTTCTTCTTTCATTTCCTTTACATAATTTTCAAAACAGCTGTATTTACACACACACTCACTCATACAGGTTCCAATCCACTCTGGATCTTACTGACAACAACTCTGCTAATGCCAATTATGACTTCGAAAATCCGATCAACTTAGCCGAAGACGAAGGTGAAGATGATTGCGAAGTGCCTGGCGAGCTTGCAAGACTGTTGCTTCAGGAAGAGAGGGCAATTCAACCACATGAAGAGCCAGTGGAAACAATAAACCTGGGTACTGAGGCAGACAGAAAAGAGGTAAAGATTGGTGCCAACCTAGAGCTCAGCGTGAAGCAACGGTTAACCAAGATGCTACATGACTATATGGAGATCTTTGCCTGGTCCTACGAAGACATGCCAGGGTTGGATACCGATATTGTTGTCCATCATTTGCCGACTAGGGAAGACTGCCCTCCAGTTAAACAAAAGGTTCGTCGGATGCGTCCAGAGATGTCCGAGAAGATTAAGGCCGAGGTGATGAAACAGTTTGATGCCGGGTTCCTTGCAGTGACTTCTTACCCTCAGTGGGTTGCTAATGTGGTGCCGGTACCTAAAAAGGACGGCAAGGTCAGAATGTGTGTCGATTACAGGGATCTGAACAGGGCCAGCCCCAAAGATGACTTCCCCTTACCTCACATTGATGTCCTTGTTGATAATACAGCTCAGCACAAGGTATTCTCTTTCATGGATGGCTTTTCAGGTTACAATCAGATAAAGATGGCACCTGAAGACATGGAAAAGACCACATTTGTTACTCAGTGGGGCACCTTCTGTTACAAGGTCATGCCGTTCGGATTAAAGAATGCTGGGGCAACCTACCAGCGTGCCATGGTTGCCTTATTTCATGATATGATCCATCATGAGATCGAAGTGTATGTGGACGACATGATCGCTAGGTCCCAGACTGAGGAAGAGCATCTAGATCATCTGCAGAAGTTGTTTGACCGGTTGAAACTGTACAAGCTGAGATTGAACCCGAACAAGTGCACCTTCGGGGTAAGATCGGGAAAGCTACTAGGCTTCGTAGTCAGTGATAAAGGTATTCAAGTGGACCCTGCTAAGGTCAAAGCTATTCAAGAGATGCCAGTTCCTAAAACAGAGAAGGAAGTCAGAGGCTTTTTAGGACGCCTGAATTACATTGCTCGATTCATCTCTCATTTGACTGCTACCTGTGAGCCAATCTTCAAGCTGCTGAAGAAAGATCAGGTAGTACGTTGGAACGATGAATGTCAGGCCGCCTTCGACAGAATTAAAGAGTATCTCCAAGAACCACCTATCCTTATGCCACCGGTTGAAGGAAGACCTCTGATACTATATCTGACAGTGCTAGACAATTCAATGGGGTGTGTGCTGGGGCAGCATGACGAGTCTGGCCGAAAAGAGCATGCCATTTATTACCTTAGCAAAAAGTTTACCGACTGTGAGACCCGATACTCACTGCTTGAGAAAACTTGCTGCGCTTTGGTATGGGCTGCTCGCCGGCTGAGACAGTATATGCTGACTCACACTACCTTGTTGATCTCAAAAATGGATCCGATAAAGTACATATTTGAAAAGCCTGCTCTGTCTGGGAGAATTGCAAGATGGCAGATGATCTTAACAGAATACGACATTCAGTATACAACCCAGAAAGCCATCAAGGGGAGTGTATTGGCAGACCACTTAGCTCATCAAGCTGTAGATGACTACCAATCAATGAACTTCGAGTTTCCGGATGAAAGCATCATGATTGTGACTGATTGTGAAGTGCCTGGACCGGATGAAGGACCTGAACCAGGATCCCGATGGTCTATGCACTTTGACGGAGCTTCCAATGCTTTGGGAAATGGTATCGGCGCCATTATCATATCTCCACAAGGTACTCATACTCCACTCACTGCCCGGCTGTGTTTCAACTGTACCAACAACATGGCGGAGTATGAGGCGTGCATCATGGGTCTTCAAGCTGCGATTGACCTAAGGATCAAATTTCTAAGTGTTTTCGGAGATTCCGCCCTTGTGATCAACCAGATCAACGGAGAGTGGGATACGAAACATCCAAACTTGATTCCTTACAGAGAATGTGTGTTGACCCTGATTCCCCACTTTACAGAGATAACCTTTGAACACTTTCCGAGAGAAGAGAATCAGTTAGCGGACGCGTTAGCTACAATGTCTTCAATGTTCAAAGTCAAATGGGATAATGAAGCTCCTCAGATCACCATCGAGAAACTGGACGAACCGGCATACTGTTGTGATCTCGAAGCTGAATTGGTAACTGAGAAGCCTTGGTATCACGAAGTGAAGAGATATCTGGAAGCTCAGGAATACCCTGAAGGTGCATCTGTCAACGATAAGAAATTCCTGAGGAGGTTCGCCGCAAAGTTCTTCCTAAGCAACGGCATCTTATACAAGCGAAACCATGATTCAACCTTACTGCGTTGTGTAGACAAGATTGAAGCGGAGAGAATCATGGAAGAGTTACATGAAGGGACCTTTGGTACACACTCCAGTGGACATACTATGGCTAAGAAGATCCTACGGGCGGGATACTACTGGTCCACAATGGAAGCTGATTGCTACCAACACTCCAGGACATGCCACAAGTGCCAGATCTATGCAGATAAGGTGCATGTTCCTCCGGTTCCCCTGAATGTTCTGACTGCGCCTTGGCCGTTTGCAATGTGGGGCATAGACATGATCGGTGAAATAAGACCTACGGCATCCAATGGACATCGCTTCATCCTAGTGGCGATCGACTATTTTACAAAGTGGGTTGAGGCAGCATCCTATGCTACAGTAACCAAGACTGTTGTGGCACGGTTTATTCGGCATAATCTGATTTGTCGATACGGCGTCCCTGAGCGGATCATTACAGACAATGGTACCAATTTGAACAATAAGATGATTGCTGAGCTCTGCGAACAGTTCAAGATACAGCACCACAATTCTTCTCCTTACAGACCGAAGATGAATGGGGCTGTAGAAGCAGCTAACAAAAACATCAAGAAGATCGTGCAGAAAATGACAGTGACTTATAAAGATTGGCACGAGATGTTACCGTTCGCTTTGCATGGGTACCGTACCTCAGCTAGGACGTCAACCGGGGCAACTCCTTTCTCTCTGGTTTATGGCATGGAGGCAGTCTTGCCGATTGAAGTACAAATTCCCTCTCTCCGGATAATGAAGGATGCAAACCTGAACGAAGATGATTGGATCCAGACACGACTTGATCAACTCAACCTCATTGACGAAAAGAGACTTGCTGCTATCTGTCATGGTCAGACGTATCAGAAACGGATGATCAGGGCATTTAACAAGAAAGTCAGACCACAAGAATATCAAGTTGGGGATCTGGTTATCAAGAGAATCATCCTTCCTCAGAGTGATCCAAGGGGCAAATGGACCCCTACGTACGAAGGGCCATTTGTGGTTAAGCATGTGTTCTCAGGAGGGGCAATGATCTTAACTAACATGGATGGTGACGACCTTCCTCACCCCGCCAATGCAGACATAGTTAAAAAATACTACGCATGAAAAAAGACCCGCTAGGCTGACATGCCTAGGCAAAAATTAGGGCTTCCCGTCGAACCAAAAGGGTTCGGGCAAAATGAAGGGATGAAAATGAAAAATCTGTACACCCGGCAAGTCGAAAACCTGAAAAGGCGGCTTGGGCAAAAATGGGTATCCCGGTGGACTGAAAACCCGAAAGGGCGGTCCAGGCAAAAATTAGGGATAAAGCGTAAAACTATGTCTCATTGATCACTTTGCATCCAGAATCCGGTATCTGCATCAAGCTCAAAACGGCATCGATCAGTCAGCTTCACCTTCAACCAAGGTCATCAAGTGATGAGACGCTCGGAGTTATAAAAGCAATAGCAGAGTTGAAACCCAGTGGATCATTCATCTTTCACACAGCTGTTTTACTTTTCTTTTGTACAAAACTTGTATAAATTCTTTTGCTCGGCGACGTACCTCTTACTAGGACGTCAGCCTCTTGTACACCAAACGCCTATTTTCAGGCCATTCAAAAATCAATAAAAAATACATTTTCAGTTAAACGTGCCAAATATTTTTCCTTTTTCTGTTTTGTTTTGCGAAGAACGTCCAAGGTTCAATTTGTGATGTATGCATTGACAATAATTTGCTAACTCATAAATATTTGCATACGAAACAAAGGAATTAATTGCAGGTGACACTGGAAACAGGGGCAATAAAGAGTTGTCCGAGCAGTTTAATTGTTCTATCCTCCAAGGTACCAAGGTAGGTTCAGCTAAAGAACACAGCCAAGGGTATCTTAATTCCCCAGAGAGTGGTTCAGCAAGTCAATACATTCTCCTCCAGGCAAAATTATCAAGTCCCAAGGAAATTGAGTATCCTCCCGTAGATCTCAAAACTTCCCCAGCAGCACGCATTCTTAACAAGCATCCCCGGCAGTCTTGATCTAAAGATTGTTCCCCGGCGGTACACCACTATTCAAAGGAATCACTTCCCTGCAATTCAAACCTCCCCCAGAAGAGTCCAATCCAGTTTCCCCAGGAAAGTTGGAATTCATATCTCCCCAAGCAGTAAGCTTATCCCCAGTAGATTCTGGAAGCTTATCCTCAGAGCACGAACGCGTCGTCCCGGCTTGATTTAAAGAGTTATTTCCGTAACAGGATATAACTGGGTTATCCTCAGCCAAAAGCCACGGAAAGAGCGTCCTCGGCAAAGTATCTTCCTACCCCAGCGAAGTCTATCAACACTTCCAGCACAACAAGGATATCCCCAGCGGAATTCATCAAATCTCCCAGCATAACTCATCAACGGTATCCCCAGCGGAGTTATCTTCATCAATTCAGCAAAGCATCGCTATCCCCACAGAGTAACACTCCCCAACATGATCGCTAGAGTATCTTTTCTCCCGCAGAATTATTTCGTTTGCCAAGTTTATTCCCCAGCGGAGTTATCTTCTCCTACCGATATTCTTGCAACGATCATCCACAGCGGAAGCAAAATCTCTTACTCAACATCAGCCCAGGATATGACTTCCCGGCATCCGTCAAGGATTTATTTTCCTAGACAAAAACATACATAAAACTTTACATACATCATCACAGCATGCATAACGCACTGCATCATATCATACGAATCTCATTATGTTAAGAACATCATGGCTTGATCCATATCATGCATCGCATATAACTGACCTTTACCTTTCAGGAAAGATACAGTTGAAATTCTCAAACATATTTCAAGGATTTCTCTAGTCCAGTTAAATCGACTCCAAACAGATTTTTCTGATAAAGACTCAGTAGAAGTTCTCTTATGGTCCCCTCTCCAACGGCGTGTGAGGTGGTAATTCCTTCTTCAGATGTTCTCCTCTCCGGCATGAGCGTGAGGTGATATTCTCTTATGGTCCCCTCTCCAACGGCGCGTGAGGTGGTAATTCCTTCTTCAGATGTTCTCCTCTCCGGCATGAGCGTGAGGTGATATTCTCTTATGGTCCCCTCTCCAACGGCGTGTGAGGTGGTAATTCCTTCTTCAGATGTTCCCCTCTCCGGCATGAGCGTGAGGTGATATTCTCTTATGGTCCCCTCTCCAACGGCGTGTGAGGTGGTAATTCCTTCTTCAGATGTTCCCCTCTCCGGCAAGAGCGTGAGGTGATATTCTCTTATGGTCCCCTCTCCAACGGCGTGTGAGGTGGTAATTCCTTCTACAGATGTTTTCCCTCTCCGGCATGAGCGTGAGGTGATATTCTCTTATGGTCCCCTCTCCAACGGCGTGTGAGGTGGTAATTCCTTTTTCAAATGTTTCCCTCTCCGGCATGAGCGTGAGGTGATATTCTCTTATGGTCCCCTCTCCAACGGCGTGTGAGGTGGTAATTCCTTCTTCAGATGTTCCCCTCTCCGGCATGAGCGTGAGGTGATATCCTCCTATGGCCCCCTCTCCAACGGCGTGTGAGGTGGTAATTCCTTTTTAAGATGTTTCCCTCTCCGGCATGAGCGTGAGGTGATATTTCCTTTCAGATTATAATGTCCTATAGTTCCCTCTCCAACGATGAGTAAGGTGACTCCCTTTGAGATTATAATGTCCTTTGGTTCTCTTCCTGACATTACGAAGATGGTAATTCTCACCAAGATTTTCTCAACAAGCGTTGTTGAGGTAGAAATCATTCAGGGTTCTCTTACCATACATGCTAAGGCAGTAACCATCCCTGGTTCATTCATCAGCGTTTGAAGCTCCAGACTCAGCTCCTGTAACCAGTCAGGACACATCTATACCAAGCATCTAAAGTCAGCTCCCGCAGCGTGTCGGGTACTCATTTTTCTCTCTTGCAGGTATGCAGGTTCTCGCTAAGGAATCTCTTACGCGATCAACGTCCAGATGGCATCTATAAGCCCATCATCCTATCCAGCGACCTCTAAAATGGCATCTATAAGCCCATTCCCTCATCATCATTGCTACTATGTGAGCGCAAATTTCTGGGCACTCTAGTGTCCAATCATCTTCTACCCTCGGATTACGAAAAGCGCGTCAGCCAATCTGCATCCTCAGGTCTAAGAAGATTGAACAGGGGCAACTGTTGTACCCCAAAATTTGCCCTCCCATATTCATCAAGAATTGCCAAGTCAAGGTCACAAAATTCCCCAAGGGTTGTGCAGCTCAACTGTCTCCTAGACAATCAAAATTAGGGTTTGAGTTCTGGTCAAGCAAATGAACTTTTCAAAGGCCCAATCAAGTCTCATATGCATACAAAGATGGTCAAATAGCCTCATGTCAAGTTTCAAGACATTCAGCTCAAAATTGCACAGTCAAAACCCTAAATTGCACTACAGTCAACTGTAGGGGCAAAATGGTCATTTAACAGTCAAAAGTTCAAATTTTTGGTCAATATATCATTTTGAAGCCACAAACATCATTTGATCAATGCTTGATCATGATTCTCAAAGTTTGGCTCAGAAATCATCAAAGATGCAAAAGTTGCTATATTTGGACAGCTGAAAAAGTCAACTGAAATTGACCAGGGCATAACTTTCACATGGATTATCAGAAAAATTCCATCCAAAGCTCATTTTGAAGAGAAAGACATTTCCTACAATTCATCTTCATGTTCCAAGTCCAAGAAATGCTCTCACAAAAAGTTATCAATTTCAACATTATAGGTCATTTTCAAAAGTCAACAAAAAGTGACTTTAAGTCAAAGGCCATAACTTGAGATTGGTAAATCAAAATGACATGGGACCAAAGGCATTGGTTAAAGGACTCGAAGACCTTTCCAAAATGTCCAAGAACATGTGAAAAGCTTAAAAATTGACCAAGTTATGCCTTGTGGAAGTTGGGAAATTTTTGGAAATTTTTGAAAGTCAACATTGATGCAAAAGGCCTAAAAATGCAAATGGGCCCATTGTTCTTCCAAGTTTCTTCATGCCAAGCCTATGCACGACCATTAGGCCCAAAGGGAAGTATTCTCATATTTTTTAATTATTTATTTGAATTAATATTAATTTATATTCATTTAAATGATTTTAATATATGAAAAATATCAAACTAACCTAAAAAAATCTTTTCATGCACATTATAAATTCAATATTTCGTGTAAGTCTTAAATAGGCAAATTTGGATGAGATTGGATCATGATTGAACAAAAACAACATGAAAAAGATATGAAAAAAGATTTTCCAAAATCAAATATTGAAATTCATCAATGCATAAGATTTTGTCCAATGTTTCTTGACCTAATCACTCCATATATGATCAGAATGAGAACCCTAATGCGGCTAGACTCCAAGCTGCGCTCAGAACCTCATTACAAAATTGCAAAAATTCTCAAAAAGTTGAATTCTGAAATCAAGGTTATAGGGCGATTCAAGGCATCAAACCAATTGCAATAGCTTCCTTGGGTGATTCTGAACGCGTGCCAATCATTAACATCAACTCAGAACCCAAGACTTGGTATATGAGAGTCAAACTTTTCACGAAAATATCTATAATCATATCATGAATTTTACGCATTTTCCATGTATTTTCTTCACTGATTTGCACTAATTGGATGCTTCTGAAACTAACCATATAACTTAATTGAGTTTTCATGCGTTTTATGAAGAGTTGCCATTGATACACCTTAGGGTTTCAGAGATAAAAAATTAGGGGTTTACTCCTATGGAAAAATTGGGATGCGAGACTGGCACCATGAGAATCAAAAGCTTCCAACAAGTTCATTGAGGGGGTCGCGCCAAATTTCTGATTAGGAGCGAGCTAATCGCTATTTTTTTGCACTGCATATGGTGGGGGTTTAAAACCCCCGCAATCTTACTTGTTTTTGTTTCAGGAAAACGCAACAAGGAGGAAGACGCTTAGGTGTCTAGGCATGAGTGGATGATTTAAACCAACGCGCGCTTTTTGTGTTTTAGTGGCCACTAATCAATATTTGTTTTTGTTATTTAGTTGTTGTAATATAATAACTTGCGCGTAGTGGTTCAGATGGTGGACGTCCATTGCTTCAATCTCCAAGACCTGGGTTCGAGTCCCAGGTCTGAACAAACTCAATATTATTTTTCATTCTCAATTCCTATGCGCTTCAGTGATGCAGGTACACCATACATCCTCAAGGATCAAGCCTACACGCGTCCAGTAAGTGCAAATCAAGGGCCCAGAGTCAAGGCGTATGGTGGAGGCCAGTCAACGTGTTACGCTTAATCCAAAAAGTCAATAAATGTCAAGCTTAATGGGCCAGAGATCACCAGGCCTGAACCTCCAAAATTGGGTTTACCCCCCCTGGTTTGCTTTCTATTTTTGTTTATTTCATCTTTTGGTTATTTCATTTTTCTTTTTGTTTAAATTAATTAACTTATTCTCCACAAAAAATACAAAACTCCATTAAAAATACAGAAAAGACAAAAAAATATAATTTTTATATTATAATTATTTTCACAAATTAATATGTAAATAATTTAGTAAATTAGGTTTAACTTTTAATTCCTTTTCTTTATAAATAAAAATCCAAAACAATTAGAATTAGGTTAATTAATAGTTTCCACTCTTTTAATTTCTTCCTTTTGTTTCATCATATTATTTATTTATTTATTTATTTTATTTTTTTAATTAAATGTACATAAATTAATTTAGAGTTAAATTAGGTTAAAAGTCAATGTTTTCATAATAAAACTTAAAAAATATTAGAATTAGGGTTTAGCATTTCATTTTAATTTCAATTAACTTCTTTTTCTTTTAAATCCTAAAAATATAAAAAATACCAAAACATTTAATTTTTAACTTTAATTCTCATTAATTTAATTATTCTTGCAAAAAGGGTTCAACGCCCGTCGCTTTTAATTATTTAATTTGCGCATTTATTTTATTGCTTATTATAATTTTGTAATTGTCCCGAAGCGTTGTAATTTTTATTTCTTGCATTTTCTTCGCATTATTTATTTTTTTCGCTAAATCGGGTCCGGTTTAATTTTGGCGATGTGGACCCGCGCCATTTGTAATAGTTTAGATTTATTTTCTCGCAAAATATTTAACTGTTAACCAAGCATGAAAGAATGAATGTCAAATTAAAATCAAGCGTAGAACACGACAAACATGACAAGACAAATAACTGAAACATGACACACAATTCGCACACACCACCCCTAGGGTACGCCTCACTGTTGCCTTTCGAAAGGTGGTCGTCGAGTAGAAAATGTCTTAGTGAGTCCTCATGATCCGGGAACCTGGCATGAGGGTAGCTTCTAAGGTGTCTTCCCATTGCTCCGGTGATCACCACGTCCCTAACATCGAATTGACCCGAACACCTCCAACGGTGGTGCTACCTACCTCTCAATGGTGGGATGGCATTACTTTTAAGGACATTTACATAGACGAATTCCTTAGGGTAGGTAGGTTCTCAAGGATACTTGCTCTAATTTAAAACAAACTCAAAAAGACTTTTCACACCGACAATTTTCAAAAGCTTTCAAAGCAAACTTTTCAAACACTCTGACGTACGAGTCGAACTGAAATTTTTCAAAAGAACTTTTTAAACCCACATTGAAAAGCAAACAAACAATTTGAAAACACAATGAGCAAGTATCTAAGAGCCCATGGATAACCATGGATAGAAAGGGTGCTAACACCTTCCCTTTCTATAACCTACCTCCCGAACCGAGAGCAATCTCTTTAAGGAATTTTTCTGTGCTTTTGTCCTTTCCATTTGGAGAAAATAAAAGACGGTGGCGACTCTTGCTTCCGCGACATTTTCACGAACCAGCGTTAAACAGTCAGTTCTAGATCCACCGATCACACCAATCCATCAGGTTTGACTTCCCCAACGAGGATATCATGACTTTGAGCAACATTGAAGAAAACAGACCTTATGACGGACCTGAACAAGGATCCCGATGGACCCTGTACTTTGATGGTGCCTCCAATGCACTTGGAAATGGTATCGGCGCGATACTTATTTCTCCAGAAGGTTGCCATACACCTTTCACCGCCAGACTCTGCTTCAGCTGCACTAACAACATGACCGAGTATGAAGCTTGTATCTTTGGTCTCAAGGCTGCAATTGACTTGGGAATCAAATCTTTGTTTGTATTTGGGGACTCAGCTTTGGTTATCAGTCAAATCAAAGGAGAGTGGGATACTAAACATCCGAACCTCATCCCTTACAAAGAACATGTCCTGACATTGTTACCACATTTCGAGCAGATCACCTTCGAGCACTTCATGCGAGAAGAAAATCAGCTAGCAGATGCCCTAGCTACAATGTCATCCATGTTTAAGCTTAACTGGGATAATGAGGCTCCCCAGATCACCATTGAAAGGATGGACGAACCCGCACATTGTCACGAGATTAATACCGAAGAAGTAGTGGACCAACCTTGGTTTCATGACGTCAAAAGGTATCTCGAAGCACAAGAATACCCTGAAAGAGCTTCAGTCAATGAAAAAGTTCTTAAGGAGATTCGTAGCTAAGTTCTTCCTAAGCAATGGTATCCTATACAAGCGCAATCATGATTGCATTCTGCTCCGTTGTGCGGACAAGGTTGAAGCTGAGCAGATCATGGCCGAATTGCACAATGGTACATTTGGCACCCACTAGAGCGGTCATACGATGGCTAAGAAGATTCTACGGGCAGGCTACTACTGGTTTACCATGGAAGCTGATTGTCATCAACATTCCCGTACTTGTCACAAATGCCAAATCTATACTGACAAGGTACATATTCCTCCAGTTCCTCTCAATGTCTTAACAGCTCCTTGGCCATTCGCGATGTGGGGAATCAACATGATTGGAGAGATCAAGCCTACAACATCCAATGGACATTATTTCATCCTGGTGGCTATTGATTACTTTACCAAGTGGGTCAAAGCAGCATCCTTCGCATCCGTTACAAAGAATGTTGTTGCCCGCTTCATCAAGCAGAACCTCATTTTCCGGTATGGTATCCCCGACAGGATTATCACTGACAACGGTACAAATTTGAACAATACCATGATCACCGCTCTGTACGAGCAGTTCAAGATTCAACATCACAATTCATCTCCCTATCGGCCAAAGATGAACGGTGATGTCGAAGATGCGAACAAAAATATCAAGAAGATCATTCAAAAGATGACAGTCACCTACAAAGACTGGTATGAGATGTTACCGATTGCTCTGCACGGGTACCGTACCACGGTGCGAACATCAACTGGGGCAACACCCTATTCTTTTGTATACGGAATGGAAGCTGTCTTACCTGTTGAGGTTCAGATTCACTCCTTGAGAATCATGAAAGATGCTGGTTTGAGTAAAGACGATTGGATTCAACCCGGCTTGATCAACTTAACTTGATTGACGAAAAGCAACTTACTGCTGTTTGCCATGGTCAGGCGTATCAGAAACGTATGACCAAGGCCTTCAACAAGAAAGTCATGCGCCAGGTATATCAAGTCGGGGACCTTGTAATCAAGCGGATCATCTTGCCGCAAAGTGATCCCAGGGGAAAATGGAATCCTACTTACGAAGGACCATTTGTGATCAAAAACATCTTTTCTGGTGGGGCAATGATATTGACCACCATACGCATAAACGACCCGACAAGTTGAAAACCCGAAAGGGAGACTTAAGCAAAAATGGGCATCCCGGTGAATCGAAAACCCGAAAGGGCGGTTCAGGCAAAAATTAGGGATAAATAAAAAAATATGTACACCCGGCAAGTTGAAAACCTGAAAGGGCGACTTGGGCAAAAAAGGGTTTCCCGGTGGGCTGAAAACCCGAAAGGGTGGTCCAGGCAAAAATTAGGGAATTAAAGCGTATGACTATGTCTCGTCGAAACACTTTAAGGACAATCTCTTCACCAGACAAGCTTCTGGCTTCTGATCGATCCAATCATCATCGGGCGAAGCAACGAATGGACAAGATATCTAGAGTTACGAAGGCTATAGCAGAATGGAAACCCCATGGAATTTTTACACATATCCACCTTTCTTTGTATAAATTTTTCTCATTTTTTTATGACAACATTCTCTTACTAGGATGTCTGTCTCCTTTGTACAAAATACTTACACAAAGTTAATACAAAGATACTTCAAAGTGCAGAAACTTATTTGCCTTTTCTTTCTTTTTTTACACATGTGTCTTATTTGAAAACGTCCAATGATTTATTAAATGAGCATATGCATTTGAACATAATCACTGTTTACAAATAAACGAAATGGGAAAGAATAATTACTGATAGGTTGGAAGTATAGGAAAACATATTTAGGCTATTCCAAGTGAAATCCCCTGCAGTACATCATCGAGATCCCCAGTGGAGCCAAAACCTTGAAATACATGTTCCCCGCGGAGTTAAAATTCAAAATCCCCACCAGAGCTAAGTTTCCAAACTCCTGATCCCCAGCGGAGCCAAAAAACTTTGAACTACAGACCCTCAGCAAAGAAGGAACTTTCTTCCCCAACGAAGTCCAAAAATTCAACCCTTAAACCCCGGTGGAAGACCATCAAGTTTCCTCTAATTCCCTAGAGAGTTGTCTTAAAACCAGAAAATTCCCCTGTAAGTTATCTTAGAACCTGACAGCTAACTAGACAACAACTTCGGATAATTCCTTAATAAATTGGCATACAACCCAAACTCTTGAAAACTCTCCAACAGAATAAAATTTCTCCCCACAGAGTTATTTCCCAACGGATTGAAGATTCTCAATCCCCAGCCACAATCATCAAGTTTCTCGGGACTCCCCAAGCAGGTTTCTCAAGCAGCACTCGGCATTATTCTTACAACGGAATGTCTATCATGTTCCAACTTCAAAGGAATTGAAGGATCCCTATATCCCCAGGAAAGTCGTGAAGGATTCTCACATTCCCACAGAAGTTGTCAAAGTTTTGATAATCCCCGTGAGTTGCCAAGGATTTTCTATCCACAACATCAGTCAAGGATTTATCTCCCCCGACAACAGTCAAAGACTTTATTATCTCCAGTTATCAAGGATTTATTTTCCTCAGCAAGACAGCTAATAAGCTTACATGCACATTGTTTTACCCCAAAATTTTCCCTCCCATATTTCCCAAAACATTGCAAGAAAAATCTCCAAGTGGTTCAAGATTGCTCAAGAGTTGGACAGTCAAGCTATCTCCTAAAGCAGTCAATTCAAATTAGGGTTTTATGTTGCATCAAGGTCCTTAAATCCAAATGACCTCAAGTGCTACCCAATGTCCTAATATGTTCTCAAGTTCATCCATGTCAAATTTCAATCCTTGCAGAGGAAGTTTGGTCAGTCAATTGCTCAAAGGGTCCAAAAATCGACTGTGCTAGGGCAAAAGTCAACTGTGTCCCAAATACAGTCAAACCTCAATATTTTTTGTCAACATTCTCATTTTGAAGGATAATTCATCATTTAATCAAGGGTTGATCATGATTCATCAAGGATTGCTCAAAATTCATCAAGATTCAAAGGTTGCTAAATTAGGGTTTTGTAGGAAAAGTCAACTCAACTTTGACCAAGCATAACTTTATCATAATTTATGAGAAATGACCCATCCAAAGCTCATCTTGAAGAGGATACAATTTCCTATAATCCATCTTCATACCCCAAGATCAAGAAATGCACTCACAAAAAGTTACAAATTTGGACATTATAGGTCATTTTTGAAAGTCAACAAAAACACCTTTTTTTCCAAAGCTTATAACTTGACCAAGGAATATCAAAATAAGATGAGACCAAAAGAGTTGGTTAAAGGAAACCTCGAGGTTTCTAAAAAGTCCAAGAATACTTCCAAAAGTTCAAAATTAAAGAAGTTATGCATTGTTGAAGTTGGGAATTTTTCCAAAATTGCCAAAAGTCAACTATCCCCAAAACTTCAAATTTTGTCAAATAGGCCCACTGTTTTCAACTTGATTTGATCTTGTCACACCACACACGTGTCTTATCTTCAGTCTTGTGTCCATTTATTAATTTTTCTATTTTATTTGATTTTTATTGAATTAATTCATTTTAAATCAATTTATATCAAAATAAAATCTAAATATTGATAACTTGGTATCTTTTTGATTGATACATGTTTTAATTATCATCATGGACATGGTCAAACTCGTATCAAGCCATATCATGCACAAAATATTGGTTTTTGGACAAATTTGGAAGCTTTTTTATGGAGGATCAAATCACATCTTCAAGCATCAATGCACAAAGATTCAAAGCCCAAAACTTGACCTAATGCATTGCTTGATAGATATACAAGTGAGAGGCACGAGTTTCAGGACCAAGAGGCTGCCAAATCACAAAAGCAAAACATGAAAAAAACTTGAAAAAGCTTGAAACTGAAACCCTTCTTAGAGGCCGATTCAAAACAAAATCTCAACACTATTCTCTTGTTGGACATCCACTGAGTCTGTAGCAATCAAAAGCAAGGCCATTCACCTCCTAAATCGCGCTGTAAGTCTCCTGAAAAACGCCCCTGTACTCGAAATCACATACTCATATTCCTGCGTTTTCTCGGCAAAATCGTTACACAATCATACTTATCGTTCCATTTAGAAGCTTTTTGCATTATTGAATTGCATTTTCATGGCCTGTAACCCCTTAGCCGATTCTAGGGTTCTTGTTTCTTGTTTTTGGGCATTTTAATTGCACGCAAAATTGATGCTAATAATGGACATGGACGTAATCAATAGAAGAAGACGAGCACAACCATATGCTTGGACTGGATTTTTGTGGCCTAGAACTGGTTTTAGGATGAACCTATGGATTTAGCTGCGGATATAAATCCGCAGGTAAATAACCAGGTTGTAACGAAGAAGACGAATACGTGCCTTCCCCCCATTGGACGTTTCAAATTGCGCGCGTTTTGTTTTTTTATTCTGGCATAATAGTTGTTTTCCCATATTATAATTAATACCTAATCCACTAACAATATAAGCGCATTGGCTCAGTGGCTAAGGCATGTGTTCAAGTACCAACAGGACCTGGGTTCGAATCCCAGGTCCCCCAAATTCCTATTATTATTTTTTCACAGGTGATCCAGTGTAAAGGCAACTGCGTGGTCCATCATACTCCTTCAGATCTCTAAATGCCAGATGGCCCCAGGCCAGATCTGGTGGTCCATATTGGAGGTCCACCACGAGACCTAGTCAATGCACACGCGTGGAATTGCAAAAGTCAAAGCAGGCTTGCATAAATGGGCCTTGAAACTGCCAGTCTCACCCCTGATCTGGGCCCAAACCCCCTTGAGTATTATATTTCTTTCTTTTTATTTATTTATTTGTTTTAATTATTATTTCTATTATCACTAACCAATTAAATTTTTTCCTCATAAAATCAAAAACCAAAAAAATATGTTTTATTTATTAAAATTAAATTCATTACTTTATTTTTGTAACTAAATTAATTTAATTAATTTAGTGTTAACTAGGTATAAATTTTAATATTTTTGCAATAATTAAAATTAATTTAGATAAATAGGTTTTTATTAACATTAATCAAATTTATTGTATTTCTTTAAATATCCAAAAATCCAAAAAAAAAATATCTTTTTTAATTAATTAATTAGTTTATTTAAATAACTTAGTATTATTTCCTTTTAATTCAAAATAAAAAATAACAACAAAAAATCACTTTCTTTCAAAAAAGGGTCAAAACCCTAAAAAATGCGCTCGATGTAATTTTCCTGCATGCGATCCATTTATGATATTGATGTAATTGTTTCCCGGAATGTAATAGTTTTAATAGGACTTTAAATTATTTTATCGCTTTCTTTTATTTTCCGTAATTTAATTTCAAGGGTTGTTTTTGGCGATGTAAATACCCGACGCCTTGTAATAGTTAGATTTAATTTCCGCAAAATTTTAACTGTTAGATGTTTGGATAATAGGGAATGCATGGCAAGATCAAATCTTTAACCTAAAATCAACATAGCTCACCCATGACATGTACAAAGATGAAATTAACTGAAAAATAACACACTCGCACATGCGCACTCTTAGGGTACACCTCACTTGGTTGCCTTCGAACGTGGTCATTGAGTATAGGAGGTTTTAGAGGTCACCCTCTTGTCCAGAGATCATAGTTGCCTCGAAACGGTTTGCCTCGGAAAAATGATCTAAGACATTAGGGTTACCGCTAAGGCGTCCTAACATTGCTTTAGTGAGCACACATCCCTTAATCGAATTGACCCTTAAAACTCCAACGAAGGTGCTACCTACTCATTCATAGTGGGATAGCATTGTCTAAAGGACATTAGCACAACCTGATTCCTTTTTCGAGTAGGTAGATGGTTCTTAAGTACTTGCTCCTTTCAAAATAAAACAAAAACTTTTCGCACTTACACTCCTTTCAAACAAAAACTCTTTTCAAACCCACAAACACAAAGAAAAGCAAATTTTTTGAAAACACTTTGAGCAAGTACCTAAGAGCCCGTGGATAACCACGGATAGAAAGGGTGCTAACACCTTTCCTTTCTATAATCTACCCCCCAGACCCGAGAAACATCTCGAAAAAGGAATTTTTCTGTGCTTTTTTCCTTTCCTTGTTGTATAAAATAAAAGACGGTGGCGACTCTTGCTTACCGCGACATTTTGTGAAAACAAACACAAAACGCAAACCAGCATTCCAAAAACAGTCAGTTCTTTCCCACCGTATCACAGAACTGGCGACTCTGCTGGGGATATCTTATAAGTGGGGTGTACCTTAGGATTAGATCATTGTGTTTTCAATTGTATGCTTTGTATGATTTATATTTGTGGGCTTGTATCGGAGTTACTATAGATCCTAACCCGGATCTGGGGATACCCTTTAGGTAAGTAGAAATAAACTGTGAGGGAACTGTACGGCGTAGACCGATACGGTTGAAGCAGTAGCTACGTTGGTGTGGCACTTTAGATTGTACCGATATCCCTTGTGTTGGAACGGGGAGAATATGGGTCATCTAAGGGGTCATTAAGCACCAATTGACCTTAGAACCTTTAAATTGACCAACTTGGCCATAGAACAGTAGCAGTATGCTACACTCATTGAGACTAAACTCTCACGATGATTCCGGCCCTAAGAAAAGGTTGCTAAACTGGAATTATGACCGATTAAGGGTAGTCAGTGATATTGAGATCCTCTAGAACCCGGTTACTATTTTTAGGACAGGTTTAAACCAACTGAACTGAAAGAGGGTAGTACCTAAGCTCCTTGCCAGCCTGAAATCTAAGGGCTCTCTGTGTGACTTGTGTGCCTTTACCATGTTTTCTATTTATGGATACTTGTGGTGTGCTTACTATCATGACATCATGACATCATAACATTGCATACATCTTGCATTGGACTAACCTATTTCAAAGACAGGAGGGATTCATCTTTGTTCTGTTTTGTAGGTCATCATGATGCCCATGCATAGGAATACCATCCGGATCAACTTTGTCCAAGTTCCTACCTTGCTTAAAGAGTTGGTTGTAAAGATGCCTGATACTACTTCCTTCATCAGGAGGCATGGTTATCTTCTCAGTTTGGTCACCTCCAAATTGGACGAGCAGATGATGAGCGTCTTAGTCCAGTTCTATGATCCACTGTACCACTGCTTTACTTTCCAGGATTATCAACGTGTTCCCACCTTAGAAGAGTTCTCTGAGCTGCTCGGTATCTCTGTTCTGGAGCAGACCCCGTTTACTGGTTGGGAAAAGATCCTTTGGACGGAAGAGATTGCTGCAGCCCTTCATATGACCAAGGAGGAGGTAATGGCTAATTGGGAGACTAGAAGTGGAGCAAAGGGCTTTCTGACTAATTCTTGGTTGGTAAGGCTAACTATTTCTAGGATAGCCTAGACTTCAAGGCATTAGAGGATATTCTGGCTCTTTTGATATATGGCTTGGTATTGTTTCCGAATCCTGACACTTTTGTTGATGTGAATGTGGTGAAAATCTTCATCTCTCGTAATCCTGTACCCACTCTCTTGGGTGACATTCTTCATCAGCTTTATGCCCGTACTGCCCAAAAGCGGGGAACCTTGATGTGTTGTGCTTCATTATTGGCAAGGTGGTTTATTTCGCACCTTCCCAAGTCAGTGCCGAAGAACAAAGAAGGCATGGGCTGGGCCTATAGGGTTATGTCTCTCTCGCATAATGACATCATTTGGACTCTCAAGGGTATGGACGAGGTGACTATCATTGATCGCTGTGGGGAGTACCCTAATGTTCCACTGATAGGAACTTGTGGAGGAATTTCTTATAATCCATGCTTGGCCTTACGTCAGTTTGGGCGAGCCAGAAGAGAAAGACCTCATGAGCTGTTAATGCCTAACATCATCTTTGATTTTCAAGGGGATAGCGACGAGCAACGTCGCAGATTCATAAGGGCTTGGGATAGAGTTCACCAATCTGATCCACACGAGCTGGGTCCAAAGACTTCTCTTCCAACGGAGACATATCTCAGATGGGTCTGTTAGAACAATGTTTGAATCTAGTACCCTATAATTAAGTTTTGATGATAACAAAGTGAAAAGATATAGTAGTTAAATATTTTATGAGTGAATTACATGCTGCCTAAAATTACTATGCTCTGACTTGCAGATATGCTGATTAAAATAAGCAAGATCACGTTTTCAGCATCAGAATATGATTTCATACACCAGCATCAGAAGTTGCTGAATCAGAACGTCAAGATCAGATGATCAACGCTTGCACATGCTGAAGCCTGATGAACAGAACTGCGCGTAAAACACTCTGATACAGAATCAACTAGTTCATCAGCAGCGAAGCAGAATCAGAATGAGCCAAGCCAGAACGTGCATTGAAGAAGCAACGGTACTGTGCATTGAAAGCTAATCAATACCAACGGCATCATTCTAGACAAGATCTGCTCAAAAAGGAAAGCTTGTTAATAGCATTGAATCAAGAATATTTGCTTCAACGTCCATTTTCTCAAGTGCTATATAAACCAAGCTTTGAAGATTATCACGGCTAATGCTTCCAAACTCTCTACACGCACAAAGCTGAACAATAATCTTCACTCTACAAGTTTTGCTAAACCAACAAACTCTGATACTTTATTAGCGTTTAGCAACTTAGTATTCTAAGCTTCATTTGTGTAAACATCACAGTTGTGATATAGTTTTGTAGAAACATTCATACACACTTGTTCATTCCTTTGTAAGAAAGTGTTGCCTTGACAAACCGGATTGTGGTTTGAATCAAGAAGGTTTTAGCAGTTGCTAAAGCAGATTTGTATTCAGTTGAATATAGTGAATTAAGACCTCGTTGGAGAGAGGCGAAATCACCTTGAACGGGTGGACTGGAGTAGTTTGAGATCAAACGAACCAGGATAAAAATACCTTGTCATTTGCTTTAAGATTCCAGTTTTACAATTCAACCCCCCCTTCTTGTGTTTTTCACCCCTTCAGGGTCCGTATCCGTTCCCAAAAGCTGGGTATGCCTTATGAAGCCGTCCGACCTATCATTGTTGAAGTTGCTAATGAAGAAGGGGTTCTTCCAACCATCCTCCATCCTCATATGCCAACTGACATTGGGGCACTGAGAAGGTCTTGGATGCAGCTGAGAGAGGAACGAGATTCTTACCGAGAGAAGTTCAACGAGCAAGAACAGAAGATCCAGAAGTTGACTAGGCAGTTGGAGAACGAGCAGATTCTCAATGATTATGTCCGCACCGACAATAAGAGACCATGGGAGCACTAATTGTCCTTGGATTATTTCCTTTCCTGTTTTTATTTACTTTTCAGTATTTCCATTCCTGTAACGCCTTGAAGGCATCAGTTGAACAATTTGAATTCTAAAGTTTATCTAATAAAGTGTGTTTCCTTTCTGGTTTACAAATTTGAATCTCCCGATTATCTTTGAAATCATGTCATACGCATTTCGTCCCATGCACTTCATAAACAGGTACCCATTACACGGCTCTTATCTTCTTCGCTGTTTATTTCAACACTCATCGTGTCTGCTGAACCTTCAACTGAGCAAGCCATCAAGGCCCTCCAGGCCCAGAATGCCCAATTTCAAGAGTTGTTCATGAATCTAGCTAAGGGTCAGCAAGATCTGAAGACCCTGTTTCTGAAAGAGAAGAAGAAGAAGAGGACAATCCTGTTTAACACAGGGCACAAGTTTGGAAACAGGATACAAAATGAAGTTGATTTGACCACCTCATCTAGAGGGAAGGATAGTCAAGAGGAAAGGAGGGCTCCTAGCCCTGTGGTCTCCGATAACGAGACAGACTTCGACGAAGACCAGTATCCTCTGGCCGAGGACAGATACAAGCAACTGGAAGACCGCTTGAGTGCGATGGAAGTTCAGAAAGTTCCTGGTCTGGACTTTGGTGATCTAGGTCTATCATCTGGGATAGTGATTCCCCACAAGTTCTAGGCACCAGCCTTTGCTAAGTATGACGGAGTTTCTTGTCCGAAGCTGCACCTCTGGTCATATGTGAGGAAGATTCAGCCGTACACCGCTGATAAGAACCTATGGATCCACTTCTTTCAAGACAGTCTCTCAGGGTCTCAACTTGAGTGGTTCTATCAGTTAGACGGAGCCAGTATCCGCAGTTGGGAGGATTTGGCTACTGCTTTCTACAGCAAGTACCAGTACAATTCCGACCTCGCTCCCACGCGTACCCAACTCCAGGGTATGTCAATGGGAACGGGTGGAGGTTTTAAAGATTATGCTCAGAAGTGGAGGGACCTCGCTGGAAGAGTGCAACCACCTTTGGATGATCGGGAGCTTGTGGATATGTTTATAGGGACCTTGTCTGGTCCATTTTTCAACCATCTGATTGGAAGCTCTTTGTCTGGGTTTACAGAGCTGATCATGACCGGTGAGAGGATTGAAGCTGGTATAAAGGCTGGTAAGATAAAAAAGGGTACCTCATCAAGCACCGAGAAGAAGCCCTTTAAGAAAGAGTCCAGTGCTGTCTACAGTTCGAAAAGATAGAACATACCTGAACACCGCCAAGCTGTTAATGCAGTTGTTATTTCAAAACCTGTTGGTGCTCCTCAGCACACCAATCAACAAAAGGACGAAAGACCTCGAAGGCAATTCACCCGTCTCAACATGACCTTATCTCAGATTCTGCCATAATTGTTGAAGACCAATATGTTGATTCCAAGGGAAGCCCCGAAGAATCCAAATACAACATCACCGAAGTATAACCCTAATGCCCGCTGTGCTTATCACTCTGATAGACCGGGGCATGATACAGATGATTGTTGGATTTTGAAGAACAAGGTATAGGATTTGATTGATGCAAAATAGATCGAGTTCGGAGCACCAGAAAAGCCTAAACAAGATGTAGGGGTGAATGTTATCGGGGACGACGATGATGAAGAGTTTGATATTGACAGTTGGATCTACCCGACTGCCAACGGTGGATTAAGCAACTGGGTATCGAAGGATTCTATGCTCGTTTCTGTTATCACCCAATAATGAACTTTTTGTTTTGAATTTGTAAACAGACAATGTTAAACTTTACGGCCTGGTGTCTTACCCGGGGCACTGTGGCTTCATTTGTGAGGGATTTTGTGTGTCATTTTCATATATCATTAATAAAAGCATTGGATGTTTCTTGCATTTCAAATCTTGCGATCCTTTTTTTTATTTTTTATATATTGCAAAACAGCTATTTTACACACACTCACATATATACAGGTCTACATCCACTATAGATCTCACTGGTAACGACTCTGCTACTGCCAGTTATGACTTCGAAAATCCGATCAACTTAGCCGAAGACGAAGGTGAAGATGATTGCGAAGTGCCTGGTGAACTTGCAAGACTGTTACTCCAAGAAGAGAGGGCTATTCAGCCGCATAAAGAGCCGGTGGAATCAGTAAACCTGGGTACAGAGATAGACAAGAAAGAGGTCAAGATCGGGGAAAATCTGGAGCTTAGTGTGAAGCAACGTTTGATTCAGATGCTATATGACTACGTTGAGATCTTTGCTTGGTCTTACGAAGATATGCCTGGGTTGGATACTGATATTGTGGTTCATCGCCTGCCTACCAAGGAAGACTGTCCTCCAGTGAAACAGAAGGTTCGCCGAATGCGTCCAGAGATGTCTGAGAAAATCAAGGTTGAAGTTATGAAACAGTTTGACGCCTATTTTCTAGCAGTTACTTCTTACCCTCAGTGGGTGGCCAATGTGGTTCCTGTGCCGAAGAAGGATGGTAAGGTCCGAATGTGTGTCGACTATAGGGATCTGAACAGGGCAAGCCCCAAGGATAACTTCCCCTACCTCATATTGACGTTCTGGTTGACAAAACCGCTCAGCACAAGGTATTCTCCTTTATCGATGGCTTCTCCGGTTATAATCAGATTAAAATGGCTCCCGAAGACATGGAGAAAACAACTTTTGTTACTCAATGGGGTACCTTTTGCTACAAGGTCATGCCTTTTGGATTTAAAAATGTTGGGGCAACGTATCAGCGTGCCATGGTTGCTTTGTTTCATGACATGATCCATCATGAGATTGAGGTATACGTCGACGATATGATTGCAAGGTCCCAAACTGAGGAAGAACACCTCGAGCACCTTCAGAAGTTGTTTGACAGGTTGAAGTTGTACAAGCTGAGGTTAAACCCGAACAAGTGCACCTTCGGGGTGAGATCTGGTAAGCTGCTGGGTTTCGTCGTGAGCGACAAAGGTATTCAAGTAGATCTTGTAAAGGTGAAAGCTATATAAGAGATGCCAGCTCCCAGAATAGAAAAAGAAGTCAGAGGCTTTCTGGGACGTCTGAACTACATTTCCCGATTCATCTCGCACCTGACTGCTACTTGTGAGCCAATCTTCAAGTTGCTGAAGAAAAACCAGGTAGTACGTTGGAACGATGAATTCCAAGCCGCTTTCGAAAGGATCAAAGAGCATCTCCAAGAGCCACCTATTCTAATGCCACCAGTTGAAGGGAGACCTTTGATCTTATACTTGACAGTACTCGACAACTCAATGGAGTGTGTGCTGGGTCAACATGACGAGTCTGGCCGAAAAGAGCATGCTATTTATTACCTTAGCAAAAAGTTTACCGACTGTGAGACCCGATACTCACTGCTCGAGAAAACTTGTTGCGCATTGGCATGGGCTGCTCGCCGGCTGAGACAGTATATGCTGACTCACACTACTCTGTTGATATCAAAGATGGATCCAATCAAGTATATCTTCGAAAAGCCTGCCTTGTCCGGAAGAATAGCAAGATGGCATATGATCTTGACTGAGTATGACATCCAGTACACGACCCAAAAGGCAATTAAGGGAAGTGTGTTGGAAGACCATTTGGAACATCAGGCAGTGGATGATTACCAATTTATGAACTTTGAATTTCTGGACGAGAATATCATGTTGGTAATTGATTGTGAGACACCTGGACCGGATGAAGGACCTGGGGAAGGATCCCGATGGTCTATGTATTTTGATGGAGCTTCGAACACTTTGGGTAATGGCATTGGCGCCGTGATCATATCCCCTGAAGGCTCTCATACTCTGTTTACTGCCCGACTATGTTTCAACTGCACCAACAACATGGCGGAGTATGAAGCGTGCGTTATGGGTCTTCGAGCAGCAATTGACCTAAGGATTAAGTTTCTAAGTGTCTTCGGAGATTCCGCTCTCGTGATCAGTCAGATCAAAGGCGAGTGGGATACGAAACACCGAAATCTGATTCCTTACAAGGAGTATGTGTTGACGTTGCTTCCCCATTTCGAGGAGATAACCTTTGAACACTTCCCTAGAGAGGAGAATCAGTTGGGGGACGCGCTGGCTACGATGTCTTCTATGTTCAAAGTCAATTGGGACAACGAAGCTCCCCAGATCATCATTGAAAGACTGGACAAACCTGCACATTGCTATGATATGAGACTGAAGAGGTAACAGAAAAACCCAAGTTTCATGATGTGAAAAGGTATCTTGAAGCTCAGGAATACCCCGAGGGAGCATCTGTTAATGACAAGAAGTTTCTGAGGAGGTTCGCGGTGAAATTCTTCATCAGCAATGGCATCCTTTACAAGCGTAACCATGATTCGACCCTACTGCGTTGTGTGGATAAGAATGAAGCAGAAAGGATCATGGCGGAGTTACACGAAGGTAACTTCGGAACCCATTCCAGTGGACACACCATGGCAAAGAAAATCCTTCGGGCAGGATATTAATTGTCTACAATGGAAGCCGACTGTTATCAGCATTCTCGGACATATCACAAGTGCCAAGTCTATGCTGATAAGGTACACATACCTCCAGTTCCTCTGAACGTCTTGACAACACCTTGGCCTTTTGCAATGTGGGGCATTGATATGATCGGCGAGATCAGACCTATAGCATCCAACGGACATCGTTTCATCCTGGTAGCGATTGATTACTTTACGAAGTGGGTTGAAGCAGCTTCCTTTGCTACCGTAACCAAGTGGCACGGTTCATTTGGCACAATCTGATCTGTCGATACGGTGTACCAGAGAGGATCATTACGGACAATGGTACCAATCTCAATAACAAGATGATCATCGAGCTCTGCGAGCAATTCAAGATACAACATCATAACTCTTCTCCCTACCGGCCGAAGATGAATGGGGCTATTGAAGCGGCTAATAAGAACATTAAGAAGATCGTGCAAAAGATGACAGTGACATACAAAGACTGGCATGAGATGTTACCATTTGCTCTTCATGGGTACCGTACCTCGGCACGGACGTCAACAGGGGTAACACCCTATTCCTTGGTTTACAGCATGGAAGCAGTCTTGCCCATTGAAGTTCAGATACCCTCTCTTCGGATCATGAAGGATGCAGGTTTGAGTGAAGATGACTGGATTCAGACCCGGCTTGATCAGCTGAACCTAATCGACGAAAAGAGACTTACTGCTATTTGTCATGGTCAAACGTACCAAAAATGGATGATCAAGGCATTTAAAAAGAAAGTTAGACGACAAGAGTATCAAGTTGGGGATCTGGTAATCAAGCGCATTATCTTACCTCAAGGTGATCCCAGGGGAAAATGGACCCCTACTTACGAAGGGCCATTTGTGGTTAAGAACATTTTCTCAAGAGGAGCTATGATTCTAACCACCATGGATGGTGACGACCTTCCTCACCCCGTCAATGCAGACATAGTGAAAAAATACTACGCATAATCAAAGACCCGCTAGGTTGAATGGCCTAGGCAAAAATAAGGGCTTCCCGACGAACCAAAAGGGTTCGGGCAAAAATAAGGGATGAAAATGAAAAGATCTGTACACCCGGCAAGTCTAAAACCTGAAAAGGCGGCTTGGGCAAAAAAGGGTATCCCGGTGGACTGAAAACCTGAAAGGGCGGTCCAGGAAAAAATTAGGGATCAAAGCGTAACACTATGTCTCGTTGGATCACCTTGCATCCAGACTTCGGTATCGACTATCAAGCTCGGACGAAACTAATCAATCTGATTCATCTTCAACCAGTAGCAAAGTGATGAGATGCTCGAAGACATAAGGGCAATAACAGAGTTGGAACCCAGTGGGATCATTCACATAACTGTTTTGTTTTCTTTTCACAAGTTGTATAAATTCTATTTCTTCGACGGCATTCTCTTACTAGGACGTCAGCTTCTTGTACAAAAACGCCTATAAATTCCAAACTGTTTTTCCTTTATCTGTTTTGTTTTGCAAAGAACGTCCAATGCTCATTTTTGATATATGCATTTGACATTAATTGTTGCTCATGAATATTTACATGCGAAACAAAAGACGATTACAGGTAATATCATAAACAGGTGCAATAAAAATTGTCCGAGCTGTATAGTTGCTCTGTCCACCAGGTACAAAGGTAGATCCAGCTGAAGAATATGGCTAAGGTACTTTCACTCCCCGCAGAATAAGGCAGTAATAGAGGCTCTCCCCAACTGAGACTTGCAACTATGAACGAATCAGCAATACTCTCCCCAAGCGGAGTTGGTCTACCATCAACACTAAAAAGGTCTTAATATTCCCCAGCAGAGTATAAAGATATTCCCCAGCAAAGTATAAGAGTATCCCCGGCAGTCTTAATATTCCTCAACAGAGTATAAGAATGTTCCCCGGTGTTTACCTTGGGTTTTGGTAAACAACCGCTGATCCTCCAAATGGTTACTTATTTGGTTACTCGCAGGATCGATCAAATTGATCCTAGGACATAGGTTGATTTTGAAGTTTGATTGAATTGGATAAGGCTTTAAATAAATTGGTTTTAAATGAATTGCATAAAGGAAAGACTTGGTGAAATAAACAAGGCTTAAAGTAAAGGGTTTCGACAGGAAATGTAAAGAGAAAAGCAAGTAAAATTCTGGAAAAGTAAATGACTTTAATTGATAAAATTGGTGTTTCACACATACATTTCTCAACAATTCTTTCTCACACGCTGGGTACTCGAATCTAAATGAGTGACTTTGTATAGAATTGTGAACACACGCGAGAAACTACATGTCTACTCCTATTTATACTAAAACATCCCAAGTAACCGTCAGGCAGTTACACTGCTTCGAGATCAATCCACTTGGCACGTTCTCCACGCTCGACGCTCCAGATCCTTGCACGTTTGCACGTGGTAACTGTTGGAAACCGTTTTCCCTCCAAAAGCTTGAATTTCAAAACTGCTCCACTCTGGACCATCGAACACTTTCGTCAAGAGACATCTTCGACGAGAAACTTCTTCGACGTCGAAGGCAACCAGCCTTCTTCCTTGGAAGAAATCTTCTAAGTACTTTGCCATCTTTCGACGGGCACTTCGACAGACTTAGCCAGTCGAAAGCATCTTTCAGCTTTTAATGGTTGACATTGATAAAACAAGAGTGTCAAATTTAGGAGCCAACAAATTGCCCCCCAAGAATGCCTTATTTCGACTCTGCCAGAAAAAGGCATTCTTTGAAAACGCCATTCGACACTTGTCTCTTTATGCTTAGTCACAAATTAACTTGTGCACTTTTTGTTGTTTTCCACCAACTATTGGCAATCCCAAGAAAACCATCATTGATTTGATCCTAGGACGTCACTTTCAGTACGGCGTGCAGTACCAAACGTCATTTCAGAATTTGTCATTATGACAATTCTCAAAAACGAGGACGCACGCTGCGTCCCTCTATTTCTGCAGAAACGGCCAAAGCAACAGGGGGCTGCCACGCGTCCCACTAACTCCTGCAGCATTAAATGGCATTAAATGGCATTTAATGTCCTCGTTATTGGGGATTTTTCCCACTACTATAAATAGCAGTGAATATCCCATTGTGGGACTTTTTACGCCAACTAGCCTTCAAACTCCCTTGCTATCTTTGCAGAAACTCTTCCTCTTTCACTTCATCTTCAACCTCATTTCAACTCAACACCAAACCATGGCCTCTGGTTCTACTGCTCCCAGTACTAACGCACCAACTGAACATGCTAAACCCAAGGTTTTCGTCACTGCCCCAGTAGTAAACTCTACAGGCAAACGAAGGGTTCCTGAACCTTCTGACATCTCCGTTCGCGATGCTTACTCGCGCCACTTGATGATCCCGGTTGGATACTCCAACCAGATCTTCGCAATGTCTGGCCCCATGAATCCAAGTATCTCTGAAGCTCTGAAGATCAAGAGCTATTTCCCAATAGTCGAGAAACTCAAACCAGTAGCATGCGCCAAGAAAGACGCAGAAGACAATGAAGACCCTACACGTGAAAAAATCGACCTCCGGTTCTTCAACAGAGGTGTTAGGGTCTTCAGGTCTTGCCCTAACCTTACTTCCGATTATGTTGCTTGGCTAACAAAGTTGGAGAAGCATCAAACTCCAATCTGGAAGGATATGGGAATCTTCGACCTAGTGATGCTGTCGAAGACAGGCTTAAACTACTCCCCGGAGATGCTTATAGCTTCACTGTTGTTCTGGGACTACTCCCATTTTACTTTTCATCTTCCATGTGGGATGTTAACCCCCACACTCTTCGACGTGGCCGCTATTACTGGCCTTCGACCTACCGGAGATTACTTCGATCCGGAGGAGATGTCGGAGGACCAAATTGGCTTCTCTGAGACCAAACCAACATACACCACTTTCATCAACCATTATCACGACAGGTCGACAGATACTGTGTCGGATGTCGAACACATAGCGTTTCTAGCCTTATGGCTAACTCGCTTTGTGTTTTGCTCGAAGTCTCTACAGGTGACCAAAAAGATGGTCACTCTTGCTACCCAACTGCATCACCGCCAAAACATCTGTTTGGCAGAACTGATTCTAGCTAGCCTCTATGACTCGATCAGCAATGGGGCAACTCTTCTGAAACATATCGAGGACAGGGCCAGTTTGCTACTCGCTGGGCCTTTTTGGCTACTTCAACTGTGGCTCAATTCCACTTTCGAATCTTTCTTTCCCAAGAAGGTTCAGATAAATGAACAGGCTCCGGCGATAGCGAATAGACGCATCGAAGGAATCAGGTTGGCTCTGCTGACACCTGTGGAAGATGGCCTGGAATTTCAACAAACCTTCACCAACTTCGTGCTCATGTTCGCTCGAAGGAAGGAATTTGTTTCAACTATGGCTCCATTTGCTCAACGGCGGGTGGGGCCAGCATGGTTCACAAGGCCACATCCAAAGGAGTCGAGTGGTCCCAATGTTGATGAACACACAATACTGTGGGAGGCGTTCCTTACACCAAGGATCATGCCTCTTCGATTTAAGAGTTCTAAGACTCATTTGAGTCTGCTTGCCTACCAACCAAATCTGGTATCTCGCCAGTTTGGGATTATCCAAACCCTACCTTCTCCGATTTTTCAAAGAGAGAAGTCCATGCTGTACTTCTGCAATGACTACACAGAAGAAGCGGCCATCAAACATATCGGAAGATATGCTGGTCGAACAATCCTCTCGCTGTTTGACTACCAGCTTAATTTCCTTTGCTCACCATCCTTCGAGGAGTGGTGGAGAAGCTATTATGCTGAGTACTTCTTCGACGAGAAGGACTTCATGGATGAGTTGCAGAAGTCTTTTGTCCTTGTGTTGGACAAAGTAAAGAAATGTAAGTTCATGCTCTCACATTACTTTTTGTCTTTCTCTTCGACTGCTAGCCTGTTAACTTTTTCTTTGCTTTCAGTTGTTCGAAAGCCTGTAGCCAAGAAGGCTACAGAAGGCCAACAAGGAGGAGGCCCTTCAACAAAACCTCCACCGCCGGCGAAGACTACAGCGCCGGCGAAGACCATAAGCAACCAACAGGGGGAAGGCCCTTCGAAGAAGCCTTCTATATCGGTAACCAGACTTTCTTCATTTTTCTTCTGGCTTTCGATTTTTTATTTTCGATGCAATTATTCAATCGAATTCCTATTGGTTTTCTAGGCACCTTCGCCCAAGAAACGGCCAGGACTGGTGGTCGAATCTGGGAGTGATGACGAAAGTGATTCCCCTCCTGCCCCCTTAAAAAGGAGAAAGTTGACGAAGGATGCTTCTGTTCCTGCTCCCGCTCCTGAAGGTCGAACCGTCAGAATAAAGGTTGCTGTGAGAAAGCCTAGGCCACCTCCAGTGATCATCGAGGAGCCAACTGAGGAGGAACTGAACGTTCTTCTTAACAAGCCTGTCGAAAGTGACAATTCCAGCCCTGGGGCTGAAGTTAATCCACAGGTAATCTCTTAGACCCTTTTATAATTTAGGCATAGATACCCATATTCGATTGTGTCTCTTTCGACATCTGAAGATTTGTCTTCTTTCCTTTTTCAGGACACCACTGAGAGTTCTCTGCCAAGGACTTCAGAAACGCTGGAATCTGCTGAACTTAGCAGGCCTCAGGAAAAAGGCTTGGGCAATGACGAAGCCCATACTGAGAATGAGGCCAATGCTGAAACAGTAGAGAAACCAATAGAGGAACCTATGGTGGAGGAACAACAGCCAGTGGAGGAACAACAGCCAGAAACGGTTCAGGTGGTGGATTTGTCAGAAGAGAATCATGAAGAAAGGGACCAAGGCAATGATGTCGAAGAAAATCAAAATGCTGTTGACGAAGAGCACCAGGGTGGCACTGGCGAAGGACACCAGGGTGACGCTAGCGAAGAACACCAAGATGACGCTGGCGAAGGGCCCCAGGGTGATGCTAGCGAAGAACCACAAGTCGACGCTGGTACTGCCTCAATCCGAGTCGAAGAGCAACCAGTCGAGGCACTCAACATTCAACAACCTCAAACTCAAGATAATACTGTTGCAAGGGTTACCTCCTTGAAGCACAGGTCAAAAGAGGACTTGGAACTCTTGAAACAAACTGACCCTGTCAGCTACCTCAATGCAATCATCGAGAGTAAGAGTTCGTCTGACACTAGTCAGGAAATTCCTACCCTGTCGGGGAAGTCTACTGAAACTTCTCCTCTTGATGATGCTTTGGCGAAGATTAAGGCCCAGTTCTTCAAGAGGGACTTGATGAAGACTTTAGAGGGGGACCCCACTGCTCCATCATGCTTAAAGGAGGTCTTGAATGCTGTCGACTTTGAAGCTGTAGCCCCAGAAATCTCAGACTTGATCATGGAGTTACACTCTATGATTGATCAAGTTTCAGCAGATTACAGGCGCCAAAGAGGGTTTAACAGTCAGCTTGAGGTGTTGTATGGCAAAAGCTCCTCTGCGTGGACTGCTGTCTCAGATTCGACTTCTCGAATTGCTGAGTTGTCGAAACAAAAAGCGTCTGCGCAGGAAAGAGTCGATGCCATTGATCGAGAGAATGCTTCCTTCCGGGCGCAAATCGCAGAAATAGAGGCGAAGATAAACGCCAATACTGTACTCAAGGAGGAACTTCTTTCGACCATCTCAGACACCGAGAGCCAGACTGAGATCAAACAAGGCCTGGAATTTGCTGAGAGGGCCCAAAGCCTCGACGCTCAAATTGCCAAACTAGTGCAGGAAAACTCCTGGTGCAAGAAGAGGTTGGAGCTGCAGCAAGCCAAGTATCTTCGACTCAAGAACTCTCTTACCTTTTGATTGATTCTCTTTTGTAACCATATTCTGTAATCGTTATTCGACAACAATTGCCATCTTGGCTGAAAATTTATAAAATTTCCATTTTGGCATTTTTATGGTTAATTTAGTCTTATTCTTTTATTATTTTATTTTTATCTCTTGAAGTATAGGTTTGTATTTTTTCAAATATTTACCATTTACTCTCAAGAGCCTTTTATCTCCATCTAACTCTTCGACTTCATAGGCTCCACCAGAAAAAGTTTGGATAACTCTGAAGGGTCCTTCCCATTTGGGTGACCATTTCCCCATGCTTCGATCCCTTCGATCCATGGGAAGAATTACCTTCCAAACTAGTTCTTCAGGCAAAAATACCTTAGGTTTTACCTTTCTATTATAAGAGTCTTCTACTCTTTTCTTCTGAAGCCTGAGTAGGTCGAGAGCGTGTAATCTCTCTTCGTCTAAATCCACCAGTTCATCTAACATCATGTTCCAATAAACTTCAGAAGGAATATCATAATGCCTCTGAACCCTTGCAGATTGAAGATAAATTTCTGCTGGTAACACTGCATCATGGCCAAAGGTTAGCCTATACGGTGTTGTACCAGTGGCTTCTTTTGGGGACGTTCGACAAGCCCATAAAATCTGGTCTAACGTCTTATGCCAATTCTTTGGTTTCTTCCCAACATGTTTCTTTATCAAGCCAATCACCACTTTGTTAGCTGCTTCGACTTGACCATTCGCCTGTGCATAATAAGGCGTGGATGTTAGGAGCTTGAAACCTGTTTCCTGAGCAAATTCCTGCATCTTTCGACCAGTGAAAACTGACCCTTGATCAGTTGTTATTGTCTCAGGGATTCCATACCTAAATATAATGTTCTTTTGAATAAATTCAATGACATTTTCTTGGTCTACATTGACTAAAGGGACAACTTCGATCCACTTAGTAAAATAATCAATGCCTACCAATATGTATTTCTGACTCTTTGATGATGCTGGTCGAATCTCTCCAATGAGATCCAACGCCCATCCTCTAAAGGGCCAAGGCTTCACTATCGAGTGAAGTTCGCTTGCTGGTACATGTTGGATGCCTGTATGAACTTGACACTCTTGACAACCCTTGGCGAACTCAACACAATCTTTCAGCATAGTGGGCCAATATAGTCCTTGTCGAAACAACAACCATTTCATCTTATGGCCTGCTTGGTGAGCCCCACATGCCCCAGCATGCGTCGTCGAAAGGGCTATGTATGCTTCAGTTTCACTTAAACATTTCAGCAACACCCCTTCAGGCGTCTTCTTGAATAACTCATTACCCATGAGTACAAAACTCAACGCCCTGTATTTTGTTTTTCGTTCTGTCGAAGCTCCTGGATTTTGAAGATAGTCCACAATGGGTTTCCTCCAATCTTGCTCTGACAAATTATCAATGAACGAAATCTCGAAGTTACTGTGATCAGCATATCCTAATCTCGTCGATTCCAAGTCTGTTGGTGATAGACAAGTTGCTTTTATCTTCTCTCGAACTTCGATTGCTCTTTGTAACTTCGTTTTTGAAATCTTATACCCAGATGCAATCTGTGCCAAGTCGTTGGCTATTTGATTTTCGACTCTGGGTATGTGTCGAATATTGACCGTTTCAAATTGTTTCAATAAACGATTAGTTATCACAAAGTACATAATGAGATTCTCTCTTATGCATTTATATTCCTTTGTGACTTGCTTAATGACTAACTCTGAGTCTCCCATTATTTCGACTCGAGTTGCCCCCAATTCCAACAATATCTCAAGGCCAGTAATTAGAGCTTCATACTCAGCCTCATTATTCAAACAAGAACCTGCTATTTTGTACTTGAATGTTGTTGGAATTTTATCTGGAGAAATAATCAAGACTCCTACCCCTGTTCCATCTTTATGGCTGGAACCATCGAAGTAGAATTTCCAAGGTTCTATCTCCACATAATTAATATCCTCGACTTGAATTGAGTGGTCGACTATGAAATCTGCAACCACTTGTCCTTTTACTGCCTTAAGAGGCATAAAGGTCAAGGAATATTCAGTTAATGCTAATGCCCACTTGCCAATTCGACTATGCAGGATAGGTTTCGACAACATATATTTGAAAACATCAAAATGAGACGAAACATAAACATCAACTGGTTTTATATATTGCTTGAGTTTTGTACAAGAAAAATACAGACATAGACACAATTTTTCAACTTCGCTATATCTAGTTTCTGCATCATTCAAAACTCGACTGAGATAATAAATGGGTCTTTCGACTCCATTATCATCCTCTTGGGCTAACATACTTCCCAGAGTTTTGTCAGACGCAGCTATGTACAATCTCATACTCCTATTGCTACAAGGAGGCACCAAAATAGGTGGCTTAGTGAGGTACCCTTTGATTTTGTCGAAGGCTTCTTGTTGCTCCTGCCCCCATTCGAACCCCTCTTTATTCAGTCGAAGTAAGGGCGAAAAGGCCTGAGCTTTCCCACTTAGATTAGATATAAACCTCCTTAAGAAATTTATCTTGCCTAAGAGAGATTGCAATTCCTTCTTATTCGATGGCGCTTTCGCTTCCAGAATTGCCTTCGTCTTGTTCTGGTTGATTTCGATTCCTTTCTTGTGGACAACGAAGCCCAAGAAATCTCCAGCTTTCACACAGAACGCACACTTCAAAGGGTTCATCTTCAGACCATGTTCTCTCATTCTTTCGAATGATTGTCGAAGGTGGTCAATGTGATTCTTCCTGGAAACAGATTTTATAACAATATCATCAATATAAACTTGCATAAAAGTGTTAATAAAATCATGGAAGATAGTATTCATTGCTCGCTGGTACGTTGCCCCAGCGTTTTTCAGGCCAAAAGGCATCACTACCCATTCGTAAGTGCCTAAGGCCCCAGGGCATCGAAAAGCTGTTTTCGACACCTCCTCTTCAGCAATGAATATTTGATTATATCCTGAATAACCATCGAGCATACTCAGGTATTCATAACCAGCGGCAGAATCGACTAGCATTTCCGCCACAGGCATAGGATATTCATCTTTGGGGGTGGCAGCATTCAAATCTCTGAAATCTATGCACACCCTTAACGTACCATTTTTCTTAATTACTGGCACAATATTTGCAATCCATTCGACATACCTTGTAACACGGATGAATTTGCATTTCAGAAGTCTTTCGACCTCCGTTTTGATCTTCGACAGTATTTCAGGAGCGAAGCGCCTTGGATTTTGCTTGATTGGCTTCTTCCCAGGTTTGATTGGCAACTGAAGTTCTACCAATCCTCTGTCGAGACCAGGCATTTCGTCATAATCCCATGCAAAACAGTCTTTAAACTCTTTCAGCAATTGGATTACTTCCAACCTAAGTTCTGGATCAATTTTGGCGCTGATGTAAGTTGGCCTTTTCTTTGATCCTTCGCCTAAGTTGATTTCTTCTAAAGGGTCTTGTGCTAACATTTTAATGTTGTTCGCTAAGGGATCCTTTTCGAAGCCCAAAGGCTCATCGTCATAGATGGCGTCGAGCCTCTGTTCCTGCATTTCTTCTGGCATGATATCAGGAGGTTTTGGATCGAAATCCTTTCCTGGGCCAACAGCAGATATTTGTTGATCGTTGGCCTGTGTGGCCATATACTTTACTTCGGCTTCGAGAGCCGTTATCATCTTGGTTTCGGCTACATAAGCCGAAATTCGCTTCAAAGATAGTGACTCAGTCATTATCACTGAATTCACTTCCCCAACCAGTTGGTTGGATATCAGTTAACCCACTGAAGTCTATGTGGGACAAGTCTTCTCTGTCCCATTGGAATCCATGCTCAGGATGCAGGTATAGGGAACAAAAAGTGTTTGGCGCTGGCGCCATGTCGAAGTCAGGAGTTGGACATGGCCCTATGTGAGCCAAGTTTTTGTCGAAATCTGCCACACCCAAGTGATTCACTTCGCCAAGGTAGTAGCTTTGATCTGCCTCTATGTTTTCGACCATCCCATCTGGACGCCATAGCAGCAGTCTTTGGTGCATCGATGAAGGCACAGCGCCAACACCATGAATCCATTCACGGCCTAACAAAAGGTTGTAGTTAGGTTTGGCCGATATGACCATGAACATCGTAGGTCGAAGGATCGACCCTACTTTGATGTCTAGCTGGATCACTCCCATGGTGGTCCCTATGCCGCCCTCATAGTTCGACAAGACCATGTTGTGAGGCTTAATTTCCTCATCCCTTTTGCCAATTTTCCTTAGCATAGAGTGAGGGATAATATTGATGGTTGCCCCACAATCGACCAATATTTTATTCACAGTGGTTTCCTCGAGTTTGGCCCTTATGAATAAAGGCTTGAGGTGATTTTTCATCGCCTCTGTAGGTGGCTCGAAGAAGCCATTTTGTTCCTCAGTAGTGCCATTGTCCATGACAAAATAGCACACTGGCCTATGTTTGGCCATTTCTTGTTCCACTTCCCAGTCACTTGCTTCGACTTCTACCTGTCGATTGAATTCCCTGGGCAGCACTGAAACAATATTCACCATTATATCCAAAGTATCATCAGACTCAGCATCATCTTCGTCTTCGACTTCACTTTGGTTAGGCCAAACTAGCCTGTTGGTAACTGGTTCTCTCTCTAGAGGCTTCCTTTATTTCCTTTGAGGAACATTCGAACTAGTTTCTGCCTTAGGTTCGTTGGCAGCCTCCCTTTCTGCTTTTCGTCTCCTTTGATATCTCCTCCATTGAGATCGAGACATAGGATTTTTACCCTTGTAGTTGCTGGACACTTGTGCAACCTTAGGTGCAGCAACTTGAGGTTCTTTCTTTTGAGTCAAAGAGGAACCTCTTGGCACATCGAAGGAATGCCATTTCTCCTCACTTGGTCTTTTTCGGCCAGAGGTTTTGTACCAAGTGTCTACTGGCACATTTGTTGGAGGCCTAAAAGTCAATGGCCTCTTGTCTTGGTTAGAACCCCTTCTGGGATCATGTCGAAGGTCAGCATTCTCCCTTCTCTTATTCGCTGCTCTCACGCCTTGAATGTGCTCAGCAGCTTTTTTATCAAAGATCGAACTGCATCTTGGACACAGCATCACCTCTGATTTCTTCTTCTGGCATCTTTGTAAAAAATCTGCCAAGTTTTCGTTTTCCCGAGGGAAAGCCGTCTTATTAGCCTGCTCTTGCCTTATGGCCTCTTCTGACGCTTTTGGGTCAGAAAGTTCAACCATGTTGATATTCATTGTATCTTTGCTAGCAAGAGTTAACTGCTTCATTTGTATCTCCAGATTCTCCGTCTGGCCTTGAACAGTGGCCAAGTGGGAACTGGGCTTTGATCCAGTTTTTTGTGCTTCAGCAGTCTCCGACTTCGGGTTTTCGACCGCTTTCTGGACAGCTTCAATTGTCTTCCTGGATAAGTTTCCAGAAAAACTGCCAAAGATTGGCATGTTGATGTGGTCCTTTGAGACTTCGACCATGGTAATTCCTGGCTTCTTCGACTGGATCCTGGTTGCCTCTATCATGTTCACCTCAGAGGGTTCAGCATAGTGGGCTTCAGCCTTCAATGGATTGGAGTCGACAGCCATGGGGGATTTGTCAGCAAACTTTAATCTCCCTTCCTCAATAGCGTCTTGCACAAGATTCCTGAAAAGAAAACATTGAGAAGTTTTATGGCCCAAAAAATTATGATATTTGCAAAAACCTCTCTTCTTTCTTTGATCAAGAGGAGGCACTTTTACCCCTGGGGGTACTATCATTTGGCCATCTTTAACTAGCAAGTCGAATATTTCATCACATTTTGTGATGTCAAAACTATAAGTCTTTTTTGGGAACCTATCGTTGGTCCTTTCTGGACCAATGGGATTTTTCCCATTTGAGGGGACTAACTGTTTACAAGAGTATGGTGGCCCTTGTTTTAGTTCTGCTAAATCGACTTCTCCTTCTTCGACAGTTAAAGTATCGTCGAAGGATTCTAGATCTTCGTCATCCATCTCAACGTACGCTATCCTCTCTCTCTTGTGAGTTTTCGTTGCCTTAGCTTTTTCAGCTTTGAGGCGTTCGACCTGTCGAACTCTATCGGCCAGTTGGGCCATGTCTCTTAGGTACTGGGTGTCTAGCTTCTTCCTAATGGAATAGTCTAAACCGCCCGCGGCTATTTCGACCAACTCATGTTCTGGCACTTGTGTAAAACATCTTGCCTTGAGCAACCTAAACCTATTCAGATATTCGTCTATAGGTTCAGTGAAACGTCTCTTCACACTGGCCAGTTCTTTCAGGCTTATCTTGGTTTGCCCCATGTAGAATTGTTCATGGAACAATCTTTCCAACTAGGTCCAATGATGGATCGAATTGGGGGGGAGAGTTGTAAACCAAGTAAAGGCGTTCTTTGTTAAAGAACTTGGGAAGTACTTGATCCTCAGGTTTTCGTTATTCGAAATATCTCCTGCTTCGATCAAATATCTCGCCACATGCTCGACAGTGGATTCTGTCGTGTCCCCAGAGAACTTGGTAAATTTGAGGACTTTGCATCTAGGAGGTAAGTCCGTCTGTAACACATATTCTGACAATGGAGATGTAAAGTTGGGCCTTCGAAAGCCCATGTTCATCCCATTCTGAGTCATGATCCTTTCAATCATGGTTGCCAGATTGTTTTCCAAACCCATGTTTTGGTATTGGATATGCTGAACCACTTCGTCAGCATTTTGGTTTCTGTTAACTAACCTTACCTCTGGGGTTATTACCCTAGGTTCCTCGACAGGTTGTTCTAATCGTGCCCTAAGGTTTTCTTCGACAGGCTGTTGAGCCTGGTTAATGGTGGTTTCTTCCTCTACAAATATCCCCTGATTTCCCCTCATTTGCGCCCTTTGGGGCTGTCGAACAGGTGGGGGTACTCCAAAGAAGTCAGCCAAACGCGTCATTTGCGCTGTAACTTGCTGATTCGATTGAGTAGTGTTTTGTATTAGAGGGTTTAGCACTGTACTCAAAGTTTGTGCCAACATTTGCACCATATCATGGTTGCTTTCGTCCATTTGTTGCCTCAAGACTGCTGTCGAGGCGTTTGTAAGGCCATGGGCTACTTGGGACGTTCCTCCTAAGAGTTGGGTCCTATTTCTATTCCCCATGCCTACTCCAGAGCCTTGGAGTGGCGAAGAGGCACTCACGAAAGGGTCTGAAAAAGTGGACGCAGCATTCGTCAGGCTTGCCACTTCAGAAGTTGGCATACCATAGAGAGGAATGAATCCTGGGGGAACGAAAGGCCTTGTGCCTAAATTTCCCCTTGGTGGGGGAGTTCCCAAAGGTATTCTGGGGCCTGTTAACGAAGTTATTGGCCCCGTGGTTGTGACCGATACTGCTGGTGTCGAACCAACATTCGTCACTTCACTTACGGTCATATTAACCGTTGCTCCCACACTCGTTTGTGGGATTTCGTTATTGTTTGGCGGATTCGCCATCTCTTCCCTTCTTCTGGCAGTATTGTTATCGTTAGTGTATATTCTACCACTTCTCAATAACATACAACTTGAAAAGATGAGATTATTTTCAACAATCAACACACAGTCCCACCAGGTGTGCCAATTTGTTTACCTTGGGTTTTGGTAAACAACCGCTGATCCTCCAAATGGTTACTTATTTGGTTACTCGCAGGATCGATCAGATTGATCCTAGGACATAGGTTGATTTTGAAGTTTGATTGAATTGGATAAGGCTTTAAATAAATTGGTTTTAAATGAATTGCATAAAGGAAAGACTTGGTGAAATAAACAAGGCTTAAAGTAAAGGGTTTCGACAGGAAATGTAAAGAGAAAAGCAAGTAAAATTCTGGAAAAGTAAATGACTTTAATTGATAAAATTGGTGTTTCACACATACATTTCTCAACAATTCTTTCTCACACGCTGGGTACTCGAATCTAAATGAGTGACTTTGTATAGAATTGTGAACACACGCGAGAAACTACATGTCTACTCCTATTTATACTAAAACATCCCAAGTAACCGTCAGGCAGTTACACTGCTTCGAGATCAATCCACTTGGCACGTTCTCCACGCTCGATGCTCCAGATCCTTGCACGTTTGCACGTGGTAACTGTTGGAAACCGTTTTCCCTCCAAAAGCTTGAATTTCAAAACTGCTCCACTCTGGACCATCGAACACTTTCGTCAAGAGACATCTTCGACGAGAAACTTCTTCGACGTCGAAGGCAACCAGCCTTCTTCCTTGGAATAAATCTTCTAAGTACTTTGCCATCTTTCGACGGGCACTTCGACAGACTTAGCCAGTCGAAAGCATCTTTCAGCTTTTAATGGTTGACATTGATAAAACAAGAGTGTCGAATTTAGGAGCCAACACCCGGCAGCATACAAGATACCCCAGTGGAGTCAATATTTCCCCAGCACGGTCTGAAAAAGCTTCCCCAACGGAGCTGAATCATCATGCCCAGTAGACTCTGGAAGTTTATCCCCAGCGGAGTACCAAAATAAATCTCCCCAGCCAAGTTCAAAGGGTCATTCTCAGTAGAATTCAGAGGATTATCCCTGCAAAAGTCTAACCAGGTTATCCCCAGCAAGTTGCAACTGAAAGATCATCCCCAACGAAGTTCTTTCCTTTCACAAACAGGAATTCAATCCTCAACAGATTCAGTATCACCAGGAACGGTAATCCATCCC
The DNA here is from genome assembly GCA_948472305.1 of Vicia faba. NCBI lineage: Eukaryota > Viridiplantae > Streptophyta > Magnoliopsida > Fabales > Fabaceae > Vicia > Vicia faba. The sequence continues at coordinate 104,472,748 of OX451735.1, read as the reverse complement.
CAGTAGAGTTTATCGTTGAAATCCTCAGCAGAATATCTCTTCCCCCACAATGTAATCTCCTCATCAGTTTATTCCCCAACGGAGTTATCTTCTCCCGCAGGTTTATTCTTGCAATCACCTTCGTTCACCATCCCCAGCGGAAACGAAGAATCCAATTCTACTCTCCAGCAGCTATCCAGGATTTATTTCCCCCAGCTAAAACATTACATTTCCATGCATCATGATACATGCATATACGCATCATATAATACAATCTCATTTATGTTGAGAACATCATTACTTGATCCGTATCATGCATTGCATATGACTGACCTTTGCCTTTCAGGAAAGATGCAGTTAAAATTCTCAATTATGTGGAAGACCTTGTCTGGTCCAGTTAAATCGATTCCTAAAGATTTTTCTGATGCCGATCCAGTCAAAGGCACCAAGACCTCCTCTGGTCCAGTTAAATCGATTCCTAAAGATTTTTCTGATGCCGATCCAGTTGAAGTTATTTCAAGACCTTGTCTGGTCCAGTTAAATCGATTCCTAAAGATTTTTCTGATGCCGATCCAGCCAAAGGCACCAAGACCTCCTCTGGTCCAATCAAATCGATTCCTAAAGATTTTTTTGATGCCGATCCAGTTGAAGTTATTTCAAGACCTTTTCTGGTCCAGTTAAATCGATTCCTAAAGATTTTTCTGATGCCAATCCAGTCAAAGGAACCAAGGCCTCCTCTGGTCCAGTTAAATCGATTCCTAAAGATTTTTATGATGCCGATCCAGTTGAAGTTATTTCAAGACCTTGTCTGGTCCAGTTAAATCGATTCCTAAAGATTTTTCTGATGCCGATCCAGTCAAAGGCACCAAGGCCTCCTCTGGTCCAGTTAAATCGATTCCTAAAGATTTTTCTGATGCCGATCCAGTTAAAGTTATTTCAAGACCTTGTCTGGTCCAGTTAAATCGATTCCTAAAGATTTTTTTGATGCCGATCCAGCCAAAGGCACCAAGACCTCCTCTCGTCCAGTCAAATCGATTCCTAAAGATTTTTCTGATGCCGATCCAGTTGAAGTTATTTCAAGACCTTGTCTGGTCCAGTTAAATCGATTCCTAAAGATTTTTCTGACGCCGATCCACTCAAAGGCACCAAGGCCTCCTCTGGTCCAGTTAAATTGATTCCTAAAGATTTTTCTGATGCCGATCCAGTTGAAGTTATTTCAAGACCTTGTCTGGTCCAGTTAAATCGATTCCTAAAGATTTTTCTGATGCCGATCCAGTCAAAGGCACCAAGGCCTCCTCTGGTCAAGTTAAATCGATTCCTAAAGATTTTTCTGATGCCGATCCAGTTGAAGTTATTTCAAGACCTTGTCTGGTCCAGTTAAATCGATTCCTAAAGATTTTTCTGATGCCGATCCAACCAAAGGCACCAAGACCTCCTCTGGTCCAGTCAAATCGATTCCTAAAGATTTTTCTGATGCCGATCCAGTTGAAGTTATTTCAAGACCATGTCTGGTCCAATTAAATCGATTCATAAAGATTTTTCTGATGCCGATCCAGCCAAAGGAACCAAGGCCTTCTCTGGTCCAGTCAAATCGATTCCTAAAGATTTTTCTGATGCCGATCCATTTGAAGTTATCCCAAGACCTTGTTTGGTCCAGTTAAATCGATTCCTAAAGATTTTTCTAATACCGATCCAGTCAAAGTTAATCCAAGACCTCCTCTGGTTCAGTCAGATCGCCGATAAGGTCTCCCTGATTCGTAATCTAGTCGAAGTTCATACCACCTATCAACCATCTCCAAATGGCATCTGTAATCCCATTCCCGACATCACCAGGCTGATACCACTTCATGCGAGTGCAAATTTCTGGGCACTCTAGTGTTCAATCATCTTCCACCTTCGGATCACGAAAGGCCCGAAAGCCAATCTATATCCTCAGGTTTAAGAAGATTGAACAGGGGCAACTGTTGTACCCCAAAATTTTTCCTCCCATATTTCCTAAAACATTGCAAGAAAAATCTCCAAGTGGTTCAAGATTGCTCAAGAGTTGGACAGTCAAGCTATCTCCTAAGGCAGTCAATTCAAATTAGGGTTTTGTGTTGCATCAAGGTCCTTACATCCAAATGACCTCCAGTTATCCCCAATGTCATAATATGTTCTCAAGTTCATCCATGTCAAATTTCAAGCCTTGCAGAGGAAGTTTGGTCAGTCAATTGCTCAAAGGGTCCAAAAATCGACTGTGTTAGGGCAAAAGTCAATTGTGTCCCAAATACAGTCAAACCTCAAGATTTTTTGTCAACATTTTCATTTTTAAGGATAATTCATCATTTGATCAAGGGTTGATCATGATTCATCAAGGATTGCTCAAAATTCATCAAGATTCAAAGGTTGCTAAATTGGGGTTTTGTAGGAAAAGTCAACTCAACTTTGACCAAGCATAACTTTCTCACACTTTATGAGAAATGACCCATCCAAAGCTAATCTTGAATAGGATGCAATTTCATACAATCCATCTTCAGACCCCAAGATCAAGAAATTCACAAATAAAAAGTTACAAATTTGGACATTATAGGTCATTTTTGAAAGTCAACAAAAACACCTTTTTTGCCAAAGCTTGTAACTTGAGCATGGAATATCAAAATATGATGAGACGAAAAGGGTTGGTTAGAGGACATCTCAAGGTTTCTAAAAAGTCCAAGAACACTTCCAAAAGTTCAAAATTGAAGAAGTTATGCATTGTTGAAGTTGGGAATTTTTCCAAAATTGCCAAAAGTCAACTATCCCCAAAACATCAAATTTTGTCAAATGGGCACACTTTTTTCCACTTGATTTGATCTTGTCACACCACACACTTGTCCTATCTTCAGTGTTGTGTCCATTTATTAACTTTTCTATTTTATTTGATTTTTATTGAATTAATTCATTTTAAATCAATTTAAATTCAAATAAAATATAAATATTGATAACTTGGTATCTTTTTGATTGATACAGGTTTTAATTATCATCATGGACATGGTCAAACTCGTATCAAGCCATATCATGCACAAAATATTGGTTTTTGGACAAATTTGGAAGCTTTTTTATGGAGGATCAAATCACATCTTCAAGCATCAATGCACAAAGATTCAAAGCCCAAAACTTGACCTAATGCATTGCTTGATAGATATACAAGTGACAGGCACGAGTTTTAGGACCAAGAGGCTGCCAAATCACATAAGCAAAACTTGAAAAAAACTTGAAAAAGCTTGAAACTGAAACCCTTCTTAGAGGCCGATTCAAAGCAAAATCTCAACACTATTCTCTTGCTGGACATCCACTGAGTCTGTAGCAATCAAAAGCAAGGCCATTCACCTCCTAAATCGTGCTGTAAGTCTCCTGAAAAACGCCCCTGTACTCGAAATCACATACTCATATTCCTGCGTTTTCTCGGCAAAATCGTTACACAATCATACTTATCGTTCCATTTAGAAGATTTTTGCATTATTGAATTGCATTTTCATGGCCTGTAACCCCTAGCCAATTCTAGGGTTCTTGTTTCTTGTTTTGGGGCATTTTAATTGCAGGCAAAATTGATGCTAATAATGGACATGGACGTAATCAATAGAAGAAGACGAGCACAACCATATGCTTGGACTGGATTTTTGTGGCCTAGAACTGGTTTTAGGATGAACCTATGGATTTAGCTGTGGATAAAAATCCGCAGGTAAATAACCAGGTTGTAATGAAGAAGACGAATACGTGCCTTCCCCCCATTGGACGTTTCAAATTGCGCGCGTTTTATTTTTTTATTCTGGCATAATAGTTGTTTTCCCATATAATAATTAATACCTAATCCACTAACAATATAAGCGCATTGGCTCAGTGGCTAAGGCATGTGTTCAAGTACCAACAGGACCTGGGTTCGAATCCCAGGTCCCCCAAATGCCTATTATTATTTTTTCACAGGTGATCCAGTGTAAAGTCAACTGCGTGGTCCATCATACTCCTTCAGATCTCCAAATGCCAGATGGCCCCAGGCCAAATCTGGTGGTCCATATTGGAGGTCCACCATGAGACCTAGTCAATGCACACGCGTGGAATTGCAAAAGTCAAAGCAGGCTTGCATAAATGTGCCTTTTGAAACTGCCAGTCTCACCCCTGATCTGGGCCCAAACCCCCTTGAGTATTATATTTCTTTCTTTTTATTTATTTATTTGTTTTAATTATTATTTCTATTATCACTAACCAATTAATTTTTTTCCTCATAAAATCTAAAACCAAAAAAATATGTTTTATTTATTAAAATGAAATTCATTACTTTATCTTTGTAAATAAATTAATTTAATTAATTTAGTGTTAACTAGGTATAACTTTTAATATTTTTGCAATAATTAAAATTAATTTAGATAAATAGGTTTTTATTAACATTAATCAAATTTATTGTATTTCTTTAAATATCCAAAAATCCAAAAAAAAAAATAAATCTTTTTTAATTAATTAATTAATTTATTTAAATAACTTAGTATTATTTCCTTTTAATTCAAAATAAAAAATAACAACAAAAATATCACTTTCTTTCAAAAAAGGGTCAAAACCCTAAAAAATGCGCCCGATGTAATTTTCCCGCATGCGATCCATTTATGATATTGATGTAATTGTTTCCCGGAATGTAATAGTTTTAATAGGACTTTAAATTATTTTATCGCTTTCTTTTATTTTCCGCAATTTAATTTCAAGGGTTGTTTTTGGCAATGTAAATACTCGACGCCTTGTAATAGTTAGATTTAATTTCCGCAATTTAATTTCTACAAAATTTTAACTATTAGATGTTTGGATAATAGGGAATGCATGACAAGATCAAATCTTTAACCTAAAATCAACATAGCTCACCCATGACATGTACAAAGATAAAATTAACTGAAAAATAACACACTCGCACATGCGCACTCTTAGGGTACACCTCACTTGGTTGCCTTCGAACGTGGTCATTGAGTATAGGAGGTTTAGAGGTCACCCTCTTGTCCAGAGATCATAGTTGCCTCGAAACAGTTGCCTCAGAAAAATGATCTAAGACATTAGGGTTACCGCTAAGGCGTCCTAACATTGCTTTAGTAACCACACGTCCCTTAATCGAATTGACCCTTAAAACTACAACGACGGTGCTACCTACTCATTCATAGTGGGATAGCATTGTCTAAAGGACATTAGCACAGCCTGATTCCTTTTTCGAGTAGGTAGATGGTTCTTAAGTACTTTCTCCTTTCAAAACAAAACAAAAACTTTTCTCACTTACACTCCTTTCAAACAAAAACTCTTTTCAAACCCACAAACACAAAGAAAAGCAAATTTTTTGAAAACACTTTGAGCAAGTACCTAAGAGCCCTTGGATAACCACGGATAGAAAGGGTGATAACACCTTCCCTTTCTATAATCTACCCCCCGGACCCGAGAAACATCTCGAAAAAGGAATTTTTCTGTGCTTTTTTCCTTTCCTTGTTGGATAAAATAAAAGACGGTGGCGACTCTTGCTTACCGCAACATTTTGTGAAAACAAACGCAAAACGGAAACCAGCATTCCAAAAACAGTCAGTTCTTTCCCACCGTATCACACACATACATTACATTCACAAATCATGAACATTGATAAAACACATATATTGCATCATACATTTCATGCAACATAACTTTGTGTTTCAGCTAACTTTTTACGCTTTTCAGGATGAGATTAGCAGCTACCTTTAACAAATATTCAAAGCTCAAATACAACTTAGAGATGCTCCAGATACAGATGCTATTCTATTGCTTATTCAAATCAATGTTCGGATTCCTGTTCCAGTTCAAAATTATGAAGCTCGGATTCGACCAGATAATATCTTAATCATACTGAAGCCCGGAGATCGACCGGAAAATAGTTGAATCCCCAGCGAGTTTTTGTGAAGCCTGGATTTTGACCAGATAGCAATACAAGACTGAAGCCTGGATTTTGACCAGATAACAGTAAGGTACACTGAAGCTTGGATTTTGACCAAATAACAGTTTACTCGGTCAATTGCTTTGAAACCCGGATTCAACCGGATATTAGTAGGCCCCAAAATCAAAGGGAAGCCCGGAGGCGACCAGATAACCATTTGATTTCCTTCAGAAGCCCAGATGTTGACCAGATAGGAAGTAAGGTATCGTGAAGCCTGGATTTTGACCAGATAGCAATACAAGACTGTGAAGCCTGGATTTTGACCAAATAACAGTGAGGTGCACTATGAAGCTTGGATTTTGACCAAATAGCAGTTTACTTGGCTAATTACTAAGAAGTTTGGAGTCGACCAGATATTAGTATGCCTTAAATTCAAGTTGAAGCCCGTAGGCGACCGGATAACATCTTAATTCCTTCTAAAGCCTGGAGCACGACCAGATAAGAATTAAGAAATTGCGAAGCCTGGAGAATGACCAGATAGCAAGTCTAATCTCATCCCCCCAGTAAGTCACTGAAGAGCCTGGAGCACGACCAGATGGCAGTGCATTTTCACCTCTTCAAACCAAGAGATGATTCCCCAGTAGAATAACAGATGACTGAAGCTCCTAAAATTCTATTTCTACCACGACAGAGACCAGCCTTCCCCGGCATAATCCTCCTTAACAACAGGTATACGAGTTCTCGCAAAGGAATCTCTTATGCGATTGACACTTCTTGGATGGCATCTTTAAGCCCATCTCAAGCAAGATTCTATCATCACCAAATGGCATCTTTAAGCCCATTCCTTCAACCACGTCTTGACGAGTGCAAATTTACGGGCACTCTAGTGTCCAATCCTCTTTTACCTTCGAGTCACAAAAGGCAAACTCGCCAATCTAACTCTTCAGGTTCAAGAAGATTGAACAGGGGCAGCTATTGTACCCCAAAATTTTCCCTCTTATTTTATCTAGATTTCTCCTCACAAGACTCCTTGGACTCCAGACAGGATTAGGGTTTGCCCTGCTCAAGACATCTCCTTGCACTGATGACCTGAAATTAGGGTTTGAATTTGCACAAGGATTTTTGGACTTCCAATGCTCAATGTGACTTTCATACTTCATGTTGGACTTATAAGATTGCCCATACCAAGTTTCAAGCTTTGAATCAAATTTTTGCCCAGTCAATTGCATAGTTGACCTAGAAATCAATTGTATTGGGGAAAAAGTCAATTGCGGCCAATTTACAATCAAAACTCATAATTTTTGATCCACATCAACATTATAGGCTCATATGAACCATTTGATCAAGTTTGGACCATAACTCCTCAAGCAATTTGATCAGATCATCAAAAGGGCAAAATGGTCATTTTTAGGGTTTTGACGGTATAAGGGCAATTTCTGATTTTTTTACCTAGCCAATGGCAAATTGGGTTCAATAATGGATTCAAGGACTCAATGGAATCATCTTGACCTAATCACAAGGTTCAAAAGATCTCAAAAGCATTGGATTGACAGATGAATTTTCCAGTCAACTGATCAAAAATCAATTGTACACTGAAAAGTCAAACTTTGACTTTTTGGTCAAAATCAAATGCCAAGGGTCATTTTTCATCAAGATGTGTCAAAACATGAAACTTGTTCATCAAGAAACCTAATTTTGCAAATTAGGGTTTAAGATTGAAAAATTTCATAACTTCGAATTTTTCTAAGTTATGAAATTTTCTTATTTTTCCCCAACTTTGCCCAACATTTTCACCATGATGCAATTGGATTCAAACAAAAATTCCAACATAAAAGTTGTATTCATCCACAAATTCTAAAACTTTGATTCACAAAGTTTTCCCAAAAGATGCTTGGATCTCATGTTATGATTTTATGAACAAGGGTCCGAAAACTTTCTAACTTAGTGAAATTTTGCCCTAGTTAAGGCAGGATTTTGACCTATCTTCATGGCCATTTTTCACCTAGTTCCCATTGGAATTTCAAAATGCATTTCAAATATGGATTGTATAGAATGTTAAAATCTTTCCAAAATGTCCAAGAACTCTCCAAAATCATTTATGGTTAGGGAGAATCGAAGGTTTGAATTTGGCAAAAAGGTACTTTGATCCATGGCGTTTTTCATGTTGCTACAAATTGAAAATTCTATCCAGCCTTACTTGTACTTGCTCATATGTCTTTAAACCCTTCCACACTCAAAAATTGAATGCAAACTCAATGGTTTAAGGTATTATTCTGATCATCGGAAGTTTACACAAGGGTTTAGTCCATTTTTGGCAAAAAGGCAACAATGCTATTTTCATAAAGCACAACTTTATGTCAACTTGTTTCCCTTGAGCCTTGAACCCATCTCTTTGCAGCAAACAAGCTCCATAAACTTAGGCAAAGGTACAACAATCTTGTGCATGCTTGAAGCTAGCCTATACAGGCCTGCCTTTTGTCATTTCACACTTTTCTTAAAAGCCAAGTCAACTTGCAAAAACAAAGGGAACTTGGAAATTTGATAAAACCAACTCTTGTAACCCTTACAAACAACTTTTGCATATCACATTGAGCCAGAAACACGAGCTATCCACTTCTCAAGCCTTTCAAAACACCAAAACACCATCTTCTTGCAAAACAAGACAGTCTATGCAGTTTCACCTCCATCTCACAAACCACTCGTGCGTTTTGTCCCAAACCTCTTCCAACACACTCTATACAACCCACCTAAGCTATCCTAACCATTGGCCAGTGACTGCAACTCCATTTACAAGCTTCGCCATTTTAAAATTCTACTTGTGCAGGTTGACTTCTACAGGCTTATTCAAGCAATATCAAAGCAAACTAAGCATTGGGGAAGGTCAAAGGAAGTTCGAGCAAGCTCCCAAGCATCTCAGGCCTCATTGAAAACCTACACATTGCCATACTCGAGTTCAACTGAAGCAGGTATTTTCCAACTTTCTATCTCTCTATTTAGGAATCATTAGGCTTAGGTTTGTGAATAAAAAATGTAGTACTCATTGCCCTTAAGCTGTACATATGCATAGATTTCATTTAAGTTAACTGTGTTGAGAGAATTTGATTGATGAACTTTCTGAAAAAGTTAGGTTAGAAATTAGGGCCAGAGCTATTTTCTCTGGTCTTTGAGAGTTAGATTAAGTTCTTTATATGGTTGGAATCGTGTTGAAAATGCTATAACTTTTGTGTTGTGAGTTTTTGCTTTAGAGCACGTATGCACGAGTTAGCCATTTGTACAGGAACGTGCGTTTTTTGTTTGGTCAGAGGTTGAAGATGAAGTAAGTGGGTTGGGCTTGGTTTCTCCTTGCTTTTGACACCCCCTGACTTGCTATTTGCACCCCTCAGCCCATTTGTTTATTTTTTGCATATTTTTCTATTTCTTTTTCATTTCTGACTTTATTTTATTTTTTCTAAACTTTAAAAATTACCAAAAATATTTTATTTAATTTTCACATTTTTTATTTTATTATTTTTATTATTTTTTAGACATAGAAATAATTATTAAATAGTATATAATTTTATTTTCTTTAATAAAAAAACTTGTAAATAATATAAAAAACATTATATTTTATTTTTAGTATTTATATAAACTTAAATAATATTTTCTCACATTATTTTTTATTTTTTGACATTTGTATATATTTTATTTATTTTATTGTACATAAATAAATAATACATAATATATATATATATATATATATATATATATATATATATATATATATATATATATATATATATATATATATATATATATATATATATATATATATATATATATATTCTTAAAACAAATTAGAGTTTCCACCCTTAATAAAAATAATCTTTTATTTTAATATTTTTAATGCATTAAATATTTTATTTTTACATATATAAAAATAATACAAAAACATTTTTTTTTGCATATTTATAATATATTGCATATTTATTTAATTGTCTATTTAGATATTGCTTATTTATCATTTGAACAAAGAATTCAATTTGGTTGTAATAATCTTAGGGTTTTAATTTCTTGCAAATAATCCCCTATTCAAAAATTGTATCCCCTTCCTCATATCAATGTTGTAATAGTTGTAGATTTATTTTTACGCATTTATTGCTTTCAAATATGCCATGATAGAGATTAGAGTTTGTATGCAATATTCAAAATCAAAACAAATAGTTAGACCTAATACAAGACATAAAAGCATGTAAATTGACAACACAATGCACACAAGCACCCCTAGGGTTTCACCCACTTGTTACCTTAAAATTGGCCATGGTATGCATGTTGAGTATCTTGGCAAAACAAAAATAAAACAAAAGATCATAGTCCTGCAATGATGCTATCTTGGTTGCCTATAAATAAATGATCTAGTCCCTCAAAAATTGCCAAAGATACTTAGCACAATTGCTATCATGCTTAATACGATGAACCGCGCCTGTCTCGTTTAACATCCAAACACAAGATTGTTTACCAAATGCAATGGTAAAACAACAATGTGAAAGGGTTAAAAATGTTTAGGAAAGATCTTTGAGTAGATAGGGTAGACAACTCTTAGTTACTTGATCAAAACTTGCAAACATCCTTGCTAATTTCAAAACACACAAAACATTTTCCCAAAATAAACTTTCAAACATTGAAACATTTTTCAAAAGACCAAACACCTTTGTATACATTCAAACAAGAATCATTACAAAGGTTACCACAACGATGGCCTCTTTTCAAAACATTTTCAAAACCACACACAAAACACCATTTCAAACAATTGAAAAGCAAAAGCAAGTGATCTAAACAAGTAACTAAGAGCCCATGGAAAACCATGGATGAAAAGGGTGCTAGCACCTTCCCTTTTCATAATCTACCCCCCGAACCCAAGAAAACATCTCAAAGGTCTTTCCCGTGCTTTTTGACCTTTCCTTTGGATAAAATAAAAAGTCGGTGGCGACTCTTGCTAAACTGAAACATTTGCAAACACAAACGCAAAACCTCAAGTCAGTTCTCCCACCGTATCACAGAGATCCTTGAAAACATGCATCCACATATCATGCATCATATCATGACAGGTTTCTCCCACACAGGTCTCCTTATCTTCCTACTGTTTATTTCAGTAGAGATGGCTCTAGAGCAGACTATCAAGAACATCCAGACTCAAAATGCTCATCTTCAAGAGATGTTCTTGAACCTATTCAAGGGGCAAGAAGAGGTGAAAGCTCTCCTCACTAGGGGCACGACCATGGGGAATCCTGAGGACAACAAAGATGACCAGTTGGAACGGTTGTAAACTGAGATAGCCATAGTGAAGGTCCAAATGATGGGATAACTGGTGGGCCAGATGGCTCTTATCCAAAATCTGTAACAAGGACAAGAAGAGCTGAGGGTCCTCATCAACAAGCTTCTTTGGGATGAATGTAACCAAATGGGGCAAACACCTAGGATTATGGATCAAATCATCGTTCATCCTCCCATGAGACAAGGAAACTAGAGTGCACCTTTCCAATTTGCTTATGCGTCATGAGCCCAACAACAATCTCGCCAATAATAACATGGTAATCGGCGCAGGCGGAATACATCTGAAAGACGCTTCAACGAAATCAACAAGTCATTGTCTCAAGCACTTCAACACATGTTGGAAGCCAAGCTGGTTGTATTAAGGGACCCTCCTCAGAATCCCAACACAGCCTCCCCAAGGTACAATCCAAATGTAAGATGTGCGTACCACTCCAACAGCCCTGGACATGACACCAATAGCTGCTGGACATTGAGAAATAAAATTCAGGACCTGATCGACGAGGGAGCACTAGAGTTCACACAAGATGGCCAGACTGAGTTCTTCTGTCATCCTTCAAAGCCTCACCACCTAAAATATCAAGTTCAGACAAAGGAGCTTTTGTTAATTTGAATTTTCAAGTTGTAATCTCTTTTATTATTCCAACATTTATCTATTAATGTCAAACTTTGTTTCATTAATGCATTTCATATGTTTGTCTTGATTTGATCCACTCATTTTCATTACATTTAAACTATGCTTTTTACTCACCTTATGACATTTAACTCTTGCTAAAAGTTACAAGCCTTTAGAGGGAGGATGACGAAAACAATGCCATATTCTTATACAGTATGCTTTTGAAGACCTTGCTGACGATGTACATGCGTTTTTCAAATCCTAAACACTGGAGTTATAAGGAAGATAATCCCTAGTCAACCCCTTCGAGCCAAAGAAGTAGAAGTTTTCTATTTTAACACAAATTGAAACCTTTAAACAAAACCTGGGGCAGGGTAGTCTCTCAGTTAATTCAAACGCGCGTTAAGCCGCAAACTCTCATCTCGTAATACAACGAATGACATCAAGAAACATTCCTCTGGGATCAAAAGACAGTGATGGTTCCCTATCACATAGGCAGTCATTATCTCTCAAAAATAAAAGCCCGCTAAGTCAAAACCTACGAAGGAGACTTAAAGAAAAATAGGGCATCCCGCTGACTGTAATCTCAAAACAATAACAGTCAGGCAAAAATCAGGAATCAAAAGAAAGAGGTCACTACAAATCCTCAATAAAAAAAATGTTGCAAAAATGACTGCTTTCCGACAAACCTAACTTGTCGAAACCATCACCAAAACGTTATTCCAGACTCAATTGGAGTTTCAAACGTACAATTAATTGAGTTTAGGACTGAAGAACATCACGAAGAGCGGGTGGGTACAAATACACTTTGAGCCTTTTTCCTTTGTTTCTTAAACCGTGAACCAAGCCACGCTACAACCCTTCAAAAGTCCTAATTGAAGCATGGGTTAGTTCGAAAGCATACTGTTACAAAAGGTATCCTGACTCTTGTAAGGCTTTACTCAAAATCCTTAGTTGAATTACAAATTTCTTTACTTGCTAAAAATGCATTTTTCAAAACTTCAAGACAAACATAAACTTTGCATTACTTGAATATCACTGTTTGAATATGGCTATTTGTTTGACAACGGAGAAATTCACACAACGAATATCCGATGAACGAAAGCTCTCTCAGTGAACAAAATCACTTCAAAAAGGATGACACTTCCGTTGACAAATCTCATATCAACAAGGGGCATGACATGTCACTATCCAGCACACCTGGGGCAGTCCAGTCAAGATTCCAAGAAACCCCTCAAAGAAGTGCAGAGTAGCCAGGGGCAGGCCTCCATTTCCGTCACTTGGGGCATTGAACGTCAATCCCAATAGAGGTTTACGTACGATCAAACATTTTTGGAAATACCACAAACATTTGCTGCTAGGGGCAATGACAAGTCCCCCCAAAGTCCTTCTCATAGGATGATTCCCCAGCCAGAGTTTAAACTCTGAAAACCTTTCCCCAGCCAGAGTTTAAACTCTGAAAACATTTCCCCAGCTGAGATAACATCAAGAACCCTCGAGGACTTCCCCCGATGAAGTCGTCACTTATCTAGCAGACCGGCAACAGGGTTTATTCCCCAACAAACGGTAGGATTCCCCAACTTGAGTTTGCCTCTCCGACTACTAAAAATCAAAGGACCACAACTCCTCTTCCCCAGTAGACTACTCTACAATCCCCAGCAAGTTGTTGAGCCTGGAATCTGACCAGATATTAGTTCAACTTCGACTCCCCCGTAGAGAAACAGACGACTAAGACTCCTAAACTCTTTTCCCAAGCAGGAATTAACATTCTCCCAACAGAGTTTTCAATATTCCCCAGCGAAGTTCTCCTCAAACAACATAACAGGAATCCCCGGTGGAAATATTCTAAGCAAAGTTTGAAGACACATCAACTCTTCAACAGCAGTCCAGGATTTGACAACTCCCCAGCATTTGTCGAGGATTTATTTTCCCAGACAAAGATACACTTCAATAAACATGTCACATTTCATACATCCTATTTACATACATCATAAGTGCATACAACACAATCTCATCTATTTTGAGAACATCATGACAATCATGCATTTCATACATCATGACATTGCATACAACTAACATTCTACCTTTTTCAGGAAAGATCGATCAACAAATGGTTACCATCAACCATTTTCAGATTCCAGATTAATACCTGTAACAAGCCAGGAAAACTATCTACATGAAGAGATTGAAGATTAATACCTGTAACGATCCAGGAAAACTATCTTTCTTTCTCAGGTCAAAGATCAATACCTGAAACCAGACAGGACAACTATCTACTTGACCAGCTCGGGCAACCCTACACAGGTTCCTTCCTTCCAAGATGCAGTTTTACACAGACTGATCATGAGGCAACCCTACACAGGTTCCTTCCTTCCAAGATGCAGTTTTACACAGACTCATCATGAGGCAGCCCTACACTAGTTCCTCCCTTCCAAGATGCAGTTTTACACTAACTCATCATCAGGCAACCCTACACCGGTTCCTTCTCACCTCTAGATGAAGTTTTACACTGACTCATCATCAGGCAACCCTACACCGGTTCCTTCTCACCTCTAGATGAAGTTTTACACGGACTCATCATCAGGAAACCCTACACCGGTTCCTCCCTTCCAAGACGCAGTTTTACACAAACTCATCATTAGACAACCCTACCTCCTGATAGAGTACGGATATGCACCAGACACGGATGCCATTCTGATACTCATTCAGACTCTACTTTTGATACAATTCAAATACGCACCAGATACGGATGCCATTCTGATACTCATTCAAAGACACCTCCTGATACAGTACGGGTACGCACCAGACACGAATGCCATTCTGATACTCATTCAGACTCTACTTTTGATACAGTTCAGATACCCACCAGATACGGATGTCATTCTAATACTCATTCAAATACACCTCCTGATATAGTACGGATACGCACCAGACACGGATGCCATTCTGATACTCATTCAGACTCTGCTTTTGATACAATTCAGATACGCACTAGATACGGATGCCATTATGATACTCATTCAAAGACACCTCTTGATACAGTTCAGGTACGCACCAGATACATATGACATTCTGATACTCATTCAAAGACACCTCCTGATACAGTACGGATATGCACCAGACACGGATGCCATTCTAATACTTATTCAGATTCTACTTTTGATACAATTCAGATACGCACCAGATACAGATGCCATTCTGATACTCATTCAGAATCAACCTTTTGATACAGTACAGATATGCACCAGACACAGATGCCATTCTGATACTCATTCAGACTCAACTTTTGATACAATACAGATACTCTCCAGACACGGACGCCATTCTGATGTTCAATTCATAAATGACATCTCAACAAGCATTATTGGATGGCATCTACAAGCCCATCTCCAACAAGATTCTATCACCTCTCCAAATGGAAACTTTAAGCCCATTCCTCCTATCATCGCATCGCCGAGTGCAAATTTCTGGGCACTCTAATGTCCAATCATCTTCCACCTTTGAGTCACGAATGGCAAATCTCGCCAATCTAACTCTTCAGGTTAAAGAAGATTGAACATGGGCAGCTGTTGTACCCCAAAATTTTCCCTCTCATTTTCTCTAAGAATCACCCTGGATTATCAAGCTCGCTTTCATCAAATTTCAAGCCTTGAATTATCAATTTTTCCAAGCAAACCATTCACAAGGGCAAGATGGTCATTTACACACTGAGAAGTTAAACTTTGACTTTTGGATCAAAATCAAATCTCAAAAATCATATATCATCAAGACATGTTGGAATATGAAGTTTTGTTCCATCAAGAAATTCAAAAGTCAAATTTACTATGGAAAAGACAAATTTCTAAATACTTGGGATTTTTCTAAGTATTTAAGAAAAATGACTATTTCAGAACTTCTGACCATATTATCACCACAACACTCAGCAAATTCTGGACACTCTCAAGGCAGAGTTTGGTCAGAACTTCTGGGCAAGTTTTCACAAAGCTTCAGTCAGAGTTTGCAAGGGTAAATCAAAGAAGGTCATCAAGCGTGACACAAAGCTTTCTAGGAAGTCTGAAACCTCTTTCAGAACGTGCTGGAGCCAGAAGATCAGAAGATTGGATCTTGCGCTGAAGCAGAACTTCTAATCCAGTATTTTCCAAGGTAAATCAAAGAAGGTTACTAGAAAATGTGAGGGATCCTTCAGAGCATGTTGAGGCAACATGATGTTAAGATCAAAAGGTGGGTGTTTTGTTCTAGACTATGCTGAAATGGAACTTCTGATCCAGAACTAAGCAATGATGCAAAATCTCACATTACAGGATTTCTGATTTTGACAAATCTCATCATCATTTAATGCTCATTAATGCTCACAACCACTTTTGAGTCTTTATCCCAAGGATCTCTCCACGTGTAGTATAGAAATACTTTTGTACATAAATATGCGAGGGTCCATGCACTACTTTTTGCTTGTAGGGTTACTTTTCCTTAATCCCTGCTTGCTAATCCAGTCTAGGCTAAAAAACTATCAACTATCACACCTTTTTTGAACTTTCTTTAAGAACAAGTCAGCATCTAGCGTATGATGTTGGCGCTACTTGACATTTCAAACCTACAAAACCTTTGCCTATAAATAGAACACCATTGGTCACTGAGAATGGGGCTGGAGGTAGGCTTTTGAAGAGAGAGATTAGCCAAAAGAGAGAAAAGGAAATTGTGAAACCTTCATAAAAATCCAGATTTCTCATACACAAAAAAAAAACCTTGGTTTTTCCCTTTGAACCAAAGAACACAACCACTCTTTCGTTTCTCTTACTGATTCCAGAACATCCAAAGGCAGCCACTCAAAGCTCCAAGCATGCTCCAGGTTCAAGGTAAGTCTTTCTGACTTTGCTTGTTTTTTCATTCTGAACATCATTAACATGTAAATATCATAGTATTAACGTTGTATATATCATTGCATGAATAGAAAAACTATGGATCAGAACTTTTAGAATAATGTTAGGCCCAGACTTAAGATTGGAACTTCTATGGACTGTTGTGCTGTTATCATTCTGATTTGCTGTTTAAAAAAGAAATGAATAAATTGCTGATGTGCTGACTGTGAGTTGAAATATAGCACAGAACTTCTGAGTTCCCCTTACATGTCAAATACATTGAACTTCTGATGTTTCCATCAACTGTTTTTAAATACAGAGTTTCTGATTTTTCACATGCTGAACTGCTGACATTTGCTCACTGTTTTAGTCTAATACAGAACTTCTGACTTTTGGTTCACTGGCTGAACACCACCCGGACCTTTGTGTTTTCCCTTTAACATTTTTTGCAGAACCTCAAAGTTTACCAATCCAGAACTTCTGATTCCACTGACGTCTCCTGCTGAGTCACAACACTCTTGGCTTCAAAATTTCTGATCCTAGTTGTCCTTCTTGCAGCAGCACGTTGTTTCTATCTTGCATTTATTTTCCTTTTCATCATTTTAATATTAACTTTTTTTAATATTAACATAAAAAGACATAAAAACATTTTCCTTTTAACTTATTTCCTTTTTAATTCATTAAGACAAAAAAACTGTTTTCTAAACAAATTCTTTGTCTTTCTTATATTGTACATTTCAATATGGTTGTAATATATAATTAGGGCTTATTTTCACTTGCAACCCCCATTCATAAATATGTACCCCCGTCCCCTAAATATTGTAATAGCGTAGGACTTTACATTTTTGCAATTTATCGCTTTCAAATGTAAATGCTAGTAATTAGGCGTGTATGGCAAGATAAAATCAACAAGTAGATAACCCCAATCAAAGACAGGTGCATGCAATCAAACACACTTTGCACACATGCACCCTTAGGGTAATTCCACTTGTTGCCTTACGAAAGTGGCCATGTTATGCATGTGGGATGTCTTAGCACAAACAAATCGAAAAATACAAGATCATAGTCCCTCGACAACGCTATCGAAGTTGCCTTTTTAAAATGATCTTAGTCCCTAAAGAAAAGTGCTAAGTCATCTCACAATATTGCTATCTTGGTCATACGATGACCCAAACGCCTGTCCCTTCACATCCAATGATGGGGCTTCTTACCAAATCAATGGTAAGATGGAAACATCTAAAGGAGAAGGAAAAGCATATATAAGACCTTTTGAGTAGGTAGGTTCGCTCTCAGTTACTCGCTTGCTCACAACAAAAAAACATTTCGTACACCTACACTTCCACTTTGAAACATTTTTGAAACAAACACTTCGTACGCGTTCTTATAGAGACGAGAACCGTTGCAAAGACGTTTTCGAAATCATTTTCAAAAAAAAATTTCAATCATGAAATATTTTCAAAAGCTCAACACCTTTGTATACATTCTTACAAACGAGAATCATTACCAAAGTTAGCCTAAACAATGGCGCCTTCTCAAAATACTTTCAAAAAACACACACCACAAGCACATTCAAACAAAAGCAAGTGATCTATCGAGTAACTAAGAGCCCGTTTAAAACCATGGATGAAAAGGGTGCTAACACCGTCCCTTTTCATAATCTACCCCCCGAACTCAAAAACATCTCTAAAGGTCTTTGCTGTGCTTTTCACATTTCCATTTTGTATAAAATAAAAGTCGGTGGAGACTCTTGCTAAACCGCAACATTTGCGAACACAAACGCAAAACCATAAGTCAGTTCTCCCACCGTATCACTGCATCAATCAATCATTACATTTCATACATCATTCAATCATTACATTCATGCATCAATCAAATATACATGCATAACATAAACCATGTTACATGTGATCATCATTGTTGATCAAATTATCAATTCTACATTGAATCTCGGCAGTAGATTCCCCTAGTAAATCTCAGCAGTTGATTATGTAGAAGACCTAGGCAGAAGGTAATTCTACATTGAATCTCGGTAGTAGATTCCCCTGGTTGATCAAGACAGTTGATTATCAAGAAGACCTCGACAAAAGGTAGCTCACAATTGAATCTCGACAGTAGATTCCCCTGGTTGATCATAACAGTTGATTTTCTAGAAGACCTCGACAGAAGATAATTCTACATTGAATCTCGGGAATAAATTCTCCTGATCAAATCTCGACAGTAGATTCCCCTGGTTGATCATGGAAGTTGATTATCCAGAAGTCCTCGGCAGAAGGTAGCTCATAATTAAGTTTTTGCAGTAGATTCCCCTGGTTGATCAAGACAGTTGATTATCCAGAAGACCTCGACATAAGGTAATTCTATGTTGAATCTCAGAAGTAGATTCTCCTGATCGAATCTCGGCAGTAGATTCCCCTGATTGAATCTCGGCAGTAGATTCCCATGATCGAATCTCGACAGTAGATTCCCATGATCGAATCTCGGCAATAGATTCCCCTGGTTAATCTCAGAAGATGATTATCCAGAAGATCTGGCATAAAGTAGGTCTCAATTGAATCTCGACAGCAGATTCTTTAGAAATCTCAACAGTAGCTATTAAAAAGCCTCATACCAAGCATGACAAACACATAACCATATCAAAATCTCAAGGTCATTAACAAAATTTGGTGCACCTAACAAAGGGAAGCACAAAAAAAAACATTTGATAAAGCATCCAAGTTTATTCTGGTTAGAAAAACATTGAAAGAAAAATCCACTACTATGTCAACGTCCACGCCAACGTCCATGTCTACGTCTATACCTACGCCTGCACCTACGATACAAACATCAAGATCTTCCCGACACTTTTCACCAAATTCAAATCAACTTGGAGATACAATAATTGGAAACAAGCATTATTGGGAAGTTGGTGACTACAAGAAACCGATGATTTAACGAAAGAGAATTGTCAAAAACATTTTCAAAATACTTAGGGCATACACACTCAGTGAATATACACTCTGGGTTCCTTACTAATCTAAGACATCATGCATATACATCACACATGACATTTCTCAAAACATGTTGTGGGCGGAACCAATATCTTTGGGCTCTCCATCAGTTTATTACCTTTGTTAAAAACAAACACAACCGTAAAAATACGACCTCATCTCTGATTTAGTTATCTAATATTTGGATCATCAAAATAACTTCCTCTACATTATAACTCATTGCGTCAGGCTCCATGCAACAATGTGTTTTCCTTCTTTGTCATATAGATCATTATGTCAGACTCCATGCAGCAATGTGTGAAATCCACAAGCTCATTGCATCAGGCTTAATGCAACAATGTGTTTTCTCCTCTACGATCTAGCTCATTGTGTCAGGCTCCATACAGCAATGTGCGAAATCTACAATATAATTAATTTTGTAAGGCTCCATGCAACACTATATTTCCTCCTCTACGATCTAGCTCATTGTGTTAGGCTCCATGCAGCAATTTACGAAATCCGCAATTTAACTCATTGCATCAGACTTCATGCAACAATGTGTTTTCCTCCTTTGCGATATATCCCATTATGTCAGGCTCCATGCAGCAATGTGCAAAATCCATAATTTAAATCATTGCGTCAGGCTTCATGTAACAATGTGTTTCTTCCTTTGCGATATAGCTCATTACGCCGGGCTCTATACAACAATGTGCAAAATATGTAACATAATGCATTGCATCAGTCTCCATGTGGAAATGTGTTTCCTCCCCAGCGATATAGTTCACTCCGTCAGGCTCCATGCAACAATGTACAAAATTTGCAATTTAACCATGTAGCAACATTGTTATAACTGATTGCATCAGTCTCCATGCAACAATATTGTTATCAAGCTTTTTCTGCAACATAAACCTTTGTGTCAGTCTCCATGCAGCAAGGTTGTTATCAAGCTCCTTTTCAAATATCTAACCCCTAGGTTGTGATAGATATGTGAATAAACCTGCATAATCCATCACATCAGTATTCATGCAGCAATGTGTTATCAGACTTTATTTTATTCATCCCCTAGGTTGCGATGAATAAACAAAATCAAATCAAACCAAAACTTACTATATTAGTCCCCAAGCATTAGTAAGTCAACTTTTATAACTTGTATAATTTACCTCCTAGGTTACAGTAAATATGAAAAATTTTACAATCTCTTTTAGATACTGACGAACTATCCGCGTCGTCATATCTAAGTCAAAATGAAACTTTGGTTCAAACGCTGGTAAGTTGATACATCATCATCTATGCCTATTCTTCACACTCATGGGAACAGTGTACAACATATGCTTATGATCCCTTGGAAAAATATCGTGGTCTTCCATTATTTAATAAACTTCCGACCAAACGTGTGAGACCTGCGTATTCTTGCACTATTCAATCAAAAGATGATTAAATAGGGGTAGCTGTTATACCCCAAATTTTCCTTAGCCTTATAATATATTTAGGGTTCTAATTAAATAAATCATATTATATCATTTTTATTTCTACGGGGGAGTAAAATATGGAAGAGGGGTGTGTTGATAAAAAATGGACCATCAATATCTGATGGCCCATTAGGTGTTTTAAAGGTCCATTTCAAGGTAAAATGGGAGGTGTATTGTTTTAATCAAGGAGGTGTCAACCATTTGTTTTTGTTAAGGCCCAACTACATTGAGGCCCGTTCAATTTTTGTTGTTTTGAGAATTATTTTGTTTTATTATTATTATCATCAACATCACAATTATTTTTATTATTATTAATTATACTAATATTTTTATAATTAAGTCATCATTTTTTCTTTTTTTATTGTAAATTTAACTTAAAAAAACTTTTTGTTTTATTAAATAAAACGTGGACTAATAAAGTTAGATTTGAAAAAAAAGGCTTTTTTTTTTAATTTCGCGCGGCCCGTTGCTTATGGTCTAAAACAAAAAGGAAAATGTTTGTTTCAAGAATAAAACATTGCAAGCCCAAAACAAAAAGACATTTGGCCCGTCCAGTTTTCTAATTTGTTTTAAGGACTATTTTGTATTAAGTATCCCATTATTTAAATTATTATTAAACTTTACTATATTAAGATGATATTTGAAGATATTAACAAAGAGTTTCTTTTGTCACGGCCTATTTCCAAGCCCAAAGCTAACAGGCAGGCCCAGATCAATTTAGAAGCAAACACACAGTCCCAAAACAAGTAAAAACTGTTTGAATCGTTGAAAGTGAATAATAAAAACACATGTTTTAAAAGGAATAAACTGCTATTGTTCGAATCAAACGAAACAAAATCATTCTGTACATTGATTATCTGGATTCTTTACAATCGAAATCAAGAACAAATATACAGAATTCGGAAACTTAATTAATACAAATCAAAACCAAATTACAATAGAATCGGTATTAATTTCTAATTTCCCTAAAATATTCCAAAATAACGACAAACATTAAATTATTTCTTAAAACTATAAACCCTAAATTGCTATAAAACCTAAGAATCATAAACGGAACAGGGGGGGGGGGATTTACAGACGAAAGGAAAAAATTGACAGAAGAGGAGATTATTACAAAAAAGAAAAAAATACAGGAAAGAAGAAAGGCAGAGAGAAGCCTCGCCATTGACCACCGCCTAGGGTTTCAGTATCTGAAACCCTAGTTGGTCCTCCGTTGCTCCAATCTCTGCCGCGCTCTGTCAAACCCTTATCCGCGGTACCTATAAAAAAACGAAGAAGAGAGATAAAAAATCTTGGATAAAAAACATACGCTAAGTTTGAAGAAAAGTCACGACGGGAGGTAAATCACTTAGCTCAAATTTCTCTGCCGCTCTGATCAATACTGTTGGGGTTCTAAGTTTAAGGTTTAGGGATTGTTGTTGTATCGGAGACAAAGAAATAGCGCCGCGGCCGAGAGTAGCAAGCTAGGGCTTTGTTTTATATGGTCAGGCAAGAGAGAAAGGAAATGAGAGAGAGAGAGAGAGGTAGCACCGCTGCCAGTAAGATCTAGGGTTTGGATACTGTTTGGAGGTTGTTAAGAAATAAGAGAGGAAATGAGTTTGAGACGCGGAGAGAGAAGAGGATAATGACATAATAAAAAATTATTTTGATTAAACGAAAATATAATGTTTCCATGAAATCCCGTATGCGCCCGCCCTGGACCCTTATCGTGCTCCTCCCCTCGTAACCGTATGATTTCAATCACGCATTCCATAATGCGCGTGTCCATGAAAATTCCCTGCACGTGACCACATGCAGCCTAAACAGACTCCCAAAAATTGCATTGGGCCGAGCCCATTTATTGATTGCATACCCTTTTGTTTTTTTACTAACACGCCCAGAAGTATACCCCCCCATGCAAAATGGGCCAAGTCCAAAATCTGGACTTGGACCCTATTCCTTATACACCTTCATTTTTACTCTGGACTTGTCTTTTGGGTCTGAATTCAATATCTGAATTCAGGCTCATGCTGCTAACACCCCTATTTTTACTACCTTAGCATGATTTACACCCCCCACGTCTTTAAATTATTTTCCTTTTATTTTACTATTTTATTATTTTTTCTATCTTTATATATTTATAATTTTAATATTTTATTATATAAATCCAATATATTATTTTCCAAGCCATAAAAAATATTATTTATTTTATTTGCATTAAATTATCTTTTAACCATGCATTTAAATAAGATATTTTCTACAATTAAAACTCTAAAAAAATATTTCAACCAACCATAAACCATTTTCATAAATAAATTAATTCAATAAACAATCTTAGAAAAGGATTATGAAACACATTTTAATTTACTGCACGCTTTGTCTAAGTATCTTTATTATTCACACACCCAGACTAAGTATGCAGGAAATTCAAATATCTTCGTAATCCATAAAAACACAAACAAACTACGAACTAAGAATTGAGATTCTGATTCCTCCTAAGAGGATACATAGGCATACGATTAAAATCATGGCGAGTTTCCCTAATAAAAAATTAAAACCCTATTTCCTTAAACCGCGCTTCTAACCCTAGTATCCTTGTGGACAAGGTAGATTAGGGGTGCCTAAGACCTTCCCTTCATCTAGAACCAAGTCCAAAAAACCTAGAATCTCTAAATTTTAGGGATATCCTTTATATTCCCTTCCTTAGGATAAAATCTAAGGGTGGCGACTCTCAAATTTAAAACCAGTTACAATAGCCAGCGACTATGCTGGGGACTCAACTCTAGGTTTGGAAGCCTTGTCTTTTGGTTTTAGGGTTTTCTTGTTTATTGGGTTTTTATTTCTTGCTCATTTAATTATTTATTTATTTTTGGCTTCTTTTTATTATTCATTATATTATTATATTTGTGGTGGGATTTAAAATTTTGCAATTTTTTTTCAAAAACCCTTAGAAAGAAGGTTCGTCTATTAGCCAAGGGGTTACATCAGCCCTATGAGTTTATGTGACGACTTCGCCTAGAGTTGGTGGAATTCCGTAAAAGGAATACCTCTCAAGAGACTTCCTCTTAAGAAGTAGGACTTTGGAATGACACCTATGACTCTTTGTACGATCTTTAAACCAAAAACTCATGATGAAACCTTTTCATGACCTATAGACGAAATTTTCGGTCTGTAAAGAGGCTCCGCTTAAGGGAGGCCCTTGTGCCTTTCCCTCTAGTGTCACTCATGATACCCTTAAGGAAACCACCTTATGGACAGAGTAGAATATTCGTTGGCCAAAACTAAGAACCTAACTTCTAAGGATACCTTCTAAGAACCTATGACTCTTTGTACGGTCTTTAAACCAAAAACTCATGATGAAACCTTTTCATGACCTATAGACGAAATTTTCGGTCTGTAAAGAGGCTCCGCTTAAGGGAGGCCCTTGTGCCTTTCCCTCTAGTGTCACTCATGATACCCTTAAGGAAACCACCTTATGGACAGAGTAGAATATTCGTTGGCCAAAACTAAGAACCTACCTTCTAAGGATACCTTTCACAAATCCCATTACAACCTGTAAACCCACAAGATTTATCCATTCATCCACTATTATCTTTAGCCCGTAGGGCTTTCGTCTATTTAATAATCCCTAGCCTGTATGGATTCATTGTCGTATTTCATTGGCCACAATCCTTAAGGGATTCTTGCCTGTCTCAATTTCTAAGACAATGTATGATATCATTCAATCCATGTCTATTATTATCTTCGTCCGTAAGGAATCCCTGCCTAACTCAACCTCTGAGTCAGTGTAGGATATCATGATGGCTATCCTTAAACTTATATAGGGTATCCCTGCATATACTCTCATACTACGTTTTTGTACCCCAAAATTTTCCCTCTCATTTCTCAAGGATTCCCTCACAAAACCTTCCATGACATTAAGTTTGTAGCACTGATACATCAATTTGAGTTTGGAATTGGAACAAGGGAAAAATGGTCAAAATGCACACTGAAAGTCAAACTTTGAATTTTGGATCAAAACCAAGTTTGAAGAGTCATACTTCGTCAAAACATGCTAGAATATGAAGTTTGTTTCATCAAAAAGTCAAAATTCTAAACACTTAAATTTTTTTCTAAGTGTTAAGAAATATGATAAATTCAGAACTTCTGGCCAGATTGTCACCATGATGCACGTTGATTATGGAAGAACTTATGACATAAGAGTTGTAGATCTCAATGAGATCTAAAACATTGCAGAATAGAGCTTCTCCTAGAAATGCTGAGATTTCAAGTTATAAATCCTTGAAGACACGTCCCTGACACTAAAACACTTGGCAAATTATGAGCATTTTCAAATCAAAATTTGGTTAGAACTTTTGGGCCAGTTTTCACGTAGGTTCTGTGATCGGTGGGAATAGAACTGACTGTTTTTTGGAATGCTGGTTCGCGTTTGCGTTTGTTTTCGCAAAATGTCGCGGTAAGCAAGAGTCGCCACCGTCTTTTATTTTATCCAACAAGGAAAGGACAAAAGCACAGAAAAATTCCTTTTCGAGATGTTTCTCGGGTTCGGGAGGTAGATTATAGAAAGGGAAGGTATTAGCACCCTTTCTATCCGTGGTTATCCACAGGCTCTTAGGTACTTGCTCATTGTGTTTTCAAAATTTGCTTTTCTTTGTGTTTGTGGGTTTTGAAAAGAGTTTTTGTTTGAAACTTCGATTTAACTCTTGCTTCTATCCTCAATAGTGTAATGAAGTGTTTTGAAAAAACTTTGTCCGAAAAGGGTAAGTGTGAAAAGTTTTTGTTTTGTTTTTAAACTGAGCAAGTACTTAAGAACCTCTACCTACTCAAAAAGGAATTAAAATCTGCAAATGTCCTTTAGACAGTGCTATCCCACTATTGAGGAGTAGGTAGCACCGTCATTGGAGTTTTTCGGGTCAATTCGGTTTAAGGGACGTGTGGTCACTAAAGCAACGTTAGGACGCCTTAGCAGTAACCCTAATGTCTTAGATCATTTTTATCGAGGAAACCGTTTCGAGGCAACTTATGATCTTTGGACAAGAGGGCGACCTCTAAAACATCCTATACTCAATGACCACATTCGAGGCAACCAAGTGAGGTGTACCCTAGGAGTGGCATGTGCAAGTGTATTGTTTTTCAGTTTATTTTATCTTTGTACATGTCATGGTGAGCTACTTGTTGATTTTAAGTTAAGAGTTAATCTTGTCATGCATAGCCTATTATTCATACATCTAACAGTTAATGGTTGCGGAAAATAAAGCTAAGCTATTACAAGGCGTCGGGTATTTACATCGCCAAAAACAAACCCTTAAAATTAAATGTGAAAAAGTAAATAAAAGAGGTAAATAAAAAGTCCTAAGTTAAAGCTATTACATCCCCGGAGCAATTACACTATATGGATCAAAATAATATGCGCGAGAAAAGTTGAATCAGATTGTCCTTTAGGGTTTTGACCCTTTTTTCAAATAAAGCATATTTTTTGGTCTTTTTTGAATCAAGAATTAAGTCTAAATTAATAATGGAATTAAATAAATATTTTTTGAGTTTTTTATTTTGATTAAGGAAATAAAATTAAAAAAAAAGGTGAAAATATTAAAAACCTAATTCTAAGTCAATTTTTATTTATTGCAAAAATGTTAAGATTAAGCCTAATTAAAAAAAACTAAATTAATTGGTTAATGGTTTATTTACAAAAATAAAAGTAGTGAAATTAATAAATATTATTTTTTGTTGTTTCTGATTTTTTTATGAAAAAAAGGTTAGTTTGTTAATTAATTAGTTAGTTTTTAATAATAATAATAATAATAATAATAATAATAATAAACAAAAGAAATATGAAAAGAAAATAACAAACATAAGCAAACTTTTGGGGGGCGCTGGGCCTGAAGAAGGGAGGTTGATTCAGCAATTCCAGGCCCAGATTCGAACAGCCTCGTTTGACTTTCAAATTGCCTGTGCGCTTGCTGACCAAGGTTCATGGTGAACCTCATCCTGGACCACTGGATCTGGATCTGGAACCATCTGGCCTTTGAGATCAGGAGGTATATGGTGCTCCCTGCCTGAAACGCTGCATCTGAGTACCTGAAAAAAAATGTAACAAAGCTTTGGGGGACCTGGGATTCGAATCCAGGTCCCAGGGGTCTTGCACTAACGCGGTCACCAACCAGCCAGTTTTTTCAATTTGTTATGATAATAAGGAGCAAATATCAAATAAAGAAACAAAATACCAAGAATACAAAATAAAAGAATGCGCCACTGATTCAAATTGGCCAATCACGTTATGACACCTCTTCATCTTCTTCACAAAACCTGGTTAGATTACCTGCAGATTTTATTCTGCAGGAAGTTTCGTAGCCTCTCTCAAAAATTCTCCCTAGCTCACAAAAATGGAAGCTAAGAGTACCACTATATTCGTCTCACCCCCCTGAACTCATCCATGGCCATTGTTGGCATTGATTTTGCCTGCACACAAAACGCCTAAAAAAACATATACAAGAAACCTAGGTTCTGGGTAGGGGGTTAGAGATCACGAAAATACAATCAAATAATGCAGTTTGCTTAGGAATTTAATGGTTAATACAAATATGCAAGAAATTTGGCACAAAGATGCATAAAAACTGAGTTACGATTATATGTGCAGAGCAAGGTTCATGGGGGCTTACAGTGTGTTAGAGGCAGTGAAAGGCTTGGTTTTTTATTGGTCTCACTTCAGGAGGTTACTGGCAAACTATCAGAACCTTTGTTTGGTCCTGAAAAGGTCTCTAAGCGCAACTTCAGATCCAAGATTATCAAGCTTTTCCTCAAAGTTGTGGCGCCGTTTCTGCAGAGTTTCTGTGTCTTTTTTGTGTCTTTCACGTGTGTCTTTTTTGTGTGTGAGCGGAGGTTTATATAGCCAAGGAAATTAGGTCAACATTTGTGTATCAAATCTTGGTCCATTATGATGAAGAGATTTGATTTGATTTATTCATAAAGACTTGCTATATTTGATTCAATCAGGTGCCAATCTGCTTGCATGCGTTACTGCCAGCCTGTTACGAGCTGTTTGGGCCTCCACCTTGATGAAAATCGAAGGCTGACTTGCAGATCCACTTCCTTAGAATTTGCTCTCTTTGATAACTTCAAAATCCCATTCGAATCTATTCCAGCTTCAATTGCATAGCCCTTTCGATTGAGCCTCCCTCTGCTTCGATTGCATATTTGCAAGGGACACGTGCCATTGTGAACTTTGGGTATTCTGGACAGGTTAGGATATGTGTTTTTGCTTAGTCATGCCAGCCTACTTCATTCCTTCGAATCTTCCTTCTTTTCCAGCTTCAAAGTCCAATTCGAATATATTTAGCACATTCCCTATTAGATAACTTCGACCAGCCCTTGGCCTTGTGATGAGTCTAAGTTCTTATTCGAAGTGTCCAGAACTTCCTTCATCAGAGCATCTTGGATTAATAGAAACTCTGCACTGAAATGCCATTCGAAGGTCATTTCGTTCTGGTGTTCTGCTTGAGGTAAAGTATGAAGTTCCAGTCGAAGGACCCCCTGAAGTACTATTCGAAGCATTGTGACATTGACTTGATCGAAGGAGGTCCAGCGCTCAATCGAAGACTTGCAGACCAAAGCTTGATCGAAGAAGGTCCAGCGCTCAATCGAAGCTTACTAATCAAAGCCTGATCAAAGAGTGTCCAGCGCTCAATCGAAGCTTACTAATCAAAGCCTGATCGAAGAGTGCCAAATGCCCAATCGAAGACTGGTGAGTCAAGCCTGATCGAAGGATTTTGGATGCCCAATCAAAGACTTTTCCCAGATGCCAATCGAAAGACACTTTGTTCATCTTCAAAAAAACCTTATTTTTCTTAGGCAAGGGTTTGTGACCAACCATGTAAGGGAAGACCTTTGAAAACATGAGAGGGCAAATTTTGGGGTACAACAGTTGCCCCTGTTCAATTTTCTTAAACCTGAGGATGTAGATTGGCTTGCGGGCCTTTCGTGATCCGAAGGTGGAAGATAATTGAACACTAGAGTGCCCAGAAATTTTCACCCGCATGGTGTAGTACCAGCATGGTGATGTCGGGAATGGGATTACAGATGCCATTTTGAGATTGTTGGTAGGAGGATGGGCTTATAGATGCCATCTGCAGGAGCGTCGATCGCATAAGAGATTCCTTAGCGAGAACTTGCATACCTGAGAAAGAAAGATGGTCTTCCTGGCTTGTTACAGGTGTTAATCTTCAATCTCTTCATGTAGATAATTTTCCTGGCTCGTTACAGGTATTAATCTACAATCAGTCGTCCACAGATATTTTTCCTGGCTTGTTACAGGCATTAATCTACAGTAGTCGTCCACAGATATTTTTCCTGGCTTGTTACAGGTATTCAACTGGGACTTAAGAAGGTTGGTCGAGGAGATAGCTGTCCTGAGAGAAATAGAATTTTAGCAGCTTCAGTTGTCCGTTACTCTACTGGGGAATTAACTCTGGAGGTGAACTGCATATCTGGACTGAGAAGGAACCTGGGTAAGGTTACTTCATGATGAGTCCATGTAAAACTTCATCCGGAAAGGAGGAACCTGTGTAGGGTTGCCTGATGATGAGTCAGTGTAAAACTTTATCTTTGGAAAGAGAGAACCTGTGTAGGGTTTCCCGATGATGAGTTCGTGTAAAACTGCATCTGAAATTTCCTGATAAGGAACCTGTGTAGGGTTTCTTGATGATGAGTCTATGTAAAACTGCATCTTGGAAAGAGAGGGAACCAGTGTAGGGTTGCCTGATGATGAGTCCGTGTAAAATGGCATCTTGGAAAGAGGGAACCTGTGTAGGGTTTCTTAATGATGAGTCCGTGTAAAACTTTAGGATGAACCGGGGTAAGGTTACTTTGTGAGGTAAGTTTGTGTAAAACTTCAGGATGAACCGGGGTAAGGTTACTGTGAGATAAGTTTGTGTAAAACTTCAGGATGAACCGGGGTAAGGTTACTTTGGGATGAGTTCGTGTAAAACTTCAGGAGGAACCGGGGTAAGGTTACTTTGGGATGAGTTCGTGTAAAACTTCATTCAGAAATATATGATAAAGGACCCGTGTAGGATTTTTTTAGGATAAACCCGTGTGAAGTCTGTTTAGTTTCCGGAGTTAATCTTGAACTTGCTGGAAGTTGTTGATGATAATCATCTTTCCTGAAAAGATACATGATTAATCGTGTATGATGCATGACATGTATTGTATGATGATGTTCTCAAAATAAATGAGATTATGCTGTATGCAATATGTATGCGCACGTCATGATGTATGAACATGAAATGCTATTGTGATACGTCCGAGTCTGGGAAAATATATCCCTGACTGATGTTGGAGAATAAAGAGTTTCACTCGCTGGAGATAACGACCGAAGATGATTGGGAGAATAATCCTGCAGAAGAGAATAACTCCGCTGGGGAATGGACTGACGAGGAAATGACTCTATGGGGAGTATATACCTTGCTAGAAGATCTGCTAATTTGGAGAAATAAAACTCAGCTGGGGATGAATCACTGTTGTTGGTGACAGTGAACCCTGCTGGGGATTGAATTTCTGTCTATGAAAGGAGTGAACTCCGTTGGGGATAGAAAGAACTTCGCTGGGGATGATCTTTCCGTTGCAACTTGCTGAGGATTGTAGAGTAGTCTACTGGGGAAGAGGAGTTGTGGTCCTTTGATTTGTAGTAGTCGGAGAGGAAAACTCAAGCTGGGGAATCCTGGTGTTGTTGGGGAAATAAACCCTGTCGTCAGTCCGCTAGAGAGGGGATATCTTCGTTGAAGTTGTCTTAGTTGGGGAAAGGGGTCAGAGATTAATCCTTGCTGGGAGTCATCCTATGAGAAGGATTTTGGGGGAGACTTGTCATTGCCCCTAGTAGCAAGTGTTTGTGGCACTGCCCGAAAATGTTTAATTGTACGTAACCCTTCACTGAGATTGATGTTCAATGCCCCAAGTGGCGGAGATGGAGAATTGCCCCTGGTTACTCTGCACTTCTTCAGAGATTTCTTGAAATCTTGACTGGACTGCCCCAGGTGTGCTGGATAGTGACATGTCATGCCCCCTTGTTGATAGGAGATTTGTCAATGGAAGTGTCATCCTTTTTGAAGTGATTTTGTTCACCGAGAGGGCTTTCGTTCATCGGATATTCGTTGTGTGAATTTCTCTGTTGTCAAACAAATAGCCAAATGCAAACAGTGATATTCAAATAATGCAAAGTTTATGCTTGTCTCGAGTTTTTTTGAAAAATGTATTTTTTAGCAGAAAACTTTTTATAAGACAAATTCAACACAAGATTTAGGGCAAAGCCTTACAGGAGTCAGGATACCTTTTGTAACAATATGCTTTTGAACTAACCCATGCTTCAGTTAGGACTTTTGAAGGGTTGTAACGTGGCTTGGTTCACGGTTTAAGAAACAAAGGATAAAAGCTCAAAGTATATTTGTACCCACCCGCTCTTCGTGATGTTCTTCAATCCTAAACTCAGTTAATTATGCATTTGAACTCCAAATGAGTTTAGAACGACGTTTTTGGTGATGGTTCACACAAGTTGAATTTGTTGAAAGGCAGTAATTTTTGCAACATTTTTTCATGTTGTTGAATATTTGTAAGGACCTCGTTCTTTTGATTTGTTGTCCCTAATTTTTGCCTGACTGTTCCTGTTTTCGAGATTACAGTCAGCGGGATGCCCCAACTTTCTTAAGCCTCCTTTATAGGTTTTGGCTCAGTGGGCTTTTTCTTTTGAGAGGTTGACTACCTATGAGATAAGGAACCACCACTGTCTTTTGATTCCAGAGGAATGCTTTTGATGTCGTTCGTTGTATTATGAACTGAGAGTTTTGCGACTTCAATGCGCATCTTTTGAATTAACTGAGAGACTACCCTGCCCCAGGTTTAAATTAAAGGTTTCAATTTGTGTTTAAAACAGAAAACTCCTACTTCTTTGGCTTGAAGGGGTTGACTAGGGATTATCTTCCTTATAACTCCAGTGTTTAGGATTTGAAAGAAACGCATGTACATCGTCAGCGAGGTCTGTTCAAAAGCATACTGTATGAGATTATGGTATTGTTTCGTCATCCTCCCTCTAAAGGCTTGTAACTTTTAGCAAGAGTTGAATGTCATAAAGTGAGTAAAAAGCATAGTTTAAATGTAATTAAAATGATCGGATCAAATCAAGACAAACATATGCAATGCATTAATGAAACAAAGTTTGGCATTAATAGATAATTGTTTGAATAACAAAGAGATTACAACTTGAAAATTCAAATGAACAAAAGCTTTCAATGATTCGGCGTAGGAGCAGTGATTATGCTAGAGTCTCCGGAGGACCAAACTCAATCTCCTTGGCATCAATCAAATTCTGAATCTTGTACTTCAATGCCCAACAATCGTTAGTGTCATGCCAGGGACTGTCAGAATGATAAGCGCAGGTTGCATTAGGATTGTAGTTAGGAGAAGAGGTCTTGGGGTTTGGGTGAGGTTTTATCACCGTAATCAGATTCATCTTCAACATCTGCTGCAATGCTTGTGACAATGGCATGTTGATGTTGGTGAACTGCCTTTTAGGCTCATCTGGCTTTCGTTGATTTCCTTTTTGCTGTTGTCGGTGTGACGCAGAACCAGAGATCAGGACTGCCCCTACGTGTTGGTCATGGCGACCCTTTTGACCATACACAACATTGGACTCTTTCTTCCCATTATAGTGCTTTTTCTAAGCATCATAAGGTGTAGCTTCTTGAATCTTTCCACTTTTGATGCCAGCTTCGACCCTTTCGCCGGTCAGTATTAGCTCGGTGAACCCGGCTGAAGAGCTTCCGATCAAGTGGTTAAAGAATGGACCAGACAGGGTCCCCAAAAACATATCAACAAGTCCACGACCAGCTAAAGGTGGTTGCACCCTTCCGGCAAGGTCTCTCCATTTCTGAGCATAGTCCTTAAAGCCCTCGCCTGTATCCATAGACATACCCTGAAGCTGAGTACGCATGGGAGCAAGGTCGGCATTATACTGGTATTGCTTGTAAAAAGCAACAACAAGGTCTTCCCAGTTGCGGATGTTAGCTCCTTCCAGTTGATAGAACCATTCAAGTTGAGTCCCCGACAGACTATCTTGAAAGAAATGAACCCTGAGATTTTTATCAGCAATATAAGGTTGAATCTTCCTCACATATGACCGGAGGTGTAGCTTTGGACAAGAAGCTCCGTCATACTTGGCAAAGGCAGGTGCCTTGAATTAATGGGTAATCACCACCCCAGAGGATAGACCTAGGTCTCCGAAGTCCAGACCGGGAACCTTCTGTATTTCCATAGCGCTCAAACGGTCTTCCAGCTGTTTATACTTATCCTCGACAGGAGGATACTGTTCTTCATCATAGTTCGTCTCGTTGTCGGAGACCATAGGGCTAGGAGCCCTCCTTTCTTGTGGACTGTCTTTCCCTTCAGATGGGGTGGCTAGATCAACTTCGTTTTGCAGCCCGTTTCCAAACCTGCGTCCAGTATTGAACAGGATGGTCCTCTTTTTCTTCTTCTTCCTCTCTTTTAGAATCAGGGTCTTCAGGTCCTGCTGACCCTTAGCTAGGCTCATGACCAACTCTTGAAATTGGGCATTCTGGGCCTGGAGGGCCTTGATAGCTTTCTCGATTGAAGGTTCAGTAGACATGATGATTGCTGAAATAAACAGCGAAGAAGATAAGAGACCTGTACTGGGAGACATGTTATGCAATGATATGTATGATATATGTATGCAATGTTTTCAAGGATTTCGCGGGGTAAACAAGAAACTGTTAGAATCTGAATCTGGTAGCTTGATTGTAGGAACTTCATGTTGCCGAGAGTCCTTCTTCAAGAGTCAAGCTCACCATATCGAGTGGGTCATAACCCCCGACTCAAGTTATCATGTTTTGATCTCTAGATGGCATTGGCTAGAGGAAAATAAATCCCCTTTGCCCCTTGTTGGACATCTGGTTTACCATAACCTGCATCACAGACCCTTGAGATCCTTGAAATGGTTAAGGAAATGTTAAGGCATGATGTTATGATGTGCATGCTATGCGTTTAAGAAAAAGTGTGAGGTGATGTAAGTGAGCCCTGCAATAAATCCAAATTATTGGATAAGGACTGTAAACAAAACATGCAAGGAACC
The DNA here is from genome assembly GCA_948472305.1 of Vicia faba. Lineage (NCBI taxonomy): Eukaryota > Viridiplantae > Streptophyta > Magnoliopsida > Fabales > Fabaceae > Vicia > Vicia faba. The sequence continues at coordinate 104,438,557 of OX451735.1, read as the reverse complement.
CATGTTGTCAGATAACAAGTATGTGCAAGTAGTTCAAGTTTGAAGACACACAAGTCACACATATAGCCTTAAGTTTAGGATGGCATGGAGTTTAGGCATTACCCTCTTTCAGTTTAGTTGGTTTAAACCTATCCTAAAAATAGTAACTGGGTTCTAGAGGATCTCAATATCACTGACTACCCTCAATCGGTCATAATTCCAGTTTAGCAACCTTTTCTTGCGGCCGGAATCATCGCAAGAGTTTAGTCTCAATGAGTGTAGCATACTTCTACTGTTCTATGGTCAAGTTGGTCAATTTAAGGTTCTAAGGTCAGTTGGTGCTTAATGACTCCTCAGAAGACCCATATTCTCCTTGTTTCAACACAAGGGATATTGGTACAGACCAAGGTGTCACACCAACGTAGCTACTGCTTCATCCGTGTTGGTCTACGCCGGACAGATCCCTCACAGTTTATTGCTACTTACCTAAAAAGGGTACCCCCAGATCCGGGTTAGGATCTATAGAACTCCAATACAAGCCCATAAAATTTAAAGTATACAAAGCATACAATTGAAAACACAAGTGATCTAGTCCTAAGGTATACCTCACTTATAGAGTCCCTAGCAGAGTCGCCAGTTCTGTGATCGGTGGGAATAGAACTGACTGTTTTTTGAAATGCTGGTTCGCATTTGCGTTTGTTTTTGCAAAATGTCGCGGTAAGCAAGAGTCACCACCGTCTTTTATTTTATCCAACAAGGAAAGGACAAAAGCACCGAAAAATTCCTTTTCGAGATGTTTCTCGGGTTCGGGAGGTAGATTATAGAAAGGGAAGGTATTAGCACCCTTTCTATCTGTGGTTATCCACGGGCTCTTAGGTGCTTGCTCATTGTGTTTTCAAAATTTGCTTTTCTTTGTGTTTGTGGGTTTTGAAAAGAGTTTTTGTTTGAAACTTCGATTTAACTCTTGCTTCTGTCCTCAAGAGTGTAATGAAGTGTTTTGAAAAAACTTTGTGCGAAAAGGGTAAGTGTGAAAAGTTTTTGTTTTGTTTTTAAACTGAGCAAGTACTTAAGAACCTCTACCTACTCAAAAAGGAATTAAACTGTGCAAATGTCCTTTAGACAGTGCTATCGCACTATTGAGGAGTAGGTAGCACCGTCGTTGGAGTTTTTCGGGTCAATTCGGTTTAAGGGACGTGTGGTCACTAAAGCAACGTTAGGACGCCTTAGCAGTAACCCTAATGTCTTAGATCATTTTTATCGAGGCAACCGTTTCGAGGCAACTTATGATCTTTGGACAAGAGGGCGACCTCTAAAACATCCTATACTCAATGACCACGTTCGAGGCAACCAAGTGAGGTGTACCCTAGGAGTGGCATGTGCAAGTGTATTGTTTTTCAGTTTATTTTATCTTTGTACATGTCATGGTGAGCTACTTGTTGATTTTAAGTTAAGAGTTAATCTTGTCATGCATAGCCTATTATTCATACATCTAGCAGTTAATGGTTGCGGAAAATAAAGCTAAGCTATTACAAGGCGTCGGGTATTTACATCGCCAAAAACAAACCCTTAAAATTAAATGCGAAAAAGTAAATAAAAGCGGTAAACAAAAAGTCCTAAGTTAAAGCTATTACATCCTCAGAGCAATTACACTATATGGATCAAAATAATATGCGCGAGAAAAGTTGAATCAGATTGTCCTTTAGGGTTTTGACCCTTTTTTCAAATAAAGCATATTTTTTGGTCTTTTTTGAATCAAGAATTAAGTCTAAATTAATAATGGAATTAAAGAAATATTTTTTGAGTTTTTTATTTTGATTAAGGAAATAAAATTTAAAAAAAAAAGGTGAAAATATTAAAAACCTAATTCTAAGTCAATTTTTATTTATTGCAAAAATGTTAAGATTAAGCCTAATTAAAAAAAACTAAATTAATTGGTTAATGGTTTATTTACAAAAATAAAAGTAGTGAAATTAATAAATATTATTTTTTGTTGTTTCTGATTTTTTTATGAAAAAAAGGTTAGTTTGTTAATTAATTAGTTAGTTTTTAATAATAATAATAATAATAATAATAATAATAAACAAAAGAAATATGAAAAGAAAATAACAAACATAAGCAAACTTTTGGGGGGCGCTGGGCCTGAAGAAGGGAGGTTGATTCAGCAATTCCAGGCCCATATTCGAACAGCCTCGTTTGACTTTCAGATTGCATGTGCGCTTGCTGACCAAGGTTCATGGTGAACCTCATCCTGGACCACTGGATCTGGATCTGGAACCATCTGGCCTTTGAGATCAGGAGGTATATGGTGCTCCCTGCCTAAAACGCTGCATCTGAGTACCTGAAAAAAATGTAACAAAGTTTTTGGGGACCTGGGATTCGAATCCAGGTCCCAGGGGGTCTTGCACTAACGCGTTCACCAACCAGCCAGTGTGTTCAATTTGTTATGATAATAAGGAGCAAATATCAAATAATGAAACAAAATACCAAGCATACAAAATAAAAGAACGCGCCACTGATTCAAATTGGCCAATCACGTTATGACACCTCTTCATCTTCTTCACAAAACCTGGTTAGATTACCTACAGATTTTGTTCTGCAGGAAGTTTCGTAGCCTCTCTCAAAAATTCTCCCTAGCTCACAAAAATGGAAGCTAAGAGTACCGCTGTACTCGTCTCACCCCCCTGAACTCATCCATGGCCATTGTTGGCCTTGATTTTGCCTGCACACAAAACGCCTAAAAAAACATATACAAGAAACCTAGGTTCTGGGTAGGGGGTTAGAGATCACGAAAATACAATCAAATAATGCAGTTTGCTTAGGAATTTAATGGTTAATACAAATATGCAATAAATTTGGCACAAAGATGCATAAAAACTGAGTTACGATTCCATGTGCAGAGCAAGGTTCATGGGGGCTTACAGTGCGTTAGAGGCAGTGAAAGGCTTGGTTTTTTATTGGTCTCACTTCAGGAGGTTGCTGGCAAGCTATCAGAACCTTTGTTTGGTCCTGAAAAGGTCTCTAAGCGCAACTTTAGATCCAAGATTATCAAGCTTTTCCTCAAAGTTGTGGCGCCGTTTCTGCAGAGTTTGTGTCTTTTTTGTGTCTTTCACGTGTGTCTTTTTTGTGTGTGAGCAGAGGTTTATATAGCCAAGGAAATTAGGTCAACATTTGTGTATCAAATCTTGGTCCATTATGATGAAGAGATTTGATTTGATTTATTCATAAAGACTTGCTATATTTGATTCAATCAGGTGCCAATCTGCTTGCATGCATTACTGCCAGCCTGTTATGAGCTGTTTGGGCCTCCACCATGATGAAAATCGAAGGCTGACTTGTAGATCCACTTCCTTCGAATTTGCTCTCTTCGATAGCTTCAAAATACCATTCGAATCTATTCCAGCTTCAATTGCATAGCCCTTTAGATTGAGCCTCCCTCTGCTTCGATTGCATATTTGCAAGGGACACATGCCATTGTGAACTTTGGGTATTCTGGACAGGTTAGGATATGTGTTTTTGCTTAGTCATGCCAGCCTACTTCATTCCTTCGAATCTGCCTTCTTTGCCAGCTTCAAAGTCCAAATCGAATATATTTAGCACATTCCCTATTAGACAACTTTGACCAGCCCTTGGCCTTGTGATGAGTCTAAGTTCTGATTTGAAGTGTTCAGAACTTCCTTCATCAGAGCATCTTGGATTAAGAGAAACTCTGCACTGAAATGCCATTCGAAGGTCATTTCGTTCTGGTGTTCTGCTTGAGGTAAAGTATGAAGTTCCAGTCGAAGGACCCTCTGAAGTACTATTCGAAGCATTGTGACATTGACTTGATCGAAGGAGGTCCAGCGCTCAATCAAAGACTTGCAGACCAAAGCTTGATCGAAGGAGGTCCAGCGCTCAATCGAAGCTTACTAATCAAAGCCTGATCGAAGAGTGTCCAGCGCTCAATCGAAGCTTACTAATCAAAGCCTGGTCGAAGAGTGCCAAATGCCCAATCGAAGACTGGTGAGTCAAGCCTGATCGAAGGATTTTGGATGCCCAATCGAAGACTTTTCCCAGATGCCAATCGAAAGACACTTTGTTCATCTTCAAAAAAACCTTATTTTTCTTAGGCAATGGTTTGTGACCCACCATGTAAGGGAAGACCTTTGAAAACATGAGAGGGCAAATTTTGGGGTACAACATGTTCAATCAGAATTTGCAAGATTAATTCAAAGAGGGTTTGCAAAGCGTGTTACAAGCTTTTAGAAAAGTCTGAGAACTCCCTCAGAACATGTTAGAGCAGGGAGATCCAGAGATCAGAAGTTGGATATTTGTTCTAAGTTGCGCTGATGCTGAATTGCTGATCCAGATTAAGCTATGATACATAATCTCATATTACAGGTTTTCTGTTTTGATAAATCTCGTCATCATTTAATGGTCACACCCACTTCTGAGTCTTTATCCAAAGGATTTCCCCACGTGTGACATAGAAGTACCATTGATGTCCTTGAAAAGCAAACTTTTGTACAAGTTTATGCTAGGCCCATGCTTTGCTTTTGCTTCTTAGGGTACTTTTCCATAATTCATGCTTACAAATTCATATTAAGCATGGCTAAAGCTGCTAACCACCCTACTTCGTGCCTTGAACCATACTTGTTTAAACTTGCTTCAAGAACAAGTCAGCGCCCTAGCATATGATGGATGTATTCTTGACTTCTCCAAGCTACTAAATCCTTGCCTATAAATTTAACTTCATTTTCAACTGAAAAGAGGTCGAGAATTTGAGAGAAAAAGCCTTGAAACTTTGCTGAAATTTCAAAGAACTTGAAACTGTAAACACAAAATATAAAACCTGCTAATTTCTGGTTTTTGCATCCAAGCTCTAATCTTCCTTATGCATTTCCCAACCAGATCACCCACACAACTTCTGATATACATTTAGAAGTCATCCCAACATATGTTTTCAGACTGTAACACAGTCTTCATCAATCTCCATCTCAAAAACCAGAACTTTGTTTCTTGGCTGTTCCAGAATTTTCCAGCCATCCATAGTTCAAGTTAAGGGTTATTCTAGCTTTCTGAGAATTGAAGGAAACTGATCAGAACATCACATCCGTCAGAACCAGACTCTAATTCAGAACAATCTCCAGAAGCAAGGTAAGTTCCTTCTGACTGTTATCTCATTAATTAGGCATTAATAGACTTGCATGTCTAAAAATACAATGTAGACATCCTGACTCTGATTTTGTACAAATTCACAAATTTTATGTATTTTTGCCTAAGTAGAGAGAACTTCAGTTCAGAACTTCTTGAGGAAATTAGGATTTAGAATTAGTATTAGCAAAATTCATGCTTTTCATATTTACAGTTCTGATACTTCAACTTTCTGAAACCATGATGAAATCTTCCGTAACTGTTACGTGTGCATTTTCTATTTTGTTGAGAAATGACTAAGTTGCAGATGCTCTGGTGGGCATGGAGAAGGAGATGAAATTCATCATTAGAACTTACTTTGTGATATATGTTTATGTTTTTTCTTCTAATACCGGATGTATAGCCACCCCAGTGGTAGAGAGCATGCGCATAAGACATTAGTGTTAAGGGTCCTGAGTTCTAGCCCCAGAAACACCTTTTTTATGTTTATTTCCTGACATTTTTACCCCATTAGTTGGACCAGAACTTCTAGATCAATCCCCTTTAATTTCTTATCAAAACAGTGATCCTAGACCAGAACTTCTAGATCAATCCCCTTTAATTGCTTATCAATATAGTGATCCTAGACCAAAACTTCTAGATACTCTCAGTAACAACATTGACATTTCACTTGCCCATTATCAGAACTTATAGGTTCCCAGTTACATTAGAACCTCTAAACTCTCTCAAACAACCATAACTTCTGACTTTCCAATGACATTAGAACTTCTAGACTCTCTCAGCAATCAGAACTTCTAGGATTTCCTTTATTCCTAGTGACCCCAGAGCTTTAAGGTGTCTGGATCCAGAACTTCCGACCTTCCCCTTTTCTGCTAATATTTTCTGATTTGTAGCACATCAGAGTCAGAACTTCTGTTCTCTCTTTTTTCAGCAACACGTTGATTCTGTCCCCTTTTTCCTCCTATTATTTTTACCATCATTTTGTTTTTTTTTCATTAATCAAAAACACCAAAAATATTTTTATACTCACATGCTTTATTTTATTTCTTTTGAAACAAAAAGACCAAAAATATTTTCTTAAGCAAATTCATTTCTTCTCTTAACAAAAACAAAACAAGTCCATTTTACATTTCTTGTACATTATTTCAATATGGTTGTAATAGATAATTAGGACTTTAATTTCTTGCAATCCCCATTTGTAAATTTGTATACCCCATCCTCCTAAATGATTGTAATAGCGTAGAATATTTACCTTCCGCAATTTATCGCTTTCATATAAATGCTAGTAAAGTAGGATTTGTATAGGAAGATAAAATCAACAAGTAGACAACCCCTAATCAAAGATTAAATGCATACAAATCAAACACACTATTCACACATGCACCCCTAGGGTAATTCCACTTGTTGCCTTATAAAAATGGTCATGTTATACATGTGAGGTATCTTAGCAAAACAATCAAAATACAAGATCATAGTCCCTCGTTGACCCTTCGAATGTTGCCTTATAAATGATCTTAAACCCTCAAGAGAAATGCTAAGACATCTCACAGCATCTCTATTCATGACTATACGATGACCCACGTCCGTCCCTTTATATCATGTGATACGGTGGGAAGAACTGGCTGTTTTATGGAATGCTGGTTTTCATTGTGTTTTTTGTTTGCAAAATGTCGCGGTAAGCAAGAGTCGTCACCGACTTTTATTTTATCCAACAAGGAAAGGAAAAAAGCACAAAAAAAAATCCTTTTTCGAGATATTTCTCGGGTTCGGGGGGTAGATTATAGAAAGGGAAGGTATTAGCACCCTTTCTATCTGTGGTTATCCACGGGCTCTTAGGTACTTGCTCAATTGTTTTCAAAATTACTTTCTTTGTGCTTGTGGGTTTGAAAAAGTTTTTATTTGAAAACTTTGATTTAACTCTTGCTTCTGTCCTCAAGAGCGTATGAAGTATTTTTGAAAACTTTGTTCGAAAAGGAGTGTAAGTGTGAAAAAGATTTTGTTTTTTTGAAAGAGCAAGTATCTAAGAACCATCTACCTACTCAAAAAAGGAATCGTTCTATGCTAATTTCCTTTAGACAATGCTATCCCACTATTAATGAGTAGGTAGCACCGTCGTTGGAGTTTAAGGGTCAATTTGAAAGGGACTTACGATCACTAAAGCAATGTTAGGACGCCTTAGCGGTAACCCTAATGTCTTAGATCATTTGTTTGAGGCAACAATATCTGAGGCAACCGTTTCGAGGCAATTGTGATCTTTTAGACAAGAGAGCGACCTCTAAAACGACCTATACTCAATGACCGTGTACAAAGGCAACCAAGTGGGGTGTACCCTAAGAGTGTGCATGTGCGAGTGTGTCGTTTTCAGTTATTTTTATCTTTGTACATGTTAAGGGTGATCTAATTTGATTTTAAGATTAACATTCAATCTTGTCATGCAAACCCTATTATCAAACATCTAGCAATTATAATTTGCAGAAATAAAAATGCGGAATTTAAATTACAAGGCGTCAGGTATTTACATCGCCAAAGACAAACCCTTTGAAAAATAAAATAAAGCGAATAAAAAGTAATTAAATGTCCTATTTAACTATTACAATCCGGAAGCAGGTACATTAATATGATAAAAATAAATAAAGTGCGCGGGAAATTAGATGGAGTGCGAATTTTAGGGTTTTGACCCTTTCGGTTAAAGAAAATATCCTTTTTTTGGTTTTTTTGCAATTTTTTATTTAAGGAAAAAAATTATACCTAAATTAAAGAACTAAATTAAATTAATAAATTAATTAAATGAAAAAAAATTAATTATGACCTATTTTTGGTTTTTTGTGTTATTTTAAGAAAGAAAGTAAAATTAATTAAATTAGTAGTTAAAACCTAATTAAATCAAATAGATTTTAATTATTTACAAAAATAAGTTAGAGTTTTCTAGAATTTTAAAAACCTAATCAATTAATAAATTTATTAAGAAAAATAAAAGTTAAAATTTGGTTGAATAAAAATATTTTTGTGATTTTATTTAATAAAAAAGGAATTTTGTGATTGGTTAGAAATTTAAATAAAACAATTAAAGTGATTAAATAAAATAAATAAATAAAAGAGAAGAGTAGAATTGGTCCTGTTTTGAGGTGTGAGTAGCAATTTTGTAAGCCCAATATTGCTGGCCCTTTTTTGACTTTGTAGATCTAGTGTTCACGCATTGACTAGCGCCTTGGTGGACCTTCAATCCCTGGCCATCAGATCTGGCCATTGGCCATCTGGCTCTTGGATGCATGAGGGAGTATGATGGACTGCAGATAGGCGCCTGTACGGGAATACCTGAAAACTAAAATTATTGAGAAAGTGGGGGACCTGGGATTCGAACCCAGGTCCTGAAGGAGATATGCACGCTTGCTTTGCCACTACACCATATTGATTTGTTTGTTATATTAACACAAATTAATAATAATATAATAAAACGAGAATTATTGGTCAGAAAAAAAATAAAACGCGCGCTATGTTTGAACCGGCCAATAATGGGATGCCACGCATCATCCCCAACCTCTCGTCCGTGGCTAAAACGCAGAAGACCTATACCAACGGATCAAGCTCCGTCACTACAACTTTGTTCATCTCAAAAATCTGCTACAGGCCACAAAAATGAATTTCAATGGCATGGTTGTGTTCGTCTCACCTTCCCGGTCACAACCATATCCATTATGTGAACCAATTGCACCTGAAACAAAAACGCCCAAAAATAAAAACCGAACCCTAACAATGGTGGTTCTTCATATAAGCCAGATAAATGCATTTGAATATTATGAAAAGCTTGCAAATGCTCTTGTGATCACAAATATGCCATTAGTTTTCTCAAATGATGCAAGAATAGATCAAATCGAATTCAAGAACAGGGGTCGTTTTCGTGAGACTTACAGTGCGTTTGGGGGCTTGAGGATGCGTGGTTTTGATCCAGTTAGCTTGTGTGAATGGTGAGGAAGCGATTGAGACCACTCTCGTGTCCTGAAACTGCCTCTAACTTGGACTTTAATCTCTCACTTTTTTGTGAATTTTTGCACTTTTGTTCTGCCTCTTCCCACACTTGCCAACCCTTCTTTTCGTGTGTTTTGCTTCCTTATGTAATGCTCAGTGCATTAGGTTTACAAACTTGGTACAAATCTCCCTCTATCAATGACTTTGATGTGGATTTGATTCTTCCATTAAATCTTTCCAAATTTGATTCATTTCAATCTTTTTGCACATGATTTGGTTTGATACGAATTTGATGGTGATGCTAGCTGTGAACAAAGCCTAAAAAAATCAGAAAATCATGAGTTATTAATTCCTTGGATTTTATATGATTTTATTTGATTAAAAATGAATAAATTCAAATAAAAATCAAATTAAATAATAAAAATGAGATATGGGCACATGGCTGAAGCTAGGGCACGTGGGAAATGATGCAAACTCAAACCAAGTGAAAAATAATGGGGCCATTTGACAAAATTTGATGTTTTGGGGATAGTTGACTTTTGGCAATTTTACAAACAAAGTCCAACTTCAACAATGCACAACTTCTGCAATTTTTAACTTTTTGAAGTGTTCTTGGATTTTATAGAAAGCTTGAGATGTCCTATAACCAACACTTTTGGTCTTATCTCACTTTGATATTCCATGTTCAAGTTATAAGCTTTGGAAAAAAAGGTGTTTTTGTTGACTTTCAAAAATGACCTATAATGTCCAAATTCATAACTTATTGTGAGTACATTTTTTATCTTGGGGTATGAAGATGGATTGTAGGAAAATTCATCCTCTTCAAAATGAGCTTTGGATGGTTCATTTCTCATAAAGTATGAGAAAGTTATGCTTGGTCAAAGTTGAGTTGACTTTTCCTACAAAACCCTAATTTAGCAACTTTTGGATCTTGATGAATTTTGAGCAATCCTTGATGAATCATGATCAACCCTTGATAAAATGATGAAATACACTTCAAAATGAGAATGTTGACAAAAAATCTTGAAGTTTGACTGTATATAGGTCACAGTTGACTTTTGCCCTAGCACAATCGATTTTTCGACCTTTGGGCAATTGACTGAGCAAACTTCCTCTGCAAGGCTTGAAATTTAACATGGATGATCTTGATAGAATATTAGGACATTAGGGAGCACTTTAGGTCATTTGGACTCAAGGATCTTGATGCAACACAAAACACTAATTTGGGGTAGACTACCTTAGGAGATAGCTTGTCTGACCAACTTTTGAGCAAACTTGAGCCACTTGGAGATTTTTCTTGTAATGCTTTGAGAAATATGGGAGGGGAAATTTTGGGGTATAACAGCTGCCCCTGTTCAATCTTCTTAAACCTAAGGATGTAGATTGGCTTTTATGCTTTTCGTGATCTAAAGGTGGAAGATGATTGAACACTAGAGTGCCCAGAAATTTGCACTCGCATGAAGTGGTATCAGCCTTGTGATGTCGGGAATGGGCTTATAGATGCCATTTGGAGATTGCTGGAGGGAGGATGGGCTTAAAGATTCCATTTGCAGGAGTGTCGATCGCATAAGAGATTCCTTAGAGAGAGCTTGTATACTTGTTGTTGTAGAAGATTCCGCTGGGGAAGTCTGATCTTTGTTGAGATTTAGGAACTTGCCTTTACTTCAACTGAGAGAACATCTCTGCTGAGTTTTAAGAACTTGTCCATAATTCAACTGGGGGGAAACATCTTCATCGAGATTTAAGAACTCGCCTGTAATTCAACTGAGAAAACTCTGCTGAGATTTAGGAACTGTCTGTAATTCGATGGAGGAACTTTGCCGAGATTTAGATCCTCTGATCGGTGGATTTGGAACTGACTGTTTAACGCTGGTTCGCGAAATATCGCGGAAGCAAGAGTCGCCACCGTCTTTTATTTTCTCCAAATGGAAAGGACAAAAGCACAGAAAAATTCCTTATAGAGATTGCTCTCGGTTCGGGAGGTAGGTTATAGGAAGGGAAGGTGTTAGCACCCTTTCTATCCATGGTTATCCATGGGCTCTTAGATACTTGCTCATTTGTGTTTTCAAAAATGGTTTGTTTGCTTTTCAATTGTGGGTTTTAAAAAAAGTTTCTTTGAAAATTCCAGTTCGACTCTTGTATCGGTCCTCAAGAGTGTTTGAAAAATTGCTTTCAAAAGCTTTTTGAAAATGTGTTGGTGTGAAAAGTATTTTTGATTTGTTTTGAAATTTAGAGCAAGTATCTAGAGTCGTCTACCTACCCTAAGGAATTCGTCTGTGTAAATGTCCTTTAAAGTAGTGCCATCCCACCATTGAGAGATAGGTAGCACCACCGTTGGAGGTATTCGGGTCAATTCGAAGGTTCGGGACATGGTGATCACCAGAGCAATAGGAAGATACCTTAGAAGCTACCCTCATGCCAGGTTCCCGGATCATGAGGACTTACTAAGACATCCTCTACTCGACGATCACCTTTCGAGGCAAGGCAACAGTGAGGCGTACCCTAGGGGTGGTGTGTGATTTGTGTGTCATGTTCATTTACATTTATGTCTTGTCATGTCATAGGTGATCTACGCGTTTGTTTTTATTTTTGTCATTCATTCTTGCATGCATTTATTAACAGTTAAAAAGATGCGGAAATTAAAAGTTCTAAACTATTACAAAGGCACGGGTCCACATCGCCAAATTTAATCCAGGACCCGATTTGACAGAAAATAAAGGAAAGTGCGAGAAATTAAATTTACACGGCTTTGGGAGAATTACATCAATATTTAAAAGAAGGAATAAATAAAATGCGCGAAGAGAATAAAAAATCGCAAGCGAGGGCGTTGAACCCTTTTTTAATGAAACTATATTATATTAACAAATTAATGAAATTAAGATGAAAAAGAAATTATTTTTTGAGGTTTTCTTGTATTTATGAATTTTTAATGAGAATTAAATTAAAATAAAAATGTTAATTAACCCTAATTCTAGTTATTTTTAATTTATAAAAAAAATATGTTAAAGTTAAACCTAAATTAACCTAATTAATTAATGGCAAGTTTTATTTACAAAAAGATTAATTAAATAATTAATTATGGTGAGAAAAAAAGAAAAAGAATGGAAAATTACTTGAAACCCTAATTCTACCAATTTTAGGTTTATTAAAAAAATATTAAAATTAATCCTAGAATTTAAAACTAAGTTAATTAATGAGTTTTATTTACAAAAAATATTTAAATAAAATATGTTTTTGATTTTTTATGACTTTTCTGATTTTTTGTTATTTTTTATGTTTTATGAAAATAAATTAAATTAAAGGAATTAATTAAAAAAAAAGAAATAATTGAAACAAATAAAATAAAGAAAAGAAAAGAAATACAATACCTTGGGGGGTTCTGTCCCCAATTGGAGGTAAAGTCCTAGCAATTCTGGCCCACTAAGCCTTGGCCTTATTGACTTTTTGGCGAGCGTGTAGGTGCGTTGACTCATGCCTTCCATGGGCCTCAGATCCTGGCCATTGGATGGAGATTGTGGGACGAGTGGCACGTTTGAGTGGTGAGCGTATGGTGATCTCCAGGGAAGAGTGCTGCATAGGAACGTATTTAGAAGAAAAATATAGAACTAAGAAGGGGGACCTGGGGTTCGAACCCAGGTCCTGGAAGTTACCAATACACATGCCTGCCACTTGAACCAAACGCGTGCTTTGAATATATTATAGAAGACAAATAATATAATGTAAATCAGGCGTTAGTGGACATTTTTGCGCGAAATTTGAATGAACCACTTACTGACCTACACCTCATCATCTTCTCCATGGCTTTTGTACCTGAAACAAAAATTACATTTGAATAGCGGGGGTTTTAAACCCCCACTAAGTAACAAGTGCAAAAATAACGATTAGCACATGGTGGCTCATAAATTGAGCGCGAGATGTGTGTTCTAATCGTCCAAGCCTCCTGAGTTGAATGGTCTAGGTCTCACGTCCTAATTTTTGCCTAACTGAGAAACCCCAATTCAAGGTTTTGAAAACCCTAGGCGTCGTTCATGGTGAAATCGCGTATGGGCAATGATTCTTCAATTAAATCATACTGCTAGCTTCAGAATCAACTCATTAGTACAAATCAAGAATCAAAATGCATGGATATGGTCTGAATAACAAAACACGATTATGCAAAAAGAAGGATACAATCTGACTTTTAATTACCAATTTTTGATGTTAGGGATGATGTTTTTGATTCAAACACGTTCCTTGAAGCCTCAGGAACACAATGGAATGATTGTTTTGGCTTGAATTGCACTGGAATATAGTTTTCAGTTTTGGAATTTTTGTCAAAAAACTCAAACTTGGTTATGCTTTTCTGGCGCAGCTTTGTGGTCATTAGCATTAGGGTTTGCATTAGGCTTATGTATAGAATGATTAGGGTAAGGTTTTTGGTCCAAAGAATCAATGAATTGATGGAATCAATATTTGATTTTCATGCCATAATTTTTCAATCTTTTCCATGCTATTTTGGTCCCAATCATGTCCAATCACATGGATTCTTTCCCTATCTAATAATGCACGAAAATCTGAAGTTATCCCATGCACAAAAAGATTTGATTGACCTGCTTTGATATTTTCCACATATTTATTTTAATTAAATGAATTATTAGCCATTAAAAATTAAAATAAATAAATAAAAATGATGAAAAACTTCCCTTTGGGCCAAATGGTCATGCACATGCTTTGGATGATGGATTTTGGAAGAAAAAGAGGCCCATTAGCATTTTTAAGACATTTGAAGCAAAGTTGACTTTTCAAAATATCCAAAAATTTCCCAACTTCCACAAGGCATATCTTGCTCAAATTTTAAGCTTTGCTCATGTTCTTGGACATTTTGGAAAGGTCTTGAAGTCCTCTAACCAATGCCTTTGGTCCCATATCATTTTGATTTACCAATCTCAAGTTATGGCCTTTGACTTAAAGTCCCTTTTTGTTGACTTTTGAAAATGACCTATAATGTTGAAATTGATAACTTTTGGTGAGAGCATTTTTTGGACTTGAAGTGTGAAGAGGAGTTGTAGGAAATGTATTTATCTTCAAAATGAGCTTTGGATGGAATTTTTCTGATAATCCATGTGGAAGTTATGCCTTGGTCAAGTTACAGTTGACTTTTTCAACTGTCCAAATATGGAAACTTTTGCATCTTGAGACCTTTTGAGCCAAGCTTTGAGAATCATGATCAAGAATTGATCAAATGATGTTTGTGGCTTCAAAATGAGATGTTGACCAAAAATTTGAACTTTTGACTATCAAATGACCATTTTGCCCCTACCGTTGACTGTAGTGCAATTAGGGTTTTTGACTGTGCAATTTTGTGCCGTAAGTCTTGAAACTTGGTATGAGGATGCTTGACCATGTTTATAGGCATGTGGGACTTGATTGGACCCTTGGAAACTTCATTTTCTTTGTCAGAACCAAAACCCTAATTTTTGACTGTTAGGAGACCCTTGAACTGTGCAACCCTTGGGGAGATTTTGAAGCTTTGACTTGGCAAATTTTGAAGAATATGGGAGGGAAAATTTTGGGGTACAACAGTTGCCCCTGTTCAATCTTCTTAGACCTGAGGATGCAGATTGGCTGACGTGCCTTTCGTAATCCGAAGGTGGAAGATGATTGAACACTAGAGTGCCCAGAAATTTGCGCTCACATAGTAGTGTGATGGTGGAATGGGCTTATAGATGCCATTTGGAGATTTGATGGATAGGATGATGGGCTTATAGATTCCATGCTAAGAGGTGATGGAAGGTGGATGGGCTTATAGATGCCATCTGGGTGTTGATCGCGTAAGAGATTCCTTAGTGAGAACTTTGCGTACCTGCAAAAGAAGATGATTACCTGACCTGTTGTAGGAGCTGGTCTTCAAACTCTTTGTATAGATGTGTCCTGACTGGTTACAGGAGCTGGATCTGGAGCTTCAAAAGATGATGAATGAACCAGGGATGGTTACTACCTCAACGGGACAGTGAGAGAACCTTGATCGACTTCAACCTCAATAGTAACGCTGAGAGAATCTTGGGGCGATTACTACCTCAACAGTAACGCTGAGAGAATCTGGGGACGATTACTACCTCCGCAGTAACGGGGAGAGAACCATAGGCGACTTCAACCTCAACAGTATCATTGAGAGAATCTTGGGCGATTTCTACCTCAACAGTAATCATTGAGAGAATCTTGGACGACTTCAACCTCAACAGTAATCATTGAGAGAATCTTGGGCGACTTCAACCTCAACAGTAATCATTGAGAGAATCTTGGGCGACTTCAACCTCAACAGTAATCATTGAGAGAATCTTGGGCGACTTCAACCTCAACAGTAATCATTGAGAGAATCTTGGGCGACTTCAACCTCAACAGTAATCATTGAGAGAATCTTGGGCGATTACTACCTCCGCAGTAACGGGGAGAGAACCATAGGCGACTTCAACCTCAACAGTATCATTGAGAGAATCTTGGGCGATTTCTACCTCAACAGTAATCATTGAGAGAATCTTGGACGACTTCAACCTCAACAGTAATCATTGAGAGAATCTTGGGCGACTTCAACCTCAACAGTAATCATTGAGAGAATCTTGGGCGACTTCAACCTCAACAGTAATCATTGAGAGAATCTTGGGCGACTTCAACCTCAACAGTAATCATTGAGAGAATCTTGGGCGACTTCAACCTCAACAGTAATCATTGAGAGAATCTTGGGCGACTTCAACCTCAACAGTAATCATTGAGAGAATCTTGGGCGACTTAAACCTCAACAGTAATCATTGAGAGAATCTTGGGCGACTTCAACCTCAACAGTAATCATTGAGAGAATCTTGGACGACTTCAACCTCAACAGTAATCATTGAGAGAATCTTGGGCGACTTCAACCTCAACAGTAATCATTGAGAGAGTCTTGGGCGAATTCAACCTCAACAGTAATCATTGAGAGAATCTTGGGTATCTTCTACTGAGTCTTTATCAGGAAAATCTGTTAGGGGTCGATTTAGCTGGACTAGAGAAGGCCTTTGACTGGAGAAGAAACAGGAAAATCTTAGGGTCGATTTAACTGAACCGGTCTAGGTCTTGAAATGTCTTCAACTGGATACGAAACAGGGAGATCTTAGGGTCGATCTGACTGAACCAGAGAAAGCCTTTGACTGGATGAGAAACAGAAAAACCTTAGGGTCGATTTAACTGAACCGGTCTAGGTCTTGAAATATAGCTGAGAACTCAACTGGATCTTTCCTGAAAGGTAAAGGTCAGTCATATGCAATGCAGGATATGGATCAAGCAATGATGTTCTCAACATAAATGAGATTTGTAAGATATGATGCGTATATGCATGCTATAATGTATGGAAGTGCGATGTTTATGAATGTATCTTTTCGTCTTAGGAAAATAAATCCTTGACGGGTGCCGGGAAGTCACTCCTGGGCTGATGTTGGAGAATAGATTTTGCTTCCGCTGGGGATGATAGTTGCAAGAATACCGGTAGGAGAAGATGACTCCGTTGGGGAATGAACTTGGCGAATGGATTACTCTGCGGGGAGAAAAGTACTCTAGTAATCTTGCTGGGAAGCAATACTCTGTGGGGAGAGAGGTACTTTGCTGGGATGTTGATGGTAACTTTGCTGGGGATACCTTTGTTGTGTTGGAAGTGTTAATAGACTTCGCTGGGGATAAGAAGACTTTGCTGAGAATGATCTTTCCGTGGCTTTTGGCTGAGGATAACCCAGTTATACCCTGGTAGGGGAATAACTCTTTGAATACAGCTGGGATACGCGTTCGTGCTCTGCGAGGATAAGCTTTCAGAATCTACTGGGGATAAGCTTACTGCCTGGGGAGATGGTTTCCAATTTTCCTGGGGAAACCGGATTGGACTCTCCTAGGGAATTCTTGAACTGTATCAAGGAAGTAACTCCACTGAATGTTTGATATACCGCCGGGGAACAATCTTTAGACCAACGCTGCCGGGGATGCTTGTCAAGAATGCATGTATACTGCTGGGGAATACTCAACTTCCTTAAGGTTTGATAATATAGCTTTGCTTGGGGAAAGTGTACTGACTTGCTGTCTCACTCTCTGGGGAATTGGGATGTATTGGTTATGTTCTTCAGCTGAACCTACCTTGATACCTTGGTGGACGGAGCCATTAGATCGTTTGGACAATTCGTCATTGCCCTTGTTTCTGAGGTGGGAGATGAATACCTGTGAGATGCTGATAGCTGTTGATGGCCAAACCTTCTCCTGGTAGGCAAGTGATGAACTGACAGGACATAGTCGTACGCTTTGATCCCTAACTTTTGCCTGGACCGCCCTTTCGGGTTTTCAGTCCACCGGGATACCCATTTTTGCCCAAGCCGCCTTTGCAGGTTTTCGACTTGCCGGGTGTACAGATTTTTTCATTTCATCCCTTATTTTTGCCTAGGTGTGTCAACCTAGCGGGTCTTTGATTTGGCGTAGTATTTTTTCGACTATGTCCATGCTCTCAGAGTGTAGGGAGTTTCCCCTGTTTGAAGTGTTTTGTCATGCCACCAGAAGATCTTTGTTTGATCGTCCAATGCCCTAAGTGATGGAGATTTGCCCCAGATAATAGACATTGATCATGCCATGCCCCTTGCTTGGAAGTGTTTCTTCCGTTTGAGGTGACTCCTTTGTTGAGAAGACCTTCGTTCATCGGATATTCGTTGCGCAAAGTTCTCTGTTGTTCAAACAAATAATCATATGTAAACAATGTCATCTTAAGAATGCAAAACTTATGTTTGTCTTGAAATTTTTGAGAATGCCTTTTTCAATAAAAGCAACTGAGTTTTTTTGTAAACTGTGATGTCAACTCGTTATTTTACAGCAAACCTTAAGGAGTCAGGATACCTTTCGTAACAGTATGCTTTTGACCTAACCCATGCTTCAGCTATGACTTTTGAGGGTTATAACGTGGCTTGGTTCACGGTTTAAGAAACAAAGGATAAAGGCTCAAATTATTTGTACCCACCCGTTCTTCGTGATGTTCTTCAAACCTAAGCTCAGTTGATCGTGCGTTAGACCTTGTTTGAGTCTTTGTCCTGATATGCCTGTGATGGTTCGGATGTTGATAATTTATTTTGAATAGGCAGTCATTCCTTTTTGTTATTGTTGAGGGTTTGTATGACCTCTTTTCTTTTTTTTTCGTTATCCCTGTTTTTTTTTTGCTTGAGCTGTTTCCTTTTTGGAATTACAGTCAGCGGGATGCCCCAGCTTCGTAAGTCTCCTTCATAGGTTTTTGACTTAATGGGTTTTTATTTTGAAAGATAATGACTGCCTTTCTTTATTGATTATTCGGAACCATCACTGTCTTTCTTTGTTTTGTAAGGACCTCTTGGTGCCATCCGTTATGCAATTGGATCAACTGAGAGAACTACCCTGCCCCAGGTTATGATTAAGGGTTTTAATTTTCGAAAAGAAAAACTCCTACTTCTTTGGCTCAGAGGGGTTGACGAGGGATTATCATCCTTATAACTCCAGTGTTTAGGGATTGAAACAATGCCTGTACCTCATCAGCAGGGTCCGTTCAAAAGCATACTATAGATCATGGTATCGTTTTCGTCATCCTCCCTCAAGAGGCTTAGAATTATTAATCGAGAGTTGACATCACAAGAATATGAAAACAACTTTAAGTATAACAAACATAATTAATTCAAGACAGACATGTGTAATGCATTCATGAAATAAAAGAGTTTAACATGACAATTGTTTATTTGAACAAGAAAAGAAAAATACAACTTGAATTCAAATGAACAAAAATCTCTCAATCCTAGCCATGTTTTGGCAAGGGAGCAGTGGTCACGTTGGGAGTCTCAGCAGGCTCGAATTCAATCTCCTTAGCATCGATCATATTCTGGATCTTATATTTCAGCGCCCAACAGTCCTCAGTGTCGTGCCCCGGGCTATTAGAATGATAAGCACATCTCGCCTCTGGGTTGTAGTTTGGAGAGGAGGTCTTGGGATTTGCAGGAGGGTTGATCACCGCAATCAGATTCATTTTCAACATGTGCTGCAATGCTTGTGACCACGACATGTTGATGT
The DNA here is from genome assembly GCA_948472305.1 of Vicia faba. NCBI lineage: Eukaryota > Viridiplantae > Streptophyta > Magnoliopsida > Fabales > Fabaceae > Vicia > Vicia faba. Next base: position 104,419,417 of record OX451735.1, on the reverse strand, counting down.
TGGTGAATTGTCTTTTAGGCTCGTCCGGCCTTCGCTGATTTCCTTTTTGTGGTTATCGGCGTGGTGCAGAACCAGAGATCATGACTGCCCCTGCCTGTTGGTCACGACGACTCTTTTGACCGTATGCAGCAATAGACTCTTTCCTGCCCGTGTAAGGCTTTTTGTGAGTATCAGAAGGTGTGGCCTCTTGAATTTTCCCACTCTTGATACCAGCTTCAATTCTTTCCCCAGTCAGAATGAGGTCGATAAATCCTGCAGATGAATTACCAATGAGATGATTGAAGAACGGCCCGGACAGGGTCCCCAAGAACATATCAACGAGTTCCCGGTCAGTTAATGGAGGCTGCACCCTGCCAGCCAGGTCCCTCCACTTCTTTGCGTACTCTTTAAAACCTTCACTTGATCCTAGCGACATACCCTGGAGTTGGGTACGTGTAGGAGCAAGGTCAGCATTATATTGATACTGCTTGTAAAAAGAAGTAGCCAACTCCTCCCAGTTACGAACTTTGGTCCCATCCAGCTGATAGAACCATTCGAGGTGAGTCCCTGAAAGACTCTCCTGGAAGAAGTGGATCCACAAGTTCTTGTCCACAGTGTATGGTTGAATCTTCCGCACGTAAGATCTGAGATGCAGCCTGGGACATGATGCCCCATCATACTTAGCAAAAGAAGGAACCTTAAATTTGTGTGGGATCACCACACCAGAAGACAGACCCAGGTCTCTGAAGTCCAACCCCGGCACTTGTTGAATTTCCATGGCATTCAGACGATCCTCTAGTCGTTTGTACCGGTCTTCAGCTGGAGGGTACTGCTCATCATTGAACTCCGTCTCGTTGTCGGAGACCACTGGACTAGGCACCTCTCTCTCATGGGGACTGCCTTTCCCCACATATGGAGTCGTCCTTTCAGCTTCATCCTGCAGTGTGTTCCCAGATCTGCGTCTAGGGCTGAACAGCACAGTCCTCTTCTTCTTCTTTTTCAAGAGCAGGGTCTTCAGATCTTGTTGCCCCTGGGCCAAATTCATGATCAGCTCTTGGAACTGGGCATTCTGAGCCTGGAGGGCCTTGATGGACTGCTCAGTAGACGATTCAGGATTCATGACGACCGGCTGAAATAAACAGCGAAGAAGGTAAGCAACCTGTCAAAAGGGTACCTGCAATGCGATGATATGTATGATATGCATGCGATGTTTTCAAGGATCTCGCAGGGTAAACAAGAAGCCGTTAGAGTTTGAATTTTGTAGCTTGATTGAAGGAACTTCATGTTGTTGGGAGTCCTTCTTCAGGTGTCAAAGGCTCACCATATCCAGTGGGTCATAGCCCCTGACAATTTTGGCTCGGGGAACCTTCTTCAAGTGTCAAAGCTCACCATATCAAGTGGGTCATAGCCTCTGACAACTTTGGCTAGAGGAAAATAAATCCTCTTTGCCCCTTGCTAGATAACTGGCTCATCATGACCTGCATCACAAGCCCTTGAGATCCTTGAAATGGGTTAGGATGTATGCAATGGTATGATGTTATGTTATGCATGGGGTAATGTAAGTAACCCTGTTATGAGTCCCAATTAAGGACTATAAACAAATCCTGCAAGAAATTCAGTAAACCCCGTTATGAGTCCCAATTAAGGACTATAAACAAAACCTGCAAGTAGTTTATATGTCAGATAACAAGCATGCAAGTAGTCAAGTACGAAGGCACACAAGTCGCACAAGAGAAACCCTTAGAGTCTAGGCCAGCATGAGGTCTAGGTATTACCCTTTTCAGTTTGTTAGTTCATACCTGTCCTATCAAAAGTAACCGGGTTCTTAGTGGATCCCAATATCATTGACTACCCTCAATCGGTCATAACTCCAGCATCGCAATCTTTTCTTGCGGCCAGAACCATCACGAGAGTTTAGCCTCAATGGGCGTAGCATACTGCTACTGTTCTAATGGCCAAGTTGTGTCATTTAAGGTTCTAAGGTTGTTGGTGCTTAATGACTCCTCAGAAGACCCATATTCTCCTCGTTGCAACACAAGGGATATCGGTACAGACCAAGGTGCCACACCAACGTAGCCACTATTTCACCCGTGTCGGTCTACGCCGGACAGGTCCCTCACAGCTTATGCTACCTAAACAGGGTATCCCCAGATCCGGGTTAGGATCTATGTAACTCCCATGCAACCCACAAATTTAAAGCAGACAAGTCAATACAATTGAAAACACAGTTATGAACTAACCCTAAGGTACACCTCACTTTAAGTTTAAGTCCCCAGCAGAGTCGCCAGTTCTGTGATCGGTGGATCTGGAACTGACTGTTTAACGCTGGTTCGCGAAATGTCGCGGAAGCAAGAGTCGCCACCGTCTTTTATTTTCTCCAAATGGAAAGGACAAAAGCACATAAAAATTCCTTATAGAGATTGCTCTCGGTTCGAGAGGTAGGTTATAGGAAGGGAAGGTGTTAGCACCCTTTCTATCCATGGTTATCCATGGGCTCTTAGATACTTGCTCATTTGTGTTTTCAAAAATGGTTTGTTTGCTTTTCAATTGTGGGTTCTAAAAAAAGTTTCTTTGAAAATTCCAGTTCGACTCTTGTATCGGTCCTCAAGAGTGTTTGAAAAATTGCTTTCGAAAGCTTTTTGAAAATGTGTTGGTGTGAAAAGTATTTTTGATTTGTTTTGAAATTTAGAGCAAGTATCTAGAGTCGTCTACCTACCCTAAGGAATTCGTCTGTGTAAGTGTCCTTTAAAGTAGTGCCATCCCACCATTGAGAGATAGGTAGCACCACCGTTGGAGGTATTCGGGTCAATTCGAAGGTTCGGGACATGGTGATCACCAGAGCAATAGGAAGATACCTTAGAAGCTACCCTCATGCCAGGTTCCCGGATCATGAGGACTTACTAAGACATCCTCTACTCGACGATCACCTTTCGAGGCAAGGCAACAGTGAGGCGTACCCTAGGGGTGGTGTGTGATTTGTGTGTCATGTTCATTTACATTTATGTCTTGTCATGTCATAGGTGATCTACGCGTTTGTTTTTATTTTTGTCATTCATTCTTGCATGCATTTATTAACAGTTAAAAAGATGCGGAAATTAAAAGTTCTAAACTATTACAAAGGCGCGGGTCCACATCGCCAAATTTAATCCAGGACCCGATTTGACAGAAAATAAAGGAAAGTGCGAGAAATTAAATTTACACGGCTTTGGGAGAATTACATCAATATTTAAAAGAAGGAATAAATAAAATGCGCGAAGAGAATAAAAAATCGCAAGCGAGGGCGTTGGACCCTTTTTTAATGAAACTATATTATATTAACAAATTAATGAAATTAAGATGAAAAAGAAATTATTTTTTGAGGTTTTCTTGTATTTATGAATTTTTAATGAGAATTAAATTAAAATAAAAATGTTAATTAACCCTAATTCTAGTTATTTTTAATTTATAAAAAAAAATGTTAAAGTTAAACCTAAATTAACCTAATTAATTAATGGCAAGTTTTATTTACAAAAAGATTAATTAAATAATTAATTATGGTGAGAAAAAAAGAAAAAGAATGGAAAATTACTTGAAACCCTAATTCTACCAATTTTAGGTTTATTAAAAAAATATTAAAATTAATCCTAGAATTTAAAACTAAGTTAATTAATGAGTTTTATTTACAAAAAATATTTAAATAAAATATGTTTTTGATTTTTTATGACTTTTCTGATTTTTTGTTATTTTTTATGTTTTATGAAAATAAATTAAATTAAAGGAATTAATTAAAAAAAAAGAAATAATTGAAACAAATAAAATAAAGAAAAGAAAAGAAATACAATACCTTGGGGGGTTCTGTCCCCAATTGGAGGTAAAGTCCTAGCAATTCTGGCCCACTAAGCCTTGGCCTTATTGACTTTTTGGCGAGCGTGTAGGTGCGTTGACTCATGCCTTCCATGGGCCTCAGATCCTGGCCATTGGATGGAGATTGTGGGGCGAGTGGCACGTTTGAGTGGTGAGCGTATGGTGATCTCCAGGGAAGAGTGCTGCATAGGAACGTATTTAGAAGAAAAATATAGAACTAAGAAGGGGGACCTGGGGTTCGAACCCAGGTCCTGGAAGTTACCAATACACATGCCTGCCACTTGAACCAAACGCGCGCTTTGAATATATTATAGAAGACAAATAATATAATGTAAATCAGGCGTTAGTGGACATTTTCGCGCGAAATTTGAATGAACCACTTACTGACCTACACCTCATCATCTTCTCCATGGCTTTTGTACCTGAAACAAAAATTACATTTGAATAGCGGGGGTTTTAAACCCCCACTAAGTAACAAGTGCAAAAATAACGATTAGCACATGGTGGCTCATAAATTGAGCGCGAGGTGTGTGTTTTAATCGTCCAAGCCTCCTGAGTTGAATGGTCTAGGTCTCACGTCCTAATTTTTCCCTAACTGAGAAACCCCAATTCAAGGTTTTGAAAACCCTAGGCGTCGTTCATGGTGAAATCGTGTATGGGCAATGATTCTTCAATTAAATCATACTGCTAGCTTCAGAATCAACTCATTAGTACAAATCAAGAATCAAAATGCATGGATATGGTCTGAATAACAAAACACGATTATGCAAAAAGAAGGATACAGTCTGACTTTTAATTACCAATTCTTGATGTTAGGGATGATGTTTTTGATTCAAACACGTTCCTTGAAGCCTCGGGAACACAATGGAATGATTGTTTTGGCTTGAATCGCACTGGAATATAGTTTTCAGTTTTGGAATTTTTGTCAAAAAACTCAAACTTGGTTATGCTTTTATGGCGCAACTTTGTGGTCATTAGCATTAGGGTTTGCATTAGGCTTATGTATAGAATGATTAGGGTAAGGTTTTTGGTCCAAAGAATCAATGAATTGATGGAATCAATATTTGATTTTCATGCCATAATTTTTCAATCTTTTCCATGCTATTTTGGTCCCAATCATGTCCAATCACATGGATTCTTTCCCTATCTAATAATGCACGAAAATCTGAAGTTATCCCATGCACAAAAAGATTTGATTGACCTGCTTTGATATTTTCCACATATTTATTTTAATTAAATGAATTATTAGCCATTAAAAATTCAAATAAATAAATAAAAATGATGAAAAACTTCCCTTTGGGCCAAATGGTCATGCACATGCTTTGGATGATGGATTTTGGAAGAAAAAGAGGCCCATTAGCATTTTTAAGACATTTGAAGCAAAGTTGACTTTTCAAAATATCCAAAAATTTCCCAATTTCCACAAGGCATATCTTGCTCAATTTTTAAGCTTTGCTCATGTTCTTGGACATTTTGGAAAGGTATTGAAATCCTCTAACCAATGCCTTTGGTCCCATATCATTTTGATTTACCAATCTCAAGTTATGGCCTTTGACTTAAAGTCCCTTTTTGTTGACTTTTGAAAATGACCTATAATGTTGAAATTGATAACTTTTGGTGAGAGCATTTTTTGGACTTGAAGTGTGAAGAGGAGTTGTAGGAAACGTCTTTATCTTCAAAATGAGATTTGGATGGAATTTTTCTGATAATCCATGTGGAAGTTATGCCTTGGTCAAGTTACAGTTGACTTTTTCAACTGTCCAAATATGGAAACTTTTGCATCTTGAGACCTTTTGAGCCAAGCTTTGAGAATCATGATCAAGCATTGATCAAATGATGTTTGTGGCTTAAAAATGAGATGTTGACCAAAAATTTGAACTTTTGACTGTCAAATGACCATTTTGCCCCTACAGTTGACTGTAGTGCAATTAGGGTTTTTGACTGTGCAATTTTGTGCTGTAAGTCTTGAAACTTGGTATGAGGATGCTTGACCATGTTTATAGGCATGTGGGACTTGATTGGACCCTTGGAAACTTCATTTTCTTTGTCAGAATCAAAACCCTAATTTTTGACTGTTAGGAGACCCTTGAACTGTGCAACCCTTGGGGAGATTTTGAAGCTTTGACTTGGCAAATTTTGAAGAATATGGAAGGGCAAATTTTGGGGTACAACAGAACCTTATTTGTAATTCAACTGAGGATAATTCGGTTGAGATTTAAGAACTGGTCAGTAATTTGACTGGGGTAAACATCTTCATCGAGATTTAAGAACTCGTCCGTAATTCAACTGAGAAAACTCTGCTGAGATTTAGGAACTCGTCTGTAGTTCGACGGAGGAACTTGTCGAGATTTAGGACCTTATCTGTAATTCAACTGAGGATAATTCGGTTGAGATTTAAGAACTGGTCAGTAGTTCGACTGAGGGAAACATCTTCATCGAGATTTAGGACTTGTCTGTAATTCAACCGAGGATAATTCTGTTGAGATTTAAGAACTGTCAGTAATTCGACGGAGGAACTTTATCGAGATTTAGAACCTTATCTGTAATTCAACCGAGGATAATTCCATTGAGATTTAAGAACCGATCAGTAGTTCGACTGAGGGAAACATCTTCATCGAGATTTAGGACTTGTCTGTAATTCAACGGAGGATAATTCTGTTGAGATTTAAGAACTGTCAGTAATTCGACGGAGGAACTTTGTCGAGATTTAGAACCTTATCTGTAATTCAACTGAGGATAATTCGGTTGAGATTTAAGAATCGGTCAGTACTTCGACTGAGGGAAACATCTTCATCGAGATTTAGGACTTGTCTGTAATTCAACGAAGGAAAATTCTGTTGAGATTTAAGAATTGTCAGTAATTCGACGGAGGAACTTTTTCGAGATTTAGAACCTTATTTATAATTCAACTGAGGATAATTCGGTTGAGATTTAAGAACCAGTCAGTACTTTGACTGAGGGAAACATCTTCATCGAGATTTAGGACTTGTCTATAATTCAACGGAGGATAATTCTGTTGAGATTTAAGAACTCTCAGTAATTTGACGGGGGATAATTGTCGAGATTTAGAACCTTATCTGTAATTCAACTGCAGATAATTCGGTTGAGATTTAAGAACCGGTCAGTACTTCGACTGAGGGAAACATCTTCATCGAGATTTAGGACTTGTCTGTAATTCAACGGAGGATAATTCTGTTGAGATTTAAGAATTGTCAGTAATTTGACGGAGGATAATTGTCGAGATTTAGAACCTTATCTGTAATTCAACTAAGGATAATTGTCGGCTGAGATTTAAGAACCAGTCAGTAATTCGACATGGGTAAAAGCTTCATAGCTGAGAACTTAACCGCATCCTTCCTGAAAGGTAAAGGTTAGTTGTATGCAATGCATGATATGTATCACGTAACGATGTTCTCAAAATAAATGAGATTGTGTTGTATGACGCGTATATGCATGTGTCATGATATATGGAAATGTAATGTTTTTAGCTGGGGAAAATAAATCCCGAATGGCTGCTGGAGAAAAGAGTTGAATTCTTCGTTTCTGCTGGGGTTAACGAATGAAGACGATTGTGAGAATAAACCTGCAGGAGAGGATAACTCCGTTGGGGAATAAACTGATGAGGAGACTACTCTGTGGGGAAGAGATGCTCTGTACAGGATTCCACCGATAAATTCCGCTGAGGATGAATTACCGTTGCTGGTGATACTGAATCCTGTCGGGGATTGACTTCTTGTTTGTGAAAGGAAAGAACTCCACTCGGGATGATCTTTCAGTTGCGACTTCACTGGGGATAACCTTTTAGACTCTAATGGGAATAATCCTTTGAGCTCTTCTGGGGACAATCTTCCAAAGTCTACTGGGGATGATTCTCCAAACTCCACTGGGGAAGTTTTTTTTAGACTGCGTTGGGAAAATTTTCAAACTCCACTGGGGATATCTTGTACTCTGCCGGGGAATATTCTTATACTCTGTTGGGGAATATTAAGACCTTTCAGTGCTGATGGTAGATAAACTCTGCTTGGGGAGAATATTATCAATTCATTCACAGTTGTGAGTCTCAGCTGGGGATAACTATCATTATTGTCTTACTCTGTGGGGAGTGAAAGTACCCTAGCCATATTCTTCAGCTGAATTTACCTTTGTACCTGGTGGATAAAGCATCCGTAAGGATTGGACAATTCTTATTGCCCTTGTTTCTGATATTACGAGTAATCGTCTTTTGTTTCGCATGTAAATATTTATAAGCAGCAATTAATGTCAAATGCATATATCAAAAACGAACATTGGACGTTATTTGCAAAACAAAACAGAAAAAGGAAAAACAGTTTGAAATTTCTCTGAAAAATGAATTGCATTGATTTTGAAGTTTGGCCTGTAAATAGGAGTTTTTGTACAAGAGGCCGACGTCCTAGTATGAGAACACCGCTGAACAATAGAATTTATACAATTTGTGAAAAACAAAGCAAAACGGCTATGTGAATAATCCCACTGGGTTCCTACTCTGCTATTGCTTTTATGTCCTCGAGCATCTCATCACTTTGCTACTTGGCTGAAGGTAGATCAGATTGATTAGTGTCGTCCGAGCTTGATAGTTGATACCGAAGTCTGGTTGCAAGGTGACCCAATGAGACATAGTGTTACGCTTTGATCCCTAATTTTTGCCTGGACCGCCCTTTCGGGTTTTCAGTCCACCGGGATACCCTTTTTTGCCCAAGCCGCCTTTTCAGGTTTTCGACTTGCCGGGTGTACAGATTTTTTTTCATCCCTTATTTTTGCCCGAACCCTTTTGGTTCACCAGGAAGCCCTTATTTTTGCCTAGGCCAGTCGACCTAGCGGGTCTTTGATTATGCGTAGTATTTTTTCACTATGTCTGCATTGACGGGGTGAGGAAGGTCGTCACCATCCATGGTGGTTAGAATCATAGCTCCTTATGAGAAAATGTTCTTAACCACAAATGGTCCTTCGTAAGTAGGGGTCCATTTGCCCATGGGATCACCTTGTGGCAGTATGATGCGTTTGATAACCAGGTCCCCAACTTGATACTCTTATCGTCTGACTTTCTTGTTAAATTCCTTGATCATCCGCTTCTAATACGTCTGACCATGACAAATAGCAGTAAATCTTTTTTCGTCAATTAAATTCAGTTGATCAAGCTGGGTCTGAATCCAGTCATCTTCGCTCAAATGTGTATCCTTCATAATCCGAAGAGAGGGTATCTGAACTTCAATGGGCAAGACTGCCTCCATGCCATAAACCAAGGAATAGGGTGTTTCCCCTGTCGATGTCCGCGCTGAGGTACGGTACCCATGAAGAGAAAACGGTAACATCTCATGCCAGTCTTTGTACGTCACCGTTATCTTCTGCACAATCTTCTTAATGTTCTTATTAGCCACTTCAACAGCCCCATTCATCTTCGGCCGGTAAGGAGAAGAGTTGTGATGTTGTATCTTGAACTGCTTGCAGAGTTCAATGATCATCTTATTATTGAGATTTGTACCATTGTCCGTAATGATCCTCTCTGGTACACCGTATCGACAAATCAGATTATTCCGAATAAATCGAGCCACGACGTTCTTGGTTACAGTAGCAAAGGACGCTGCTTCAACCCACTTCGTAAAGTAATCAATTGCTACCAGGATGAAACGGTGCCCATTAGATGCCGTAGGTCTGATCTCGCCGATCATGTCAATGCCCCACATTGCAAAAGGCCAAGGAGTTGTCAAGAAGTTCAGAGGTACTGGAGGTATGTGCACCTTATCAGCATAGACTTGGCACTTGTGACAGGTCCGAGAATGCTGATAACAGTCGGCTTCCATTGTGGACCAATAATAACCTGCCCGAAGGATTCTCTTTGCCATGGTGTGTCCACTGGAATGAGTCTCGAAAGTACCTTCATGTAACTCAACCATGATCTTTTTTGCTTCATTCTTATCCACATATCGCAGTAACGTTGAATCATGGTTGCGCTTGTAAAGAATGCCATTGCTGATGAAGAACTTCGCCGCGAACCTCCTCAGAAACTTCTTATCATTAACAGATGCACCCTCGAGGTATTCCTGAGCCTCAAGATACCTCTTCACCTCGTGAAACCAGGGTTTATCTGCTACCTCTTCGGTCTCAATGTCACAGCAATGTGCAGGTTCGTCCAACCTTTCAATGATAATCCGGGGAGCCTCGTTGTCCCAATTTACTTTGAACATAGAAGACATCGTAGCTAGCGCGTCCTCCAACTGATTCTCCTCTCTAGGGAAGTGTTCGAAAGTTATCTCTTCAAAGTGCAGAAGCAATGTCAACACATACTCCTTGTAAGGAATAAGATTTGGGTGTTTCGTATCCCACTCGCCTTTGATATGGCTGATCACGAGAGCAGAATATCCGAAAACACTTAAGAACTTAATCCTTAGGTCAATTGCTGCTCGAAGACCCATGATGCACGCTTCATACTCCGCCATATTGTTGGTGCAGTTGAAACATAGTCGGGCGGTGAACGGAGTATGAGAGCCTTTAGGAGATATGATCACGGCGCCAATTCCATTACCCAAAGCGTTCGAAGCTCCATCAAAGTACATAGACCATCAGGATCCTTCCTCAGGTCCTTCATCCGGTCCAGGTTCTTTACAGTCAGTTACTATCATGATATTCTCATTCGGGAACTCGAAGTTCATAGACTGGTAGTCATCCACTGCTTGATGTGCCAAATGGTCTGCCAACACACTTCCCTTGATTGCTTTTTGGGTTGTATATTAGATGTCATACTCAATCAAGATCATCTTCCATCTTGCTATTCTTCCGGACAAGGCAGGCTTCTCGAAGATATACTTGATTGGATCCATCTTTGATATCAATAGAGTAGTGTGAGTCAGCATATACTGTCTCAGCCGGCGAGCAGCCTATGCCAAAGCGCATCAAGTTTTCTCAAGCAACGAGTATTGGGTCTCGCAGTCGGTAAACTTTTTGCTAAGGTAATAAATAGCATGCTCTTTTCGGCCAGACTCGTCATGCTGCCCCAACACACACCCCCATTGAATTGTCGAGTACTGTCAAGTATAAGATCAAAGGTCTCCATTCAACTGGAGGTATCAGAATAGGTGGCTCTTGGAGATATTCTTTGATCCTTTCGAAAGCGGCCTGGCATTCATCGTTCCATCTTACCACTTGATCCTTCTTCAGTAGCTTGAAGATTGGCTCACAAGTAGCAGTCAGGTGTGAGATGAATCGAGCAATGTAGTTCAGACGCCCCAGAAAACCTTTAACTTCTTTCTCTGTTCGGGGAGCTGGCATCTCCTGTATAGCTTTCACCTTTGCAGGGTCCACTTGAATACCTTTATCACTCACGACGAAACCCAGCAGCTTACCAGATCTCACCCCGAAGGTGCACTTGTTCGAGTTTAACCTCAACTTTTACAACTTCAACCTGTCAAATAGCTTCTGAAGGTGGTCAAGATGCTCTTCCTCCGTCTGGGATCTTGCAATCATGTCGTCGATGTATACCTCAATCTCATGATGGATCATGTCGTGGAACAAAGCGACCATGGCGTGCTGATACGTTGCCCCGACATTTTTCAATCCGAAAGGCATGACCTTGTAGCAAAAGGTACCCCATTGAGTAACAAAGGTTGTCTTCTCCATGTCTTTGGGAGCCATTTTAATCTGATTATAACCGGAGAAACCGTCCATAAAGGAGAAGACCTTATGTTGTATGGTATTGTCAACCAGAACGTCGATATGAGGTAGAGGGAAATCATCCTTGGGGCTCGCCCTGTTCAGATCCTTATAATCAACACACATTCGAACTTTACCATTCTTCTTTGGCACAGGAACCACGTTGGCCACCTATTGTGGGTAAGAAGTGACTGCTAGAAAACCGACATCAAACTGCTTCATCACTTCAGCCTTGATTTTCTCAGACATCTCTGGGTGCATTCGGCGGACTTTTTGTTTCACGGGAGAACAATCTTCCTTAGTGGGCAGGTGGTGAACCACAATATCAGTATCCAACCCAGGCATATCTTTATAAGACCAGGAAAAGATCTCAACGTAGTCATGAAGCATTTGAATCAACCGTTGCTTAACACTAGCTTTTAGATTTGCACCGACCTTGACCTCTTTCTTGTCTAGCTCTGTACCCAGATTCACTGTTTCCACTGGCTCTTCATGCGGATGTATGGCCCTCTCTTCCTGAAGTAACAGTCTAGCAAGTTCACCAGGCACTTCGCAATCATCTTCACCTTCGTCTTCGGCTAAGTTGATCGGACTTTCGAAGTCATAACTAGCAATAGCAGAGTCATTATCAGTGGGATCCAGAGTGGATGTAGACCTGTATATGTGAGTGTGTGTAAAATAGTTGTTTTGCAATATATAATAAAAGAAAAACAAGGAGCGCAAAATTTGAAATGCAACAAAACGTCCAATGCTTTTATTAATGATATATGTAAATGACACACATAAAGCCCTCACAAATGAAACCATGGTGCCTCGGGTAAGACATCGGGACGTAATGTTTAAAACATTGTTTGTTACAAATACAAAACAAAAGTCTCATTACTGGGTAATAACAGAAACGGGCATAGAATCCTTCGATGTCCAATTGCTTAGTCCACCATCAGCAGTCGAATATATCCAGCTGTCAATATCAAACTCTTCATCATCGTCTTCAATAGCATTCACTCATGCGTCATGTTTGGGCATAGGTGCCGTTATGACATTAGGTTTTTTTGGCGCTTCAAACTGAATTTCTTTAGCATCAATCAGATCATGTACCTTATTCTTCAAAACCCAGCAATCATTTGTATCATGCCCCGGGCTGTCGGAGTGAAAAGCACAGTGGGCGTTAGGATTGTACATCAGTGAGGTTGTATTGGGAGTCTTCGGGGCCTCCTTCGGAACCACCAATTGGTCTTCAATAACTGCGGAAGAATCTGAAATAAAGTCATGCTGAGCTGAGTGAACTGTCTTCGCGGCCTCTCGACCCTTGGCTGATTGTTGCGTTGCGCGGCAACAGTTGGTCTTGAAATAACAACCGCAATAACAGCTTGGCGGTGTTCAGGTCTATTCTGGCTTTTTGAACTGTAAACAGCACTAGACTCCTTCTTAAAAGGCTTCTTCTCGGTGCTTGACGAAGCACCCTTATGTATCTTACCGCTCTTGATATCGGCCTCAACTCTTTCCCCGGTCATAATCATCTCAATAAACTCGGGCGATGAACTTCCAATCAGATGGTTGAAATACGGACCAGACAAGGTCCCTAGAAACATGTCTACTAACTCCCTGTCAGCCAAGGGTGGTTGCACTCTTCCAGCAAGGTCCCTCCACTTCTGAGCGTAGTCTTTGAAACCTTCGCCCGCACCCATAGACATACCCTGGAGTTGGGTACGTGTGGGAGCAAGGTCGGCATTATATTGGTACTGCTTGTAGAAAGCAGCAACCAAATCTTCCCAATTAGCTCCTTCCAGCTGGTAAAACCATTCAAGCTGAGTCCCTGAGAGACTGTCTTGAAAGAAGTGGATCCAGAGATTCTTGTCAGCGGTGTATGGCTGGATCTTCCTAACATACGAATGGAGGTGCAACTTTGGGCAAGAAACCTCGTCGTATTTAGCAAAGATTGGTGCTTTAAATTTATGGGGAATCACCACCCCAGATGACAGACCCAAATCACTAAAGTCCAGACCAGGCACTTTCTGAACTTCCATCGCGCTCAACCGGTCTTCCAGTTGTTTATATCTATCCTCAACCGGAGGATACTGGTCTTCGTCAAAGTCAGTCTCGTTGTCGGAAACCACAGGGCTAGGAGCCCTCCTTTCTTCCTGTATCTCCCCCTCCAGATGAGTGAGTCAAATCAACCTCTTCTCGCAAATTATTTCCGAATCTGCGACCCATGTTTAGTAGGACCGTCTTCTTCTTCTTCTTCTTCTTCTTCTCTTTCAAGATAAAGGTCTTCAGATCTTGATGACCCTTAGCCAAACTCATGAACAGTTCCTGGAACTGGGTGTTTTGGGCTTGCAGAGCCTTGATTGCTTGATCAGTTGATGTTTCGGAAGACATGATGCTGAAATAAACAAAATAGAAGATGAGAAAAACATGTAAGGGTACCTGTTATGAGGTGCATGGGATGAAATGCGTATGACATGATTTCAAAGACTTTAGAGATTCAAGTTCGTAAACCAAAAAAGAAACACACTTTTATTAGATAAGCTTTGAATTCAATTGTTCAACAAATGCCTTTAAGGCGTTACAAAAAGGAAATACTGAAAAATAAATCAAAACTAGAAATGATCAAAAGACATCAGCGCTCCCATGGTCGTTTGCCTTTGGTGCTGACATAGTCGTTGAGGATCTACTCATTCTCCAACTGCCTTGTCAACTTCTGGATCTTTCGCTCTTCTCGTGATACTTTTCTCTATAAGTATCCCGCTCTTCCCTTAGTTGCATCCAGGACCTCTTCAATGCCCCAATGTCAGTAGGCATGTAAGGGTGTAGGATGGTAGGAGGAACTCCTTCTTCATCAGCAACCTCAACAATTATAGGCAAGACAGCTTCGTAGGGCATTCCCAGCTTTTGGGCACGGATTCGAACCCATCGGAGATATGGTTCCATTGGTAGAGAAGTCTTCGCACCCAGCTCGTGTGAATCAGACCTGTGTACCCTATCCCAAGCTCTTATGAACCTGCGGCGTTGCTCGTCACTATCCCCTTGGAAGTCAAAGACAATGCTTGGCATCAGCAACTCATGAGGTCCTTCCCTCCTAGCTCGCCCAAATTGACGTAAGACCAAACACGGATTATAGGTGATCCCTCTATTGGTTCCTAGCAGTGGAACATTGGGGTATTCCCCACAGCGATCAATAATAGCCACATCTTCCATGCCCTTGATAGTCCAAATGATGTCGTTATGAGAGAGAGACATAATCCTATAGGCCCAGCCCATGCCTTCCTTGTTCTTCAAAACTGATTTGGGGAGGTGAGAAATAAACCACCTCGCCAGCAATGGTGCACAGCACATAAGGGTTCCCTGTTTCCGAGCAGTACGGGCATAAAGAGAGTGCAAAATGTCACCCAAGAGAGTGGGCACAGGATTACCGGACATGAAAATCTTCACTGCATTCACGTCGATGAAAGCATCTGAGTTAGGAAACAACACCAAACCATATATGAGAAGAGCCAGAAGGTCTTCAAATGTCTGAAAGTCTAGACTGTCCCAGAACTGATTAGCCTTATCAACCAAGAATTTAGTCAAGAAGCCTTTTGTTCCACAACGAGTTTCCCAATTAGACATTACCTCAGCCTTTGTCAGACGGAGGGCTGAAGCAATCTCTTCCAGCCTAAGGACTTTCTCCCAACCTGTAAACAGGGTCTGCTCTAGAATGGAGATACCAAGTAGATCAGAGAACTCTTCCAAGGTAGGGACGAACTGGTAGTTCGGAAAAGTAAAGCAGTGGTACAGTGGATCAAAGAACTGGCACAGAACACTCATCATTTGTTCATCTAATCTGGAAGTGACCAAACCAAGGAGGTTCCCATGTCTGCTGACAAAGGAGGAAGTATCTGAAATCTTTGAAACTAACTCCTTAAGCTGAGTGGGAACCTGGACAAAGTTGATCCGAATAGTGTTTCTGCGCATGGGTGCCATGACCTACAAAACAAAACAAAGATGAATCCCTCCTGTCTTTGAAATAGGTTAGTCCAATGCAAGATGCATGCAATGTCATGATGTCATGATGTCATGATAGAAAATACACCACAAGTATTCACAAATAGCAAACATGTTAAGGGCATACAAGTCACACAGATAACCCTTAGATTTCAGGCTGGCAAGGAGCTTAGGTACTACCCTCTTTTAGTTCAGTTTGTTCAAACCTGTCCTAGAAATAGTAACCGGGTCCTAGAGGATCTCAATATCACTGACCACCCGCGATCGGTCATAATTCCAGTTTAGCAACCTTTTCTTGTGGCCGGAATCATCGTGAGAGTTTGGTCTCAATGAGTGTAGCATACTGCTACTGTTCTATGGCCAAGTTGGTCAATTATAGGTGCTAAGGTCGGTTGGTGCTTAATGACCCCTTAGAAGACCCATATTCTCCTCGTTGCGCCACAAGGGATATCGGTACATACTAAAGTGCCACACCAATGTAGTTACTGATTCAACCGTATCGGTCTACGCTGTACAGTTCCTTCACAGTTTATTGCTACTTACCTAAAGGGTATCCCCCAGATCCGGGTTAGGATCTATAGTAACTCCATTCAAACCCACAAAGATAAAACATACAAGTCAAGCAATTGAAAACATTATGAACTATTCCTAAGGTACATCCCACTTATAAGCGTCCCCAGCAGAGTCGCCAGTTCTGTGATACGGTGGGAAGAACTGACTGTTTTTTGGAATGCTGGTTTGCGTTTTGCGTTTTTTGTTTGCAAAATGTCACGGTAAGCAAGAGTCTCCGTCGACTTTTATTATATCCAACAAGGAAAGGAAAAAAGCACAAAAAAATCCTTTTTCGAGATATTTCTCGGGTTCGGGGGGTCGATTATAGAAAGGGAAGGTATTAGCACCCTTTCTATCCGTGGTTATCCACGGGCTCTTAGGTACTTGCTCAATTGTTTTCAAAATTACTTTCTTTGTGCTTGTGGGTTTGAAAAAGTTTTTGTTTGAAAACTTCGATTTAACTCTTGCTTCTGTCCTCAAGAGCGTATGAAGTATTTTTGAAAACTTTGTTCGAAAAGGAGTGTAAGTGTGAAAAAGATTTTGTTTTTTTTGAAAGAGCAAGTATCTAAGAACCATCTACCTACTCAAAATAGGAATCGTTCTATGCTAATTTCCTTTAGACAATGTTATCCCACTATTAATGAGTAGGTAGCACCGTCGTTGGAGTTTAAGGGTCAATTCGAAAGGGACTTACGGTCACTAAAGCAATGTTAGGACGCCTTAGCGGTAACCCTAATGTCTTAGATCATTTGTTTGAGGCAACAATATCCGAGGCAACCGTTTCGAGGCAATTATGATCTTTTAGACAAGAGGACGACCTCTAAAATGACCTATACTCAATGACCGTGTGCGAAGGCAACCAAGTGGGGTGTACCCTAAGAGTGCGCATGTGCGAGTGTGTCGTTTTCAGTTATTTTTATCTTTGTACATGTTAAGGGTGATCTAATTTGATTTTAAGATTAACATTCAGTCTTGTCATGCAAACCCTATTATGAAACATCTAGCAATTATAATTTGCAGAAATAAAAATGCGGAATTTAAATTACAAGGCGTCGGGTATTTACATCGCCAAAGACAAACCCTTTGAAAAATAAAATAAAGCGAATAAAAAGTAATTAAATGTCCTATTTAAATATTACAATCCGGAAGCAGGTACATTAATATGATAAAAATAAATAAAACGCGCGGGAAATTAGATCGAGTGCGAATTTTAGGGTTTTGACCCTTTCGGTTAAAGAAAATATCCTTTTTTTGGTTTTTTGTTATTTTTTATTTAAGGAAAAAAATTAAACCTAAATTAAAGAACTAAATTAAATTAATAAATTAATGGGTTAATACCTATTTTCACCCCTGACATATGGGGTGTATTTGAAAAACCCCCCTGCCAAAAAAAAAGTTTCAATTGTTACCTTGACAAATTTGAAAAGTTTCAGTTTTTACCTTGAGGATGTCACATCACCTAAAAGGCTGATGTGGCTTATATTTTTGTTATATTTTTATTATTATTTTAATGACATGGCTTGATTAGTTGTCATTTTTAATTGATTTACCACTAGACCAATGCATTTTCTTTGTTACATATATGCATCAATAAATATTCATATCATTAACATATTAATTACAATTATCAATAAATTTTCTTAACTAGTTGGTTTAAATAATTTTTAAAAAAATGTTTTACATATTTTATCTTTTTACTGTAATTTTTTTTAAATTTTAAATTTTCAAAAATCACTTAAATTTAAAATTATTAAACAATTTTCGTAAATAAATTTTTAAAGCTAAACAATTTTAAAAAAAAAAACTTTTTAAAGAAAATAATTTTTAAAAAAAACTTTTTAAATTATTTAACAATTTTAAAAAAAAACTTTTTAAATTATTTCACAATTTAAAAGAAAATAACTTTTTAAAGCTAAACAATTTTTAAAAAAAACTTTTTAAATTATTTCACAATTTAAAAGAAAATAACTTTTTAAATTTTCAAAAATCACTTAAATTTAAAATTATTTTAAGTTTAAAATTACTTTAAATATTTTTTCGTAAATAACTTTTTAAAGCTAAACAATTTTAAAAAAAAACTTTTTAAAGAAAATAATTTTTAAAAAAAACTTTTTAAATTATTTAACAATTTTTAAAAAAAACTTTTTAAATTATTTCACAATTTAAAAGAAAATAACTTTTTAAAGCTAAACAATTTTTAAAAAAAACTTTTTAAATTATTTCACAATTTAAAAGAAAATAACTTTTTAAAGCTAAACAATTTTTAAAAAAAAAACTTTTTAAATTATTTAACAATTTTTAAAAAAAACTTTTTAAATTATTTAAAGATTTATTTACGAAAAAAATTTTCAACTTATTTTTTTAAAATTAAAAGATTAATTTTAACATCAACTAACTTAAATATAAAATCAAAATATTAAAAACAATCAGTTTTATTTACGAAAAAATATTTAAAGTAATTTTAATTTTAAAATAATTTTAAATTTAAGTGATTTTTGAAAATTTAAAATTTAAAAAAAGTTACAGTAAAAAGATAAAATATGTAAAACATTTTTTTAAAAATTATTTAAACCAACTAATTAAGAAGATAAAGTATGTATATATATGTTTCAAATTCATCATTATAATGCTTAAAATTCCTAATACATACATATTTAAAGAAAACGTACTTTTTTAGGTGTCACGGTTTCTTAACGTATATATGCATATGCACTGTTTTGTCTTATATGTTAATCAAAATGAAACATATATTCATTGAACATTGTTATTATTTTATACCTATTCAAACCAAAATATAACAAAGAAAATGCATTGGTCTAGTGGTAAGAAGCGTTCACTACAGACAGTATGTCCATGGTTCAATTTCGTTGAAGGACAAAAAAATTTTAACTTTGAATTAACACTCAATTAATAAAATATTAATATAAATGCCATGTGGAATTAAAAATAAATTAAAAATGACAACTAATCAAGCCATGTCATTAAAATAATAATAAAAATATAACAAAAATATAAGCCACATCAGCCTTTTAGGTGATGTGGCATCCTCAAGGTAAAAACTAAAACTTTTAAAATTTGTCAAGGTAACAATTGGAACTTTTTTTTTTGGCAGGGGGGTTTTCAAATACACCCCATATGTCAGGGGTGAAAATAAGTATTAACCCTAAATTAATTAAATGAAAAAAATTAATTATGACCTATTTTTGGTTTTTTGTGTTATTTTAAGAAAGAAAGTAAAATTAATTAAATTAGTAGCTAAAACCTAATTAAATCTAATCAATTTTTATTTACAAAAATAAGTTAGAGTTTTTTAGAATTTAAAAACCTAATCAATTAATAAATTTATTAAGAAAAATAAAAGTTAAAATTTGGTTGAATAAAAATATTTTTGTGATTTTATTTAATAAAAAAGGAATTTTGTGATTGGTTAGAAATTTAAATAAAACAATTAAAGTGATTAAATAAAAAAAAGAGAAGGGTAGAATTAGGCCTGTTTTGAGGTGTGAGTAGCAATTTTGTAAGCCCAATATTGCTGGCCCTTTTTTGACTTTGTAGATCTAGTGCTCACGCATTGACTGGCGCCTTGGTGGACCTTCAATCACTGGCCATCTGGATCTTGGATGCATGAGGGAGTATGATGGACTGCAGATAGGCGCCTGTACGGGAATACCTGGAAACCAAAATTATTGAGAAAGTGGGGGACCTGGGATTCGAACCCAGGTCCTGAAGGAGATATGCACGCTTGCTTTGCCACTACACCATATTGATTTGTTTGTTATATTAACACAAATTAATAATATAATATAATAAAACGAGAATTATTGGTCAGAAAAAAAATAAAACGCGCGCTATGATTGAACTGACCAATAATCGGATGCCACGCATCATCCCCAACCTCTCGTTCGTGGCTAAAACGCAGAAGACCTATACCAACGGATCAAGCTCCGTCACTACAACTTTGTTCATCTCAAAAATCCGCTACAGGCCAAAAAAATGAATTTCAAGGGCATGGTTGTGTTCGTCTCACCTTCCCGGTCACAACCATATCCATTATGTGAACCAATTGCACCCGAAACAAAAACGCCCAAAAACAAGAACCGAACCCTAACAATGGTGGTTCTTCATATAAGCCAGATAAATGCATTCAAATATTATGAAAAGCTTACAAATGCTCTTGTGATCACAAATATGCCATTAGTTTTCTCAAATAATGCAAGAACAGATCAAATCGAATTCAAGAACATGAGTCGTTTTCGTGAGACTTACAGTGCACTTGGGGGCTTGAGGATGCATGGTTTTGATCCAGTTAGCTTGTGTGAATGGTGAGGAAGCGATTGAGACCACTCTCGTGTCCTGAAACTGCCTCTAACTTGGACTTTGATCTCTCACTTTTTTGTGAATTTTTGCACTTTTGTTCTGCCTCTTCCCACACTTGCCAACCCTTCTTTTCGTGTGTTTTGCTTCCTTATGTAATGCTCAGTGCATTAGGTTTACAAATTTGGTACAAATCTCCCTCTATCAATGACTTTGCTTCCTTGAAGTTTTACTGTGTATAGGTCACAATTGACTTTTGCCCTAGCACAGTCAATTTTTGGACCTTTGGGCAATTGACTGAGCAAACTTCCTCTGCAAGGCTTGAAATTTGACATGGATGATCTTGATAGCATATTAGGACATTAGGGAGAACTTGAGGTCATTTGGACTCAAGGATCTTGATGCAACACAAAACCCTAGTTTGGGGTAGACTGCCTTAGGAGATAGCTTGTCTGACCAACTCTTGAGCAAACTTGAGCCACTTGGAGATTTTTCTTGTAATGCTTTGAGAAATATGGGAGGGAAAATTTTGGGGTATAACACATCCAAAGATAAAACTTCTTATCAATCAATGGTAAGATAGTAGCATCTAAGAGAGGAGGAGAAGGACAAAGACTTTTGAGTAGGTAGAAATGTTCTTAGTTGCTTGCTCATTTTCAAAACAAATATCCTTTCAAACACACACCAAAGATTTTCAAAACATGAAATATTTTCAAAAGTACAACACTTTGTATACATTCTTATAAAGACAAGAATCATTACAAAGTTTGCCTAAACGAAGGCGCTTTTCAAAAATACTTTCAAAGTCCACCACAAAGCACACTTTCAAACAAAAGCAAGTGATATAGCAAGCAACTAAGAGCCCATAGATAACTATAGATGAAAAGGGTGCTAACACCTTCCCTTTTCATAATCCACCCTCCGAACTCAAGAAATAATCTCAAAGGTCTTTCATGTTCTTTTCACCATTTCCTTTATTGAATAAAAGAAAAGTCAGTGGCGACTCTTGCTATCCGCAACAATTGAGATCAAACGCAAAACATCCTAATTCAGTTCTCCCACCGTGTTACATAACTGGAGACTCTGTTGGGGAAGTACTTAAAAGTGTGGTTACCTTAGGGCTAGATCACCTTTACTTGCTTTCATTGTTTGACTTTCTTGCTTTACATTATTGGTTCCTTGTTTTGGCTTGTTTTGATCCTCTACCCGGATCTGAGATACCTTATAGGTAAGTAGCAATACATTGTGAAAACTGTGCAGGGTATACCGACATGGTCTAAGCAATAGCTACATTAGTGTGACACATTTGTTGGTACCGGCAGCCCTTGAGTAGTCAAGGAGAATACGAGGCCGTTGTGTGGTGTCATGAAGCACTAACTGACTTTAGAACCTTTACTTGACCAACTTGGCCATTAGGAAGTAGTGAGGTAGCCGACTTTGGTGCAGTCCGAAGTTGGTTGATACTCAATACTATGCTCATTGAGATCGGACTTCTCGGGATATTTTGGTCGCCATTAAAGAGGCATGTGCTGAAACAATGCCGATGAAGAAAGATCAGTGATGTTGAGATCCCCTAGAACCCGATTATTATTTCTAGGACAGGTTTGAGCCAACTAAACTTCAAGAGGTTACTTACCTATCAAACTCCATGCAAGCCTAAACCTAAGGACTTGTTTGCCTTGTGTGTATGTGCATACTTGTACATAACATCATAACATCATACCATTAAATTTCACACTAACCATTTCAAGGATTATTGGGATTTATTTTTGTTCTGTTTTGTAGGATATGACTTCCACCCGCATGAACACTATCCTAGTTAATCTCATGAGAATTCCTTCTCAACTCAAAGATTTAGCATCGAGGGTCCCTGAGAATTCTTCATTCACCGAAAGACATGGTCGACTCCTAAACTTGGTCACCTCGAGCATTGATGAAGACATGACGAAAGTGCTTTTCCAGTTCTTCAACCCTTTGCACCATTACTTCACCTTTCCTGATTACCAGCTTGTACCTACTATGGAAGAATTCTCTCAACTCTTTTTAGGATTCCTATTATCAATCAACTACCCTTCAACGGTACAGAAAGTGATCCAAGCCCTAAAGAGATTTCCCGAGCTCTACACCTGCAACAATCCGATGTCACGGCTAATTGGGAAACAAGAAGTGGTGTCAGAGGGTTCTTAGCCAAATTCTTGTTTGAAAAAGCTCAAGATTGTTGGAACACTCTGGATTTACAAGCTTTTGAAGAATTCTTGGCTCTTCTCATCTATGGGATGGTTTTATTTCCAAACCCTGACCAACTTATAGATGTAAATGTTGTCAAAATCTTCATGTCTCGCAATTCGATGCATTCGGTGCCTACTTTGTTGGGAGATATCCTACATTCGCTCCACTCTCGCACTATGAGGAAAAGAGGGACCCTCATATGTTGCACTCCTCTATTGGCTAGGTGGTTTGTCTCACATCTCCCCCGGTCCATATTAAAGAACGAGCAAGGTTTGAGGTGGTCCCATAGGTTGATGTCACCCAGACATTCAGATATTCACTGGTGTTCTCGATCCTTAGAGAACATTACTATCATCGACTGTTGTGGGGAATTCCCTAATGTCCCTTTGCTTGGAATTAGGGGAGGTATCACTTACAATCCTTGCTTATCCTTGCTATAGTTTGGGTATGCCCGAAGAGATGGTCCGCATGATATGCTCATCCAAGGAGTGGTGTTCGACTACGAGAGCAACGATCAAGGCTACCATTAGAGGTTTGTACGAGCTTGGAGGATGGTAAACAGAGTGGATAGTAATACGCTGGGACGCAAGAATTCTATTCCCCTTGAGCCTTACTTTAGGTGGGTACGAGCTCGTGCTCAGAAGTTGATAATGCTTTACCCCTCCATCCTACCATTTATCGTGGGGCCTGTTGCTGAAGAAGATGTCCCGTATACTGTCCTCTATCCCAACACGCCTACTTCTCTTGAAGACTTGAAAAAGGGTTGGATTTAGTTAAAGGAGGAATAAGACACTTTCAAAGCTCAATTTTATGCTAGCGAGAAAAGGGTTTTGGAGGTTACAAAGCAACTACATGAAGAACAAAGCTTGAATGCCTACCTAGAACCAAAGAGGATGCATTCGACCTTTTTGTCTTAGGAATTTATTTTGTAAGCCCAAGAGGCATGTTATAACCATTTTGAACTGATTAATGCAATTTGACATTTGTTCATTCTTTGTCTAGACAAATTTAAATCTTATAAATCGTTGAAATCATTTGCATGCACATTTTTCATGCATCATAACATAATAGGTTTTTCCCGCACAAGTCTCTCATCTGCTTACTATTTATTTCAGTAGAGATGGCCTTAGAACAGACGTCCAGACTCAAAATGCTCAACTTCAAGAGATATTCTTGAACCTATCCAAGGGACAAGAAGAGGTTAAGGCGCTCCTAACTAGGGGCATGATCATGGGGAATCCCGAGGACAACAAGGATGACAAGTTGGAACGGCTGAAACCGAAATGGCAACAATGAAAGTCAAGATGATGGGGAAACTGGTGGGCCAGATGGCTCTCATCCAAAACTTAGCTCGGGGACAAGAAGAGCTAAGGACCCTCGTCAACAAACTTCATCAAGATGGTTGAAGTTGTACGAAGCAAACGGTCAAGATTAGGGATCAAGTCACTACTCAACCCCCCATGAGGCCAGAGGACGGTTTGGTGGAGGGTAGACTTTTCCAATGTGCTGCCATGTCACGAGCCTAACAACCACCCGTCAACAAGGACATGGTAGTCGGAGTAGACGGGTCCCATCTATTAGACAGTTTACCAAACTCGACATACCAATATTGCAAGTCTTGCAACACTTGCTGAAGCTGAGTTTGGTCACATTAAGGGATCCTCCTCGGAATCCCAGTACCTCTGCTCTTAGCTATCATCCCGAAGCAATTTGTGCATACCATTCCAATAACCATGGGCATGATACGAATAGTTGTTGGGCTTTGAAAAATGAGATCCAAGACTTGATCGACGAAGGAATGCTGGAGTTCACACAAGATGGTCAGACCGAATTTTTCTGCCGTCCCTCAAAGGCTCACCACCTAAAGTGACAAGTTCAGACAAAGAAGCTTTTGTTCATTTGAAATTTCAAATTGTAATTTCTCTTTTGATTTGTTCAAACACTTATCTATTAATGTCAAACTTTATTTCATTAATGCATTTGCATATGATTATCTTGAATTAACCTATTCATTTTCATTACATTTAAACTATGATGTTTACTCCCTTTATATTATTCAACTCTTGTTTCAAAAGTTACAAGCCTTTAAAAGGATGATGACGAAAAAAATTCCATGATCTCATACAGTATGCTTTTGAACAAACCTTGCTGACGATGTACATGCGTTCTTTCAAATCCTAAACACTGGAGGTATAAGGAAGAAAATCCCTAGTCAACCCCTTTGAGCCAAAGAAGTAGGAGTTTCCTTTTTACATAAATTGAAACCTTTAATCAAAACCTGGGGAAGGGTAGTCTCTCAGTTAATTCAAATGTGCGTTCCGTCGCAAACTTTCACTTCATAATGCAATGAATGACATCAAAAACATTTCTCTGGAATCAAAAGATGGTGATGGTTCCTTATCATATAGGCATTCATTATCTATCAAAAAGAAAATCCCTCTAAGTGAAAACCTATGAAGGAGACTTAAGAAAAACGGGGGCATCCCGCTGACTGTAATCTCAAAACAAGAACAGTCAGGAAAAATCCGGGATAACAAATCAAAAAGTGGACACTACAGATCCGCAACAAACATAAAGAATGTTGCAAAAGTGGCTGCCTTCCAACAAACTTAACTTGTCTGAACCATCACCAAAACTCCATTCCAGATTCAATTGGAGTTCAAACACACAATTAACTGAGTTTAGGACTGGAGAACATCACGAAGAATGGGCGGGTACATATACACTTTGAGCCTTATCCTTTGTTCCTTAAACCGTGAACCAAGCCACGTTACAACCCTTCAAAAGCCCTAATTGAAGCATGGGTTAGTCTGAAAGCATACTGTTGCAAAAGGTATCCTAACTCCTACAAGGCTTACGCTAAATCTTGTGTTGAATTTTCTTACAAAAACTCTTTTATCTGCTAACATGCATTTTCAAAACTTCAAGATAGGCATAAACTTCGCATTATTTGAATATCGTTGTTTGCATATGGCAAATTTGTTTGACAGCGAAGAAATTCACACGACAAATATCCAGTGAACAAAAACTCTCTCAATGAACAAAATCACTTAAAATTGAAAGAAGCTTCCGATAACAAATCTCTGATAAGCAAAGAGGCACGACATACCACTATCCAACCCATCCAGGACAGTCCAGTCAAGATTCCATGAAATCTCTCAAGAAACAATGAATAACCAGGGGAAGATCTCCATCACTTGGGGCATTGGACATGAGTTCCAACAACGAATCATGCACGATCAAACAAACATCTTCCTGGAAGTGCTACAAACACTTGCTACTAGGGGCAGTGACAGGTTTCCCATAAAGTCCTTTTCATAGGATGACCCCAGTCAAGTCCCCACAAAGTTGGATCCAGACAACTCCCAACCAGAGTTTTAATCTATGGAAAACCTTCTTCCCAACTGATTTGGTCTCAAGAGGAATCCTCGAGGAGTACTGCTTAAGGAATACGCTTCTCCAACAGATTAGGAACAAGGTTTATTTCCCCAGCTGAGTCTATTTTACCCGGATGAGTCCATCCTCTCCAGCTTGAGTTCGCCTCTCAGACTATTACAAATCAAAGGACCACAACCCCTGATCCCCAGTGAAGTCTCCAACAAAGCTATTATTATCTCCGAAAGTTGATGTGAAGCCTGGATTCAACCAGATAACAGTTTAACTTTAGTAAGTTGTTGTGAAGCCTGGATCCGACCAGATAAACAGTCAACTTCTGTCTCTCAAGGCACTATGAAGCCTGGACCCGACCAGATAATTGTGTAACTTCTCCAAGTGCTATGAAGCTTGGATCCGACTAGATAATAGTACAACTTTCAGTAACTATGAAGCTTGGACCCGACCAAATAATAGTTAACTTCTCAAGACACTATGAAGCCTGGACCCGACCAGATAATAGTGTAACTTCTCCAAGTGCTATGAAGCCTAGATCCGACCAGATAATAGTACAACTTTTAGTAACTATGAATCTTGGACCCGACCAAATAATAGTTAACTTCTCAAGACACCATGAAGCCTGGACTCGACCAGATAATAGTGTAACTTCTCCAAGTGCTATGAAGCCTGGACCCGACCAGATAATAGTATAACTTTAAAATACTATAAAGCCTAGACCCGACCAGATAATAGTACAACTTTCAAATACTATGAAGCCTAGACCCGACCAGATAATAGTACAACTTTCAAATACGATGAAGCATGGACCCAACCAGATAATAGTTACCTTCTCAAGACACTATGAAGCCTGGACCCAACCAGATGATAGTTTAAATCTTAGAGATATTGGAAAAACCTAGACTCAACCAGACAGGGGTTTAACTTCTTTTCCCCAATAGAGTTTTCCTCTACCCCAACAAGTTACTGTGAAGCCTGGATCCGACCAGATATTAGTTCAACTTTATTCTTTTCAGACGAGTTATGGTGAAGCCTAGAACCCGACTAGATAACAATTAATTTTATTCCCTCAGAAAATTTGTTGTGAAGCCTGGAATCCGACTAGATAACAACTAATTTCAAGTAAGTTACTGTGAAGCCTGGATCCGACCAGATATCAGTTCAACTTATTGTGAAGCCTGGACCCGACCAGATAGTAATTAACTTCATCCACCTCAGAAATCTGCAAAACCTGGAATTTGACCTGATAGCAGTTCAATGTCAATAAGTTACTGTGAAGCCTGGACCCGACCAGATAACAGTTAATTTATTCTTCCCCGGTGAGTTACTGTGAAGCCTGGATCCGACCAGATATCAGTTTAACTTCGTTTATTCAAGCAAGTTATTGTGAAGCCTGGAGTCCGACCAGATAACAACTAGCTACAATCCCCGACGAGTCACTATGAAGCATAGACCCAACCAGATAATAGTGTAACTTTTCAAAAAACTATGAAGCCTGGACCCGACCAGATAATAGTTACCACTTCAAGTTACTGTGAAGCCTGGAACCCGACCAGATAACAGTTCAACCTCAAGAATTTTTTTGCGAAGCCTGGGATTCGACCAGATAATAGTTAATTTATTCTTCCCTAGTGAGTTACTGTGAAGCCTGGATCCGACCAGATATCATTTCAACTTCGTCTATTCAAGCAAGTTATTATGAAGCCTGGAGTCCGACCAGATAACAACTAGCTAGAATCCCTAACAAGTTACTATGAAGCCTGAACCCGATCAGATAATAGTGTAACTTTTCAAAAAACTATGAAGCTTGGACCCAACCAGATAATAGTTACCACTTCAAGTTACTGTGAAGCCTGGAACCCGACCAAATAACAGTTCAACCTCAAGAAATTTTCTGCGAAGCCTGGAATCTGACTAGATAACAGTTAATTTAATTTTCCCCAATCAATGTGAAGCCTGGAATACGACCAGATAGCAGTCAACTTCTTTATCCCCAACAAATTGATGCCAAGCTTGGGTTTTGACCAGATAACAACTGGTTTTCGATGTTCTCCAGTCAGGAATAATTCCCCATTAGAGCATTGAACAATCAAAACTCCTAAACTCTTTTCCCAAGCAGATATCAACACTCTTCAAAGAATCTTCTTAAACAAGTCAATATTCCCCAGTGGAGTTTCTCCTCAAACAACGGAACAGGATTCCCAGCAGAAACATCCTAAAATGAGAGGAGCATACTCTTCTTCCCCAGCAACAGTCTGGGAACTCATTTCCCAAAGCTCATCAGCATATTGTCAAGGATTTATTTTCCTAGACAAAGACACGCTGCAAGGAACGCATCACATTCATAAACCATAACGCATACATGACAAATACATACATCATAATCTCATTTATGTTGAGAACATCATTACACCATGCATACATCTACATACAACTAATCTTTTTCCTTCCAGGAAAAAATCTACAGATAAGGCATCCACCACTCCAGTTTAAATCAACCCGAAGATTTATCCTGATACCTTCCCCAGTCACTCTAAATGGAATCTCTAAGCCCATTCCCTATGCAGTCAACTAACACATCATCAAGTGCAAATTTCTAGGTACTCTAGTATTCAATCATCTTCCACCTTCAAGTCACGAATGGCAGGCGTGCCAATCTAACTCTTCAGGTTTAAGAAGATTGAACAGGGGCAGCTGTTGTACCCCAAAATTTGTCCTCTCATTTTTCAAGGATTCCCTCATAAGATCTTCCATGGCATCAAGTTTGCAGCACTGATACATCAATTTGGGTTTGGAATTGGCACAAGGGCAAAATAGTCAAAATGCACACTAAAAGTCAAACTTTGACTTTTGGATCAAAACCAAGTTTCAAGAGTCATACTTCGTCAAAACATGCTAGAATATGAAGTTAGTTTCATCAAAAAAGTCAAAATTCTAAACACTTAGAAAATTTTCTAAGTGTTAAGAAATATGATAAATTCAGAACTTCTAGCCAGATTTTCACCATGATGCAAGTTGATTCTGGAAGAACTTCTAACATAAGAGTTGTAGATCTCAATGATATCTAAAAGATTGCATAATAGAGCTTCTCCTAGAAATGCTGGGATTTCAAGTTATAAATCCTTGAAGACACGTCCCTAACACGAAAACACTTAGCAAATTTTGAGCATTTTCAAATCAGAATTTGGTTAGAACTTCTGGGCCAATTTTCATGTAGGTTCAATCAGAATTTGCAAGATTAATTCAAAGAGGGTCTGTAAAGCGTGTTACAAGCTTTCTGAAAAGTCTGAGAACTCCCTCAGAATATGCTGGAGCAGGGAGATCCAGAGATCAGAAGTTGGACATTTGTTCTAAGTTGCGCTGATGCTGAACTGCTAATCCAGATTAAGCTATGATACATAATCTCATATTGTAGGTTTTCTATTTTGATAAATCTCATCATCATTTAATTCTCACACCCACTTTTGAGTCTTTATCCAAAGGATTTCCCCACGTGTGACATAGAAGTACCATTGTTGTCCTTGAAAAGCAAACTTTTGTATAAGTTTATGTTGGGCCCATGCTTTGCTTTTGCTTATGAGGGTACTTTTCCACAATTCATGCTTACAAATTCAGATTAAGCACGATTAAAGCTACTAACCACCCTACTTCGTGCCTTGAACCATACTTGTTTAAACTTGCTTCAAGAACAAGTCAGCGCCCTAGCATATGATGGTTGTACTGTTGACTTCTCCAAGCTACTAAATCTTTGCCTATAAATTGAACTTCATTTGCAACTGAAAAGAGGTCGAGAATTTGAGAGAAAAAGCCTTGAAACTTTGCTGAAATTTCAAAGAACTTGAAACTGTAAACACAAAATACAAAACCTGCTAATTTCTGGTTTTTGCATCCAAGCTCTAATCTTCCTTGTGCATTTCCCAACCAGATCACCCACACAACTTCTGATATACATTTAGAAGTCGTCCCAACTTCTGTTTTCAGACTGTAACACAGTCTTCATCAATCTCCATCTCAAAAACCAGAACTTTGTTTCTTGGTTGTTCCAGAATTTTCCAGCCATCCATAGTTCAAGTTAAGGGTTGTTCTAGCTTTCTGAGAATTGAAGGAAACTGAACAGATCATCACAACCGTCAGAACCATACTCTAATTTAGAACAATCTCCAGAAGCAAGGTAAGTTCCTTCTGACTGTTATCTCATTACTCAGGCATTGATAGACTTGCATGTCCAAAAATACAATGTAGACATCCTGACTTTGATTTTGTACAAATTCACAGATTTCATGTATTTTTGCCTAAGTAGAGAGAACTCCAGTTCAGAACTTCTTGAGGAAATTAGGATTCAAAATTAGGATTAGCAAAATTCATGCTTGTCATATTTACAGTTCCGATACTTCACTGTTGCTCAGAGTGCATGACACGCTGAAAATCCTGAATGCTGAATATTATTTCATCTGGGCCGAAACTTCGAAAATTCATAACTCGGTCAATTTTTATCGGATTGGGCTCATATTTTTACACAAGGTCCCTGACTCATAGATCTACAACTTTGCTTCAAAAGACGAGACTGGATTATGCTCTGATCAATACCAGTTTTTTATTGAAGAACGTGTCAGAGTCGACACTGGAGCCCAAAATAAGTTTGTCTGAGCTGAAACTTCAAAAATTCATAACTAATTCACCGTTTATCCGATTGAGCCGATTTTCGGACAGGAGTTAGTTATCGATGTCGGATACATTTTGTTTTCACATTTCAACTTCAAAAATTGCACTTAAGTCCCTGAGATTTAGCCTGGAAAGTGACGAACTCAAGTGAACATTGGAGGCCCAATTGCACATTCAAAGCCCATTTTCTTTACCCTAATTTCCATTATATAATCACCTTCTTTTCACACAAACCAAGGAGGAAAAGAGAAAAAGAAAACCCTTGCCACAATGCTGTCACAATATCAAATTCTTTCAAGAACCCTAAAACCTTGAAATCCTTATTACAAATCCCCCTCTCACTACAAACAAGCCATCACAGTTACAAACCAACACCTCACTACTTCTTCAGTAAGGGTAAGGCTGGCTTGATCTCCATGATCCAAAGGGCATAAAAGCATTCAGGTCACTAATTTTCCAGTAAGGGTAAGATTGATTTGATCTCCATGATCAAAAGGGTATAATCATTCATACATGCCATATTGTGCCTAAACATTAAATTTCTTCATATATTGGCTTTATTTGCATTTTATGATTTTATTTAATGTGTTCATGAGATTCAACACTGCAGATTTAGACAGGATCCCATGCAGGTTCATTAAGGAACGTTGAGGCCAGAACACAAATGGCCAAAAGCCAAATGGCCAAAAAAGAACAACTTATGCATGACATCAATACATGGCGAGACAGACATCCTGAGAAGATTAAGGAACGTTGATGCCAGAACACAAAAGCCAAAAGCCAAATGGCCAAAGTAGAACAACTTATACATGAAACCCAATCCAATGGCCAAAGAATGCAGATCACAGTACTCAGGAGTCAATGAACACACACGTGATGCCAGATAGTCAAACAAGGCTTTTTGTCTAGTGGGCCAAATTGCTTCCAAGAAACCTCCAAATTGGGTCAGACACCCCCACTGTTTGTATTCTTTTTTTAATTTCCTTTTCTTTTCTTTTAATTATTTTAATTGTTTTCTTTAAATTCCAATAAATAATTTTCACAATATAAAATACAGAAAAATTAAAAAATGTTTAATTATATTTAATTCCTATTAATTTATTTTGTAAATAAATGTTAAATAATTAATTTAGTTAAATTAGGTTTTAAAACTTAAATCTTTTTCTTAACAAATTAAAATATGTAGAAATCAGGGTTTTTAACTTTTCATCATTTTTTTAATAAATAACTTTTTCATCATTATTATTATTATTAATTATTAAATATTTTTGTAAATAAATATGTACATTAAATATTTAGTAAATTAGGTTAAACTTTAACTTTTTTTTTCATTAATAATTAAAAACAACTTAGAATTAGGGTTTCTCTTCAATTTTAATTTCTTTATTTCATTAAATACAAAAACCTAAAAAACATTCCTTTCCTTTTAATTAAATAATTAATTAACTTTTAATTCAATTTAATTCCTTAAAGGGTCCAACGCCCTCGAACGTTCCAACTTTAATTCTTTCGCGCATTTATTTTTCTTTTAAATATTATGTAATTGCTCAAGCCTTGTAATAGTAATTAGGAATTTATTTACTTTCCGCATTTTTTATTCAAAACGGGTCTTTGTTAATTTGGCGATGTATAGACCCGCGCCTTGTAATAGCGTAGAATTTTACTTTCCGCACTTTAATTTCCGCACTTTTAAACTGCTAACTTGCATGAAAGAATGAATGACTAATTAAAAACAATGCGTAGATCACTATGATACATGTACAAGATAAATGCTAAACTGAAAATAACACACAAATTCACACACCACTCTTAGGGTACGCCTCACTGTTGCCTTGCCTTCGAAACGTGGTCGTCGAGTATAGGACGTCTTAGTAAGTCCTTATGTCCATTGATCTAGATGCCTCGAAACAAGTTGCCTCGGAACAGTTGCCTCGAAACGGTTGCCTCGGAATAAAAAAGATCAATGGCATAAGGGTAGCTTCTAAGGTGTCCTACTGTTGCTCTGGTGACCACACTATCCCTACAAACTAATTGATCCGAATACCTCCAACGGTGGTGCTACCTACCTCTCAATGGTGGGATGGCACTACCTTAAGGACATTTACACAGCCTAATTCCTTAGGGTAGGTAGACGACTCATGGATACTTGCTCTCTTAAAAAACAAACGAAAATCTTTTCACACCGACACTTTTCAAAAAGCTTTCAAAACAATTTTTCAAACACTCTTGAGGACTGATACAAGAGTTATTCCGAAATCTTTAAACGAAAATTTTTCAAACCCACTCACACTTTGAAAAGCAAACACTTTTGAAAACACAATGAGAAAGTATCTAAGAGCCCATGGATAACCATGGATAGAAAGGGTGCTAACACCTTCCCTTTCTATAAATCTACCTCCCGAACCGAGAAACTATCTCATAAGGAATTTTGCTGTGCTTTTGTCCTGTCCATGTTGGAGAAAATAAAAGACGATGACGACTCTTGCTTCCGCGACATTTCGTGAACCAGCGTTAAACAGTCAGTTCCAGATCCACCGATCACAGAACTGGCGACTCTGCTGGGGAAATCTTTTAAAGTGAGGTGTACCTTAGGACTAAGATCACTTTTGTTTTCAATTGTTGTGCTTGTTTGCTTTATTATTGTAGGATTGTCTTGGGAGTTCTATAGATCCTAACCCGGATCTGGGGGATACCTTCTTAGAAAGTAGCAACAAGGCTGTGAGGGAACTGTGCGGGGTATACCGACATGGTTGAAGCAGTCTGCTACGTTGATGTGGCACTTTGGTGTGTACCGGTAACCCTTGAGTTCAGTCAAGGAGAGTACGGGGCCTCCGTGTGGTGTCATGAAGCATCAACTGACCTTAGGAACCTTAATTGAACCATCTTGGCCTCTTTAGGGTAGTGAGATAACTGACTTTGGTGCAGTCCGAGGTTGGTTGATACTCGATACTACACTCAATTGAGGGTTGTTTTCTTGGAATATTTCGGTCGCCAGTTCAGTGGCTAAATCGAAACGATGAACAATGAAAGCAATCCAGTGATATTGGGACCCTTAGAACCCGGTTACTTCTGATAGGACAGGTTGAGCCCACCAACTTCAAGAGGGTAATACCCAGACCCTATGCTGGCCTACACTCTAAGGGCTCTCTTGTGTGACTTGAGTGCCTTCAAACTTGACTATTTGCATGCTTGTTATCTGACACATGAGTTCCTTGCAGGTTTAACAGTCCTTAATTGGGACTCATTACAGGGCCTACTTACATCACCACATGCATGGCATAACATCATACCATTGCATGCATCTTGCATAAGGACTAACCCATTTCAAGGATCTCAAGGGTCTGTGATACAGGTCATGATGAATCAAAATGTCTAGCAAGGGGCAAAGGGGATTTATTTTCCTCTAGCCAAGGTTGGTAACCTGAGTCAGGGGCTATGACCCACTAGATATGGTGAGCTTTGACTCCTGGAGAAGGTTCCTCTAGCCAAGGTTGTTTGGAGATTAAAACACAATGACTCGAGTCAGGGGCTATGACCCACTCGATATGGTGAGCCTGGACTCTTGAAGAAGGACTCTCAACAACATGCAGTCCCTTCAATCAAGCCACTGAATTCAAATTCTAACGATTTTCTTGTTTACCCCGCGAGATCCTTGAAAACATTGCATGCATACATACATATCATTGCATTACAGGTATCCCTTTTACAGGTTGCTTACCTTCTTCGCTGTTTATTTCATCCGATCGTCATGAATCCTGAATCCTCTACTGAGAAATCCATCCAGGCTCTCCAGGCTCAGAACGCCCAGTTCCAAGAGTTGATCATGAGTCTAGCCCAGGGGCAACAAGATCTGAAGATCCTGCTTTTGAAAAAGAAGAAAAAGAGGACGGTGCTATTCAACCCTAGACGCAAATCTGGGAATGGATCACAAAATGAAGTTGAGCAGACTACCCCATCTGCTGGGAAAGACAGTCCCCAAGAAAGGGAGGTTCCTAGTCCAGTGGTCTCCGACAACGAGACCGATTACAATGAGGAGCAGTATCCTCCAGCTGAAGACAGGTACGAGCAGTTGGAAGACCGTCTGAATGCCATGGAAATTCAACAAGTGCCTGGTTTGGATTTCGGAGACTTGGGTCTATCTTCTGGTGTGGTCATCCCACACAAGTTCAAAGCACCATCTTTCACAAAGTATGACGGGGCGTCCTGCCCTAAGCTACATCTCAGATCTTATGTGTGGAAGATTCAGCCGTATACTGTGGATAAGAACTTGTGGATCCACTTCTTCCAAGAGAGTCTTTCAGGGACTCATCTCGAATGGTTCTATCAGTTGGATGGAACCAAGGTTCGTAACTGGGAGGAGTTGGCTACTGCTTTTTACAAGCAGTATCAGTATAATGTCGACCTCGCTCCTACACGTACCCAACTCCAGGGTATGTCGTTAGGATCGGGAGAAGGTTTTAAGGAGTACGCCCAAAAATGGAGAGACCTTGCTGGAAGGGTACAACCACCTCTAACTAACCGTGAGCTCGTTGACATGTTCTTGGGGACTTTGTCTGGTCCATTCTACAACCATCTGATTGGGAATTCTTCTGCTGGGTTCACAGATCTTATCTTGACTGGGGAGAGAATTGAAGCTGGTATCAAGTCGGGGAAGATTCAAGAAACCGCACCTGCTGATGCTCAGAAAAATCCCCACAGTGGGAAGAAGGAGTCCAATGCTATACATGGTAAAAAGGGTCGTCATGATGTAGGGGAAATCCAGATCTCTGATCCCACGCCCGTTCAACCAAGAAAGAGAAATAGGCGTAGGATAAAGTATCAAGATAGGAAGTATACTGACATCAACATGTCTTTGTCTCAGGAATTACAGCAATTGCTGAAGGCAAAACTGATAACACTAAAGGATCCTCCTCAAAATCCTGATACTTCCTCTTCCAAGTACAACCCGGGTGTGAGATGTGCCTACCATTCTGACAGTCCTGGACATGACACCGACGACTGTTGGACCTTAAAGAACAAGATCCAGGATTTGATTGACGCCAAGGAGGTCAAGTTTGAACATTGATCCTACACCAAATCATCGAGAATGTCTTTTGTTCATTCGAATGTTCAAGTTGTATTTTTCTTTGATTGTTCAAACATTTTATTCATGTCAAACTTTGTTATTTCATTAATGTATTACACGTGTCTGTTTTGAAGTAATTATGTTTACTATGCTTAAAACTATTTTCATATTTTTGTGATGTTCAACGCTCGGTTAACAATTCTAAGCCTTTTGAGGGAGGATGACGAAAACGATACCACGATATACAGTATGCTTTTGAACAGACCCCGCTGATGAGGTACAGGCATTGTTTCAATTCCTAAACACTGGAGTTATAAGGCAGATAATCCCTCGTTAACCCCTTTGAGACAAAGAAGTAGGAGTTTTTCTTTTCGAAAATTAAAACCCTTAATCATAACCTGGGGCAGAGTAGTTTTCTCAGTTGATCCAAGTGCACAACGAATAGCACCAAAGAAGTCCTTACAAAGCAAAAGACAGTGATGGTTCCGAATAATTAAAGATAGGCGGTCATTATCTATCAAAATAAAAGCCCAATAAGTCAAAACCTATGAAGGAGACTTACAAAACTGGGGCATCCCGCTGACTGTAACTCCACAAAAGAAACAGTACAGGCAAAAAATAGGGATAACGAAATCAAAAAGAAAGAGGTCCTACAAACCCTCAACAAAAAAGGAAATGACTGCCTAATCAAAATAAATCGTCAGTATCCGAACCATCACTGGTATATCAAAGCAAAGACGCAACAAGGTCTAACGCACGATTAGCTGAGTTTAGGATTGAAGAATATCACGAAGAACGGGTGGGTACAAATAAATTTGAGCCTTTATCCTTTGTTTCTTGAACCGTGAACCAGGCCACGTTATAACCCTTAAAAGTCCTAGCTGAAGCATGGGTTAGTTCGAAAGCATACTGTTACGAAAGGTATCCTGACTCCTTAAGGCTTGCGGTAAAATAACGAGTTGACATCACAGTTTACAAAAAAAAAACTCACTTGCTTTTATTGAAAAATGCATTTTCAAAAATTTCAAGACAGACATAAGCTTTGCATTCTTAAGATAACATTGTTTGCATATGATTATTTGTTTGAACAGCAGAGAACTTTGTGCAACGAATATCCGATGAACGAAGGTCCTCTCAACAAAAGAGCCACCTCCGGTGGAAGAAACACTTCCAATCAAGGGGCATGGCATGATCATTGTCCATCATCTGGGGCAGTTAAGTCAAGATTCGGAGAATCTCTCAAAAGGCCAACCAGCTTGGGGCAAATCTCCATCTGGATCACCTGGGGCATTCCGACAACGAATCTTGCCTGATCAGACATCTTCTAGTGGTACGGCAACGCAATACTACTGACAGTGACAACTCCCTGCTCTCTGAGAGCATGGATATAGTCGAAAAAATACTATGCAAAATCAAAGACCCGCTAGGTTGACACACCTAGGCAAAAATAAGGGCTTCCCGGCGAACCAAAAGGGTTCGGGAAAAATAAGGGATGAAATGAAAAAATCTGTACACCCGGCAAGTCGAAAACCTGAAAAGGCGGCTTGGGCAAAAAAAGGGTATCCCGGTGGACTGAAAACCCGAAAGGGCGGTCCAGGCAAAAATTAGGGATCAAAGCGTACGACTATATCCGGGCATCTCGTCACCTGTCTACCAGAAGATTTGTCAATTACCCCCACAGGTGCCTTCTCCCACTGAAACTGGGGCAATAATGAGTTGTCTAAGCAATCTAGTTGCTCTGCCATCAAGGTACCAAGACAAGTTCAGCTGAAGAATGACCAAGATACCCTAATTCCCCACAGAATGAGATAAGGTTCAGCCATACTCCCCCGAGCAGAGAAGGCACAATACCTCCAGCAAGTCAGCAATACTCTCCCCAAGCAGAGTTAGCTTACTGTCAGCCTTAAGGAAGTTGGATTATCCCCCGAAGATCTCAATATTCCCCGGCGGAGTACAAACATTCCTAACAAGCGTCCCCGGCAATCTTGATCTAAGATTGTTCCCCGGCGGAATATCGGACATCAAGTGGAGCCATTTCCCAGTCCAATCTGAAAAAGTTTCCCCAGGAACGTTGAATCCACCTCCCCAACAGGTCTTAAAGCTTATCCCCAGTAGATTCTGGAAGCTTATCACCTGCAGAGTACGAACGCTCTCCCCCGAATTTATTCAAAGGTTATTTCCCCACCAGGATATAACTGGGTTATCCTCAGCCAATTGCCACGGAAAGATCGCCCCCGGCGAAGTCTTCCTATCCCCAGCGGAGTTCATCTAATCTTCCAACAAAGCTCAACAATGGTATCCCCAGCGGAGTTATCATCAAACCTCAGAAAAGTACATCTCTTCCCACAGAGCATTCCCCGCAGAGTATTCTATTCGCCAAGTTTATTCCCCAACGGAGTCATCTTCTCCTACCGGTATTCTTGCAACCATCATCCCCAGCGAAAACGAAGAACTCTCTTCAACATCAGCCCAGGATTCAGCTCCCGGCATTCGTCAAGGATTTATTTTCCTAGACGAAAATACATTCATAAACATCACATTGTCATACATTATGATACATGCATACACGAATCATATCACCCCAATCTCATTTATTTTTGAGAACATCATGACATCATGCATGTCATACATTATGACATTGCATACAACTAACTCGTTACTTTTTCAGGAAAGAACGATCAACAGATAAAAGTCTTTACCTTTTGAAGTAGAAGACGTCCAAGATTCCTTCATCATTCTGCTGAGGTTGTAGTCGCCTAAGATTCCTTCATCATTCTGCTGAGGTTGTAGTCGCCAAAGATTCTCTCA
Organism: Vicia faba; assembly: GCA_948472305.1. Lineage (NCBI taxonomy): Eukaryota > Viridiplantae > Streptophyta > Magnoliopsida > Fabales > Fabaceae > Vicia > Vicia faba. The sequence goes on along the minus strand of OX451735.1, from coordinate 104,380,926 downwards.
TCATTCTGCTGAGGTTGAAGTCGCCAAAGATTCTCTCATCATTCTGCTGAGGTTGTAGTCGCCTAAAGATTCTCTCATCATTCTGCTGAGGTTGTAGTCGCCTAAGATTCTCTCATCATCCTGCTGAGGTTGTAGTCGCCTAAGATTCTCTCATCATTCTGTTGAGGTTGTAGTCGCCTAAAGATTCTCTCATCATTCTGCTGAGGTTGTAGTCGCCTAAGATTCTCTCATCATTCTGCTGAGGTTGTAGTCGCAAAAGATTCTCTCATCATTCTGCTGAGGTTGAAGTCGCCAAAGATTCTCTCATCATTCTGCTGAGGTTGTAGTCGCCTAAAGATTCTCTCATCATTCTGCTGAGGTTGTAGTCGCCTAAGATTCTCTCATCATTCTGCTGAGGTTGTAGTCGCCTAAAGATTCTCTCATCATTCTGCTGAGGTTGTAGTCGCCTAAGATTCTCTCATCATCCTGCTGAGGTTGTAGTCGCCTAAGATTCTCTCATCATCCTGCTGAGGTAGTAATCGTCCAAGGTTCTCTCATCGTCCCGTTGAGGTAGTAATCGCCCAAGGTTCTCTCATCGTCCCGTTGAGGTAGTAATCGCCCAAAGGTTCTCTCATCATCCCGTTGAGGTAGAAATCGCCCAAAGGTTCTCTCATCGTCCCGTTGAGGTAGTAATCGCCCAAGGTTCTCTCATCGTCCCGTTGAGGTAGTAATTGCCCAAGGTTCTCTCATCGTCCCGTTGAGGTAGTAATCGCCCAAGGTTCTCTCATCGTCCCGTTGAGGTAGAAATCGCCCAAGGTTCTCTCATCGTCCTGTTGAGGTAGTAATCACCCAAGGTTCTCTCATCGTCCCGTTGAGGTAGTAATCGCCCAAGGTTCTCTCATCGTCCCGTTGAGGTAGAAATCGCCCAAAGGTTCTCTCATCATCCCGTTGAGGTAGTAATCGCCCAAGGTTCTCTCATCGTCCCGTTGAGGTAGTAATCGCCCAAGGTTCTCTCATCGTCCCGTTGAGGTAGAAATCGCCCAAAGGTTCTCTCATCGTCCCGTTGAGGTAGAAATCGTTCAAGGTTCTCTCATCATCCCGTTGAGGGCACGTCTGAAGAGTTTGAAGATCTGATTCCTGTATCTTGCCAGGGTGTATCTGTTGACGACTAATTCCAGACTCGATTCCTATATCCTGCCAGGGCACGTCTGAAGAGTTTGAAGATCTGATTCCTGTATCTTGCCCGGGTGTATCTGTTGACGACTAATTCCAGACTCGATTCCTGTATCCTGCCAGGGCACGTCTGAAGAGTTCGAAGATCCGACTCCTGTATCTTGCCAGGGTGTATCTATTGACGACTATTCTCCGGACTCGATTCCTGTATCTTGCCAGGGCCCGTCTGAAGAGTTTAAAGATTCGATTCCTGTATCCAGCCAAGGCACATCTACATAAAGAGTTTGAAGATCAACTCCTGTAACAGCTCCTGTGACAGGCCAGGTAATTATTTTCTTTCTCAGGTACGCAAGTTCTTGCTAAGGAATCTCTTACGCGATTGACAACCTCCCGATGGCATCTGTAAGCCCATCCACATACCAACAGTCTCCAAATGGCATCTATAAGCTCATCCCCCATCCATCACTTCCAAATGGCATCTATAAGCCCATTCCCCCTACATCACATTGCTGATACTACACCATGCGAGTGCAAATTTCTGGGCACTCTAGTGTTCAATCATCTTCCACCTTCGGATCACGAAAGGCACGCAAGCCAATCTACATCCTCAGGTTTAAGAAGATTGAACAGGGGCAACTGTTGTACCCCAAAATTTGCCCTCCCGTATTTCTCAAAATATTTCAAGAAAAATTCACAAGTCCAACCCGGCGCGTCATATTCAGGTATTCTTTCGCCAAGATATCTCTGATAACATATTCTCAAATTCAGGTTCGGCTCAAGAGTCAATTCTTTAAAGAAGGTATCCGAATGTGTGAGTTTTCTCGAAGAAATATGGTGAAAAAGTGTGCTGAAAGTGCAGTTTTTACGCGCTAAAAAATTCATAACTTGAAGATCGTGGCTCGTATCGAACCCGTTCCGGTGGCCAAAATTCCGTCTTGACATTATCTACGTTTTCATATCTCATGGCTGGAAGCCAATTTCGATCAGAAGGTCTTCAAAAATGTGGATTTATCAAGTATTTTCATACAGAAAATTTGTGACAGAAGTTTATTTGCGTCATATTCAGAAAATCATAACTTGGTCGATTTTCATCGTATCGAGCTGGTTCCGGCGCCAAAATTTCACAAATTGAGTTGGCTACATTTTCACAGAAGGTATTGAGTTCAAACGGTATTCAAAAGGCCTTCGTTTTTTGCTCAGAGTGCATGACACGCTGAAAATCCTGAATGCTGAATATTATTTCATCTGGGCTGAAACTTCAAAAATTCATAACTCGGTCAATTTTTATCGGATTGGGCTCATATTTTTACACAAGGTCCCTGACTCATAGATCTACAACTTTGCTTCAAAAGTCTAGACCGGATTATGCTCCGATCAATACCAGTTTTTTATTGAAGAACGTGTCAGAGTCGACACTGGAGCCCAAAATAAGTTTGTCTGAGCTGAAACTTCAAAAATTCATAACTAATTCACCGTTTATCCGATTGAGCCGATTTTCGGACAGGAGTTAGTTATCGATGTCGGATACATTTTGTTTTCACATTTCAACTTCAAAAATTGCACTTAAGTCCCTGCGATTTAGCCTGGAAAGTGACGAACTCAAGTGAACATTGGAGGCCCAATTGCACATTCAAAGCCCATTTTCTTTACCCTAATTTCCATTATATAATCACCTTCTTTTCACACAAACCAAAGAAGAAAAGAGAAAAAGAAAACCCTTGCCACAACGCTGTCACAATATCAAATTCTTTCAAGAACCCTAAAACCTTGAAATCCTTATTACAAATCCCCCTCTCACTACAAACAAGCCATCACAGTTACAAACCAACACCTCACTACTTCTTCAGTAAGGGTAAGGCTGGCTTGATCTCCATGATCCAAAGGGCATAAAAGCATTCAGGTCACTAATTTTCCAGTAAGGGTAAGATTGATTTGATCTCCATGATCAAAAGGGTATAATCATTCATACATGCCATATTGTGCCTAAACATTAAATTTCTTCATATATTGGCTTTATTTGCATTTTATGATTTTATTTAATGTGTTCATAAGATTCAACACTGCAGATTTAGACAGGATCCCATGCAGGTTCATTAAGGAACGTTGAGGCCAGAACACAAATGGCCAAAAGCCAAATGGCCAAAAAAGAACAACTTATGCATGACACCAATACATGACGAGACAGACATCCTGAGAAGATTAAGGAACGTTGAGGCCAGAACACAAAAGCCAAAAGCCAAAAGCCAAATGGCCAAAATAGAACAACTTATGCATGAAACCCAATCCAATGGCCAAAGAATGCAGATTACGGTACTCAGGAGTCAATGAACACGCACGTGATGCCAGATAGTCAAACAAGGCTTTTTGTCTAGTGGGTCAAATTGCTTCCAAGAAACCTCCAAATTGGGTCAGACACCCCCATTGTTTGTATTCTTTTTTTAATTTCCTTTTCTTTTCTTTTAATTATTTTAATTGTTTTCTTTAAATTCCAATAAATAATTTTCACAATATAAAATACAGAAAAATTAAAAAATGTTTAATTATATTTAATTCCTATTAATTTATTTTGTAAATAAATGTTAAATAATTAATTTAGTTAAATTAGGTTTTAAAACTTAAATCTTTTTCTTAACAAATTAAAATATGTAGAAATCAGGGTTTTTAACTTTTCATCATTTTTTTAATAAATAACTTTTTCATCATTATTATTATTATTAATTATTAAATATTTTTGTAAATAAATATGTACATTAAATATTTAGTAAATTAGGTTAAACTTTAACTTTTTTTTTCATTAATAATTAAAAACAACTTAGAATTAGGGTTTCTCTTCAATTTTAATTTCTTTATTTCATTAAATACAAAAACCTAAAAAACATTCCTTTCCTTTTAATTAAATAATTAATTAACTTTTAATTTAATTTAATTCCTTAAAGGGTCCAACGCCCTCGAACGTTCCAACTTTAATTCTTTCGCGCATTTATTTTTCTTTCAAATATTATGTAATTGCTCAAGCCTTGTAATAGTAATTAGGAATTTATTTACTTTCCGCATTTTTTATTCAAAACGGGTCTTTGTTAATTTGGCGATGTATAGACCCGCGCCTTGTAATAGCGTAGAATTTTACTTTCCGCACTTTAATTTCCGCACTTTTAAACTGCTAACTTGCATGAAAGAAACAATGCGTAGATCACTATGATACATGTACAAGATAAATGCTAAACTGAAAATAACACACAAATTAACACACCACTCTTAGGGTACGCCTCACTGTTGCCTTGCCTTCGAAACGTGGTCATCGAGTATAGGACGTCTTAGTAAGTCCTTATGTCCATTGATCTAGATGCCTCGAAACAAGTTGCCTCGGAACAGTTGCCTCGAAACGGTTGCCTCAGAATAAAAAAGATCAATGGCATAAGGGTAGCTTCTAAGGTGTCCTACTGTTGCTCTGGTGACCACACTGTCCCTACAAACGAATTGACCCGAATACCTCCAACTGTGGTGCTACCTACCTCTCAATGGTGGGATGGCACTACCTTAAGGACATTTACACAGCCTAATTCCTTAGGGTAGGTAGACGACTTATGGATACTTGCTCTCTTAAAAAACAAACGAAAATCTTTTCACACCGACACTTTTCAAAAAGCTTTCAAAACAATTTTTCAAACACTCTTGAGGACTGATACAAGAGTTATTCTGAAATCTTTAAACGAAACTTTTTCAAACCCACTCACACTTTGAAAAGAAAACACTTTTGAAAACACAATGAGCAAGTATCTAAGAGCCCATGGATAACCATGGATAGAAAGGGTGCTAACACCTTCCCTTTCTATAAATCTACCTCCCGAACCGAGAAACTATCTCATAAGAAATTTTGCTGTGCTTTTGTCCTGTCCATGTTGGAGAAAATAAAAGACGGTGGCGACTCTTGCTTCCGCGACATTTCGCGAACCAGCGTTAAACAGTCAGTTCCAGATCCACCGATCACATTCATATTTCTGAAACCATGATGAAATCTGCCATAACTGTTATGTGTGCATTTTATGTTTTTTTGAGAAATGACTAAGTTGTAGATGCTCTGGTGGGCATGGAGAAGGAGATGAAATTCATCATCAGAACTTACTTTGTGATATATGTTTATGTTTTTTCTTCTAATATCAGATGTATAGCCGCCCTAGTGGTAGAGAGCGTGCGCATAAGACATTAGTGTTAAGGGTCCTGAGTTCTAGCCCCAGAAATACCTTTTTTATGTTTATTTCCTGAAATTTTTACCCCATTAGTTGGACCAGAACTTCTAGATCAATCCCCTTTAATTGCTTATCAAAACAGTGATCCTGGACCAGAACTTCTAGATCAATCCCCTTTAATTGCTTATCAAAACAGTGATCTTGGACCAGAACTTCTAGATACTCTCAGCAACAGCATTGACATTTCACTTGCCCATTATCAGAACTTTTAGGTTCCCAGTTACATTAGAACCTCTAAACTCTCTCAAACAACCAAAACTTCTGAGTTGCCAATGACATTAGAACTTCTAGACTCCCTCAGCAATCAGAACTTCTAGGCTTTCCTTTGTTCCCAGTGACCCCATAGCTTTAAGGTGTCCGGATCATGAACTTCTGACCTTCCCCTTTTCTGCTAACATTTTCCGATTTGCAGCGCATCAGAGTCAGAACTTCTGTTCTCTCTTTTTTCAGCAACGTGTTGATTCTGTCCCTTTTTTCCTCCTATTATTTTTACCATCATTTTGTTTTTTTTCATTAATCAAAAACACCAAAAATATTTTTATACTCACATGATTTATTTTATTTCTTTTGAAACAAAAAGACCAAAAATATTTTCTTAAGCTAATTCATTTCTTCTCTTAACAAAAACAAAACAAGTCCATTTTACATTTCTTGTACATTATTTCAATATGATTGTAATAGATAATTAGGACTTTACTTTCTTGCAATCCCCATTTGTAAATTTGTATACCCCATCCCCCTAAATGATTGTAATAGCGTAGAATATTTATCTTCCGCAATTTATCGCTTTCATATAAATGCTAGTAAAGTAGGATTTGTATAGGAAGATAAAATCAACAAGTAGACAACCCCTAATCAAATACTTAATGCATGCAAATCAAACACACTACTCACACATGCACCCCTAGGTTAATTCCACTTGTTTCCTTATAAAAATGGTCATGTTATGCATGTGATACGTCTTAGCAGAATAATTAAAATACAAGATCATAGTCCCTTGATGACACTTCAAATGTTACCTTATAAATGATCTTAGACCCTCAAGAGAAATACTAAGACATCTCACAACATCGTTATTCATGACTATACGATGACCCACGCCTGTCCATTTACATCCAAAGGTAAAACTTCTTATCAATCAATGGTAAGATAGTAGGATCTAGGAGAGGAGGAGAAGGACAAAGACTTTTGAGTAGGTAGAAACGTTCTTAGTTGCTTGCTTATTTTCAAAACAAATATCCTTTCAAACACACACCAAACATTTTCAAAACATGAAATATTTTCAAAAGTCCAACACTTTGTATACATTCTTATAAAGACAAGAATCATTACAAAGTTTGCCTAAATGAAGGCAATTTTCAAAAATACATTCAAAATCCACCACAAAGTACACTTTCAAACAAAATAAAGTGATCTAGCAAGCAACTAAGAGCCCATAGATAACTATGGATGAAAAGGGTGCTAACACATTCCATTTTCATAATCTACCCCCCGAACTAAAGAAATAATCCCAAAGGTCTTTCCTGTTCTTTTCACCCCTTCCTTTATTGGATAAAAGAAAAGTCAGTGGCGACTCTTGCTATCCACAAAAATTGCGATCAAACGTAAAACATCCCAAGTCAGTTCTCCCACCGTGTTTCATACGTCTACATTGCATTGCATATCCATGAAACTTTTTGCATGCCTAAAAGCCAAAAATGTTTTTGCACACTCAAGCATTGTTCATACACTTCCATTTTCATCCATCTTCATAAAGCTCATATCTCTTCCATTTACAGAAAACATCCACCCTTATCCAACCGTGATCCAGCAAGCAAGATTCCCAATACTCACAATCGAACTCAAAGCATGTATCAAGAAGCCATGGAGGAACTCAAAAGTGACCAAGAATTGCTGAAGAAGGAGGTCCACTAGATGAAGACTAAAATGAACTTGATCATGCAATTATTACCGAGGAGCGAAGTTAACCCTTCGTCGTCCCAGCCATGAGCCTATTCAACACCACAGATGCCACCACTGTGGGGAGTTCCCCCACCTCAACAGCAACTACGACAACCTTATCAACATAAGGGAAATGCCCAACAAAGGGGAAGACAAAACTTACCACCAAGAAGATTTGATCCACTTCCCATACCTCACAGTCAGCTACTACAACATTTACTCAAGGTATCTTTGGTAGAGCAGAGGTAACTGAATCCTCCGAACGGGACACTCCCGCCTAAGTATGACGCAAATTCCAGGTGTGAGTATCATGCCAACTCTCTAGAACATACGCTTGAAAGATGTTGGGATTTCAAACACAAGGTCCAAGATTTGATCGACAACAAGCAATTGACTTTTGAAGAAGGGATCCCATTGGTGAACGGTCGTCCTTTGCTTTTACAAATCCAGAGACTAAGAAGAATTCCCTAAAGTTAGTGGATCAACAAGAGGACTTATCTCAAGATCATTAGGCCTTTATCATTTTGATTTGTAATTTCCTAGTTGTTAGTTTTCATTTGCTATAAATTTGCATCTTTGGATCAATAATTCTAATAAAATAACCATGCATGTTCTTGAATCCATTCCACAAGTAATCAATGACTTTCTATTCTTCTTTTCTATCTTCCATTTCATAACTTTAACAAACTTTGATGGAGAATGATGAAAATACAAAATAATCGAATTTTACTGAGGTATGATTTTTAATAGTAAGGCTTAGCTGATGACGTAAGGCTTTGTGTGTGTGTGTGTGTGAGATACAACTAGGGTTTTACAAAACAAACTTCATCAAGTTTAAATACTTAGACACATGGGTACTATTTATAAAATTGCTTGTGTATTCTACAAGTTGAAAAATCCCACTTAAGAGTATTGCACCTTGGAGTTTATAGTATTCCACTTAAGCTTACCATAACATACATGTTACCTATACTACTTAAGTTCACCGTACCTTGCATTGTTCCATACTTCACTTAAGTACATTGTATCTTACCAAGTACCACATTTTCTTAAGTAGACAGAACCTTGAGATGCACAATGTTTCTCTAATTAACACTAATACTTCACAAGACTTCATACTAGAATAAGAGTCACTTACTCATTTTATCTCCTATAAATGTTTTGTTATGTGTTTGAACCTGTAGCTCTTATGGCGTTGGTAATTATATTAAATCATAAATTAAATGTAATAAACAATGACTGGTATATATGGATCTATGTGCTTGCAAGTATAAAGTGAATAACTCTGCATAATACACTCTCTTAATTTTTTATGACGACAACAATGTATAAAGTCGGCGACAATAGATTTCAACTCCTTAATGATGGTGACCTAACCAAAAAAACATCTCAAGCCTCATCAACAGAAAGAGAATCAAGACTAAAGAGCTTTTGTGAAAGTAAGGAAGAACTCTTAAATACTAAGGTAACTCTTTCTCTCTCTCTCTCTCACACACACACACACACACCTTAAAACCCCCTTTTTCAAAAGTATTTATCTTAGAAATTCTTTTCCAAGCCAAGCTAAGTGATTAAGAAGTTGTCATAAAACTTTTTGAATAAAGCAATCGATTAGAACATTATGCTAATCGATTGACAAAACTTTTTTGAATTAGCCAATTGATTGAAGCATTAATCCAATCAATTAGAGAATGGATAATAAATTAACCAAGCAAATGGGAGAAAACTTAATGACTTGCAACATCTCTATATCCAATATTTATTATTTGGGCATGATAATCAATTAAAAATATTGGCCAATCGGTTGGAGCATTATACCAATCGATTGCCTCATCAATTTGGCCCATGGATTATTTTCTTTTCTGGTTTTTCCAACTCATATATCAAGGAGGCTTGCCTCCTCTTCATTTCACACCACTTTCCAATGATTTATATTTTCTTTGGAATTTATATCTCTATTTTCTCTCCTTCTTTCTTTAGAATTTTTTTCTTCACTTGAGATTGCCTTAGTGCTTTTGAGTAAAACTTTGATTGTGAGGAAGAGCTTGTATGTGACTGTGCTAGTCATTTAATTATTAAGAATGAGATACTCTTAAGAGATTGAGTTTGGTCCGTGAGGTAAAACAGTCATAAAATATATGTGGTTGGTTTCTTGAGCTTTATCGGAAAAAGCTTTCTTTTGGTTATTGACATAAGCCATTGAAATTTTATGGCACTTGCAAAGCATGTTAATAATGATGTCTCAACATCAGAACAACATCACTATATATGTTACAATATATGTTGACAGACAGATTGTAAGTGATACTGAAACTAAATTGTAGAATGATAAATAACACATAAGGTTGTTAACCCAGTTCGGTGCAACATCACCTACATCTAGGGGCTACCAAGCCAGGAAGGAAATTCCCTATGACCGTATTAATTCAAAGCCTAAACAACCCCAGTTTACAACTTCTTACTTAATCACTATCTTGTGCAACTTCTACCTAGAAATCATCATATAGATATAAGAAATCCCATCTCACTTCCTAATCACTTCAGTGATATCTAACGGTCCCAATCCCAGTGTGTGTGTGTATCCAAAACAACCCAATTTAGAAGATTACACTTCAAATACAAAGCTCAACTCTTTTGCTTAAAATCTTCAAGAGTGAGAACAATAACTTGACAAATTGTCAAGTAACAATCAGTCTACCACATAGTATCAAAATATACATGGGTGACTTATAATTGCACAAGAGACTCTCAAAACGTAAGACTCATGATTCCCATAATTTACAAAATTATTGAAAACTTAATTGAAAGAATTGATACATTAGGTTTAAGTCTTATCTTTAAATACACCTCTGCAGTCCATGGGCTTCGAAATCTACATCAGATATTTCTCCACAAGCTGAGTTATGCACCAATTGTGCAGCAAAATTTCCATAAATCTTTGAACAAACAATACCAAGTTTCCTAAACTTTCTCAAGGCCCAATTTGGTAACTTATGTATAGCTGGAGATACAAAACTTGTTCCAGATTAAATCTTCTTGACCTGCGAAATTTACTAAGACATATCCAAAAGAAATATCACAGAATCCAATTAAATCTGTCAAGATTTAAAACAGACTGTACATGTTCTGGTACAGAATGTCACAACATATGACAAAACATCTTTCTTCAATGAACCTGCCCAACATGTTAGAACATCTTCCATAACGTCTTTGTTGTGAACCATGTTTTAGAAAAATTGTTGTCAATCCCAAAACCTGTTAGAATATAGTTTGATTCTACAACCCTTATAAGATTTTTGATGATAAAAAACACAAAGAACAAATATGCACTCTAAATTTGTGTTGTATGTTGTACAGGAGTTCTGACTGAAACGGCATCAGAAGTTAAGCCACAAAAGCTTTCAAGCTGAGAAATCAAAATATTCTGAAGAATGATGATCAGAATCTGCGCAGAAGTAAAAGATACTCTGATTCTGAATAGAAGTTTAATGCACCAACAGATTCTCATGTCTCTGAGTTATCAAAGTTCTGAAGTAAACCAACATGTAAGATTCCCAAGTTCTGAAGCGTTACTTTTCCATTAAGACAGTATCATTTGTAACGGCTTCATTCAGACAAGAATCTTCTCAGTATGGAAAGTGCATTAAGTGTCCATTATCATGTTTCAATATGAACAGATATCCACGCCTATTTAAACAAGCTCAAAGGGTAAATTGTTTACGATTTTGCAAATGACTGCTTCATACATCTCAAAAAGCTACAAATATTCATATTCATTTTATACTCAAATTGTGTAATACATCACAGTAGTGATACAGTTTTTGTAACAAAAAATAAATAACACACAGTAAATCTTTCTTAGATTAAGATATTGTTCCTTGAGATAAACCGAGTTGTGGTCATACTCAAGAAAACTTTGGTAGTTATCAAAGTAGATTTGTAATCTGTTTGATTAGTGGATTATGTCCTCGTTGGAGAGAGGCGAAATCACCTTGGCGGATGGACTAGATTAGTTTGAGATCAAGCGAACCAGGATAAAAATCTTGAGTTTATTGCTTTTTATTTTTAAGTTTCAATTCAACCCCCTTCTTGTGTTTTTCACTTCTTCAATTGGCATCAGAGCGGCTGGTTCTGAGCTCATACACTTAATCGTGCCAGTATAAGATCCAAGCTTTAGAAAAACACTATGGTGGGACCAAGCCAAAACATCAGCAATGACTATCATGATGACAAGGAAAGAATCAGTGGCAAACCTCTAGTCTTTGATGGAGAAAATTTTGACTACTGGAAAGACAGAATTGAGAGCTTCTTTCTGGCTCGTGATGCTGACCTATGGGACATGGTAATTGATGGATACATACATCCAGTGGATGAAAGTGGTCATAAGATAGATAGAAAAATAATGTATGACCAGCAAAAGCGTGATTTTAGAAACCATCATAAGGCCAAAAAAATTCTTCTCAGTGCCATCTCATACTCAGAGTATGAGAAGATCTCAAACAGAGAGACAGCCAAAAACATGTTTAACTCTCTGAGAATGATGCATGAAGGCAACATACAAGTTAAAGAAACCAAGGCCCTTGTGCTCATTCAAAAATATGAAGCTTTCAAGATGGAAGACAGTGAATCCATAGAAGCGGTGTTCTCAAGATTCCAGATTCTTGTTGCTGGGATGAGAGTTCTTGACAAAGGGTATTCTACTGTTGATCATGTGAAGAAGATCATCAGAAGTTTACCAAAGCAATGGAGGCCAATGGTCACTACTCTTAAGCTGACTAAAGATCTCAACAAGATATCTCTGGAGGAACTTGTTAGCTCTCTCAGAAGCCATGAGATAGAGCTAGAAGATGATGAGCCTCAGAAGTAAGGTAAGCCTTTAGCATTAAAATCTAACAAAAAAACTTGATTCTAAGGTTTTGCAGGCTATGGAAGAAACCTCTGATGGATCCTCATCAGAAGAAGACAAATTGTCTCTTCTCTTTGAAAGGGTCAATCAGCTGTGGAAGCAGAGGCAAAGAAAATTCAGAAATTCTAGAGGGTCAGGGAATCAGAATGAATACTCCTCCGGATACAGAAAGTATGAGCCCTCCTCTGGACACAGAAGGTCTGAAGCCTCGTCTGGTCACAGAAAGTCAAAAAACAGAGACATCATCTGCTATGAGTGCAATGAACATGGGCACTACAAAAGTGATTGTCCAAGGCTTCAAAAGGAGAAGCCCAAAAAGAAGTTCTTCAAGGAGAAGAAGAAAAGTCTCATGGCAACATGGGATGATTCAGATACTTCTGACACAGACTCGGAATCAGATGATGAAATAGCCAACATTGCTCTTATGGCTAATATGACAGAAGACAGCGAAGCATCTCAATCAGACTCAGAATCAGACACAAAAGAGGTATTTCCTGATTTTACTGTTAATTTCACTAAATCCGAACTAGCAAAGCCTGAATGAGATTCTGGAAAGGTATCAGCACATCAGAGTCAAATTCAAGAAACTGAAAAGGGATCTTGTCTCTGACTATGAAGAAATTGTGAGTCTTAGATTAGAAAATTCTGAGCTAAAAGAAAAGATTTCAAAACTAGAAATTTATTTACAAAACTCTCAGAAAGAAATAATCTTAGAATATGATCACAGCTTTCAGAAGTTTCTGACTAAAAACATAGATAGAAGCAAGATGGCTTCAATGATCTATGGAGTTAGTAGAAATGGCAGAAAAGGAATAGGATACCAAGGTAAGGTATCTCCACCTAAGAAAGTCATGGACCTAGTAATAAAACGCACACCACTAAAATCACACTTCACATATGGGCACACACATGATCTGAAACACACTAGCAATGATTATTCTTCCAAACCAAAATTCAAACAGAATTTTGGTAAAACTAACAAACGAGGACCCAAAAAGATATGGGTACCTAAGGAAAAAATTATATATGTAGAAGATATCTTTAGCAGCAAGGCTAAAACACCAGTCATGGTACCTAGACTCTGGATGCTCTCGACACATGACGGGAAGAAAGCATATGTTCCAAAGCCTGGAACTTAAACCTGGAGGCTACATGGGCTTTGGAGGCAACCAAAGAGGGAAGATCATTGGCTCTGAAACAATAGGTAATGGTAATCTTCCTTATATTAATAATGTGTTATTAGTTGATGGATTGATGCATAACCTGTTATCCATAAGTCAATTAAGTGATAACGGTTATGATATAATCTTTAATCAAAATTCATGCAAAGCTGTTAGTCAGAAAGATGGAATTATCCTGTTTAATGGAAAGAGGAAAAACAATATTTATAAGATAAAACTTTATGAACTAAAAAGTCAGAATGTAAAATTCCTTCTTAGTATGAGAAGAATATCTCAGATTAACAAACTCAATCTGGTCAGAGGACTTCCTAATCTGAAGTTTCGCTCATATGCTATGTGTGAAGCATGTCAGAAAGGAAAATTTGCAAAACCTTCTTTTAAAGCTAAAAATGTTGTTTCCACCTCTAGACCATTAGAACTTCTGCACATAGACTTATTTGGACTAGTGAAAGTTGCGTCTGTTAGTGGCAAGAAGTATGGGTTAGTAATCGTAGATGACTATAGCAGATGGACATGGGTAGAGTTCTTAAGACACAAGGACGAGTCACATTATGTGTTCGTTGCTTTCTATAACTAAGTTCAGAATCAAAAGGATCTTAGAATTGTCAAAGTTAGAAGTGATCATGGTGGAGAGTTTGAAAACAAAAAAAATTGAAACATTTTTTAATGAAAAAGGAATTTCGCATGACTTCTCTTGTCCTAGAACTCCCCAAAAAAATAGAGTTTTAGAACGAAAGAACAAAATATTGCAAGTGTTGTACCCCAAAATTTTCCCTCTCATTTATCAAGACTTTTCTCACAAGACTTCTTGGACTCAAGACAGGATTAGGGTTTGGTCAGCTCAAGACATCTCATCTTGCACTGATACCCCAAAATTAGGGTTTGAGTTTGCACAAGGATTTTTGGACCATCAATGCTTCATGTGACTTTCATACACCATCTTGGACCCCTAAGATTGCTCATGTCAAGTTTCAAGCCTTGAATCACATTTTTGCTCAGTCAATTGGACAATTGACCTAAAAATCAGATGTATTGGGGAAAAAGTCAACTATGGCCGATTTACAGTCAAACTTCATAATTTTTGATCCACAACAACATTTTAGACTCATATGTACCATTTGATCAAGTTTGGATCACAACTCCTCAAGAAATTTGATCAAATCATCAAAAGGGCAAAATGGTCAAAATTAGGGTTTTGATTGAGAAAGGGCAATTTCTGATTTTTAACCAAGCCAATGACCAATTGGGTTCAAACATGATTTCAAGGGTTAAATGGCATCATCTTGACCTAATTAAATGGTTCAAAAGATCTCAAGTTCATAGGATTGACAGATGAATTTTCCAGTCAACTGATCAAAAGTCAATTGTACACTAAAAAGTCAAACTTTGACTTTTTGGTCAAAATCAAGTGCCAAGGGTCATAATTCATCAAGATATGTCAAAATATGAAACTTGTTCACCAAGAAACTCAAAATTGCAAATTAGGGTTTTGAATTTGAAAATTTTCATAACTTAGAATTTTTCTAAGTATGGAAATTTTCTTATTTTTCCCCAACTTTCCACCACTTTTTCACCATTATGCAATTTGATTCAAAAAAAACTTCTGACATGAAAGTTGTAGTCCTCCATGAAATCTACAACTTTTCTACACAAACTTTTCCCAAAAGATGCTTGGATATCAAGTTATGAATTTGTGAATAGGGGTCCATGAACTAAATAACTTAGTGAAAATTTGCCCTAATTTAGGCAGTTTTTTGACCCAAATTCATGGACATTTTTCACCTAGTTCCAAGAGGTATATCAAAATACATTTCAAAGATGGATTATAGAGCATATGACAAGATTTCCAAAATGTCCAAGAACTATCCAAGATCGTTTGTGGTTAGGGAGAATCGAAGAAAAGAAATTGGCATTTTATCACTTTTGTTCATACCATTTTCACAAAGTATCAAGTTGAAAATATGATCTTGGATGCTTGTACCTTGCATTACAGGTCCTAAACTCATTCTACACTCCATAATTAAATGCTAATTCAGAAGACAAAGGCTTTATTTTCACTTTTGGAACATTACACAAGAGATAATTCCATTAATGGCATAAAGGGCACATTGCCATTTTCATAAAGGCAAGCTTTTGCAACTTTATCATTCTTGAGCCTTGGACCTGTTTCTTTGAGGCAAGGAATCTCCATAGATATCAAGCAATGTATACCAACTCTCTGCAGCTAGCAAGCCAGCCAGTACAAGCATGTTTAGTGTGGTCACTTCACTTTTCTTCAAAAGCAAGAAAAGTTGCAAAAGTCTAAAGGCTTGCACATCTGATGAAGAGTGGACTTTGTATCCATTCTATACATATCCACAAACTTGTCACAACTCAGGATACAAATTGATAGCATCTAAACACTCCAAAACTCCAAAACTCCATTTTTCTGTCCAAAGCATGGCAGTTCTGCAAAACCAAGGCCAACTGATTTTTGGCTCGTGCGTTTTGCCTTTTAACACTTGAAACATCTTATCCACATCATATCCAAGCTATCCAAGCCTTTACATTGTTGTTGTAAGCTCTGTTTCAGCCATTTCCATTTTCAACTTTGGAGCTTGCAACTTGACTTGTGCAGAGACTTCTGGCCATCCACAAAGCAAGCTAGGCATTGGAATAGCTTGAAGGAACTTCAAGGAAGCTCACACGATCCTCAGGCCTCACTCAAAGTCCCCACATTGTCATATCCAAATCCAACTGAAGGAGGTATTTTTCAAAACTCTATATCTCTATTTAGGCATCCTCAGGTCACGATTTGTGAAGAAAAAATGTAGCCCTTATCTTGGTGAAGCTGTACATATGCATATTTGTCATTTATATTAACCATGCTGTGAGAATTTAAAGCTTGAAGTTCATGAAATAATTAGGTCACAATTTAGGGTTGATTAAATTCTCTTTGATCTTTGAGAGTTAGGTTACAAATTTTATATCATTGGAATCGTGAGATTACAAGCTACATGTTTTATGTTATAGGTTTTTGTTTTTATGCAAGCAATAGCAAGATACAGGTTTGTACATGATACACGCGCAGAGCTGAAGGACAGGGACGAAGATGACTGGCCTTGGGCTTTTTGGCGCGCTGGGCTGTTTTTGTTTTTACTTTTCACACCTCCTGATCCACTATTTGCACCCCCTGATCTATTTTGTTATATTTTTTCATATTTTCTCATATTTTTAAGTTTATTGATTTTAATAATTTTTTCTGAACATTAAAAATTACAAAAATAATTTCTTAATTTTTTGCAATTTTATTTTATTTTTTTATTATTTTTTTACATAGAAAAAAGATTATTAGAATAAATAGAATTTTATTTTCTTATATAAATTGTAAATACATTTAGAAATACCATACATTTTTATTTTTATTATTTATACACATAAAATATTATTTTCATACATATTTTAATTTTTAATATTTGTACATAATATTATTTATTATTTTCTTGTATAAAAATTGGACAAAATAAATAATAGGAAACATATATTTATTTTAAATAAAAATTAGGGTTTCCCCCTTTCAAAAATAATAATATTATTTTTCCTTATTTTCTAGGGTTAATTAATTTTATTTTCTCATACCTTAAACAAATACAAAACATTTTTTCCATAAATACATTGCATTGCATATTTAAATATTTGTATATTTATTTATTTCGCACAATATTCAATTGGGCTGTAATAGTATTTTAGGGTTTATTTTGTGCAATATCCCCATTCAAAAAACTTGTATCCCCCCTCCCATAATAATTGTTGTAATAGCTTAATTTACATTTACGCAATTTATTGCTTTCATATACCATGTTTAGTAAACTAGGGTTTGCATGACAAGACCAAAAACAAACAAATAGACAAGACCTAATACAAGACAAATCAAAATGCATGAAAAATGACACACCTTGCACACAAGCACCCTTAGGGTTTCACCCACTTGGTTGCCTAAATTAAAATGGCCATGTTACGCATGCAAAGTATCTTGGCAAAACAAAACAAAATAAGATCATAGTCCCTCGATGACGCTATCAAAAGGTTGCCTAAACAAAGATGATCTTGGTCCCTAAATATGCTAAGATACTTGGCAACATTGCTATCATGGTCATACGATGACCCACGCCCGTCCCGTTTAACATCCAAAGATAGGGTTGTTTACCAAATCAATGGTAAATCAACAATGTCAAAGGAATAAAAATGCACAAGAAAGATTTTTGAGTAGATAGATAGCTTCTAGTTACTTGATCAATTTCAAAACAATCCTTGCTATTTTCAAAAACAAACACACACACATTTCAAAACATTTCCAAACATCTTTCAAAACATTGAAACATTTTTCAAAAGACAGGCATCTTTGTATACATTCTTACGAACGAGAATCATTACAAAGATTGCCTAAACGATGGCCTCGTTTCAAAATACTTTCAAAACCACAAAAAGCACCATTTCAAACAATTTCAAAAGCAAAGCAAGTGATCTAAACAAGTAACTAAGAGCCCATGGAAAACCATGGATGAAAATGGTGCTAGCACCTTCCCTTTTCATAATCTACCCCCCGAACTCAAGAAAACATCTCAAAGGTCTTTCCTGTGCTTTTTTACCTTTCATTTTGGATAAAAGAAAAGTCAGTGGCGACTCTTGCTAACCGCAACATTTGCGAACATAAACGCAAAACCTCAAGTCAGTTCTCCCACCGCATCACAGCAAGAAATGGCTAGAACCATGATCAATGAGACTAACATTGCTAAGATCTTCTAGGCAGAAGCAATTAACACAGCATGTTATATTCAGAATAAAATCTCTATAAGACCTATTCTGGAAAAGACTCCATATGAAATGTGGAAGAATAGAAAGCCCAACATTTCTTATTTCCATCCTTTTGGATGTACATGTTTTATTCTGAATACTAAAGATCATCTGAACAAGTTTGACTCTAAAGCACAAAAGTATATTATTTTAGGATACTCTGAACGCTCAAGAGGGTACAAAGTATACAATACAAAAACACGGATTGTTGAAGAGTCAATCAATGTTAGATTTGATGATAAGCTTGACCCTCAAAAGTCAAAGCAGAATGAATATTTTGCAGATATAGAAGTTGAATTCACAGGTGCTGAAGACAACTCATCAGAAGTTCCCAACAGAGACGCTCCAACAACCTCATAAGGAAATTTCAAAAGCATTCCAGTACCTTCTGTTGATCAACTCCAAAAAAAGTTATCCAGAACCAGCATAGCTCACCCAGGAGATAAGATTCTGGGAAAGAAGGATGATCCAATCAAAACAAGATCAACATTCAGAAACTCTGAAGAATCCCTCATGGGATTGGTATCTCTGATTGAACCAACAACAATTGATGAAGCTCTTCTGGACAATGACTAGATTCTGGCAATGCGGGAGGAGTTAAACCAGTTCACCAGAAATGATGTATGGGATCTGGTTCCCAAACCAAAAGGATTCAACATCATTGGAACAAAGTGGGTGTTCAGAAACAAACTGAATGAACAGGAGAAGTCATCAGAAACAAGGCACGACTGGTGGCACAAGGTTATAGTCAGCAAGAGGGGATAAACTATACAGAAACCTTTGCTCTAGTCGCTAGGTTAGAATCTATCAGACTCTTAATCTCGTTTGCTGTAAATAATGGCATCACTCTGTATCAGATGGATGTCAAAAGTGCATTCTTAAATGGTTACATTGATGAAGAGGTATATGTGAACCAACCCCCTGGGTTTGGAAATTCCAAACACCCCGAATATGTTTTCAAACTAAAAAAGTCACTTTATGGTCCGAAACAAGCTCCCAGAGCTTGGTACGAAAGGCTAAGTAACTTTCTGTTAGAAAAGGAATTCACCAGAGGGAAAGTGGACACAACCCTGTCCTGTAAGACATTTAAGAATGACATCTTAGTTTGTCAGATTTACGTAGATGACATTATTTTTGGATCTACTAAACCTTCTCTGGGAAGAGAATTCGCTAAGTGCATGCAGACAGAGTTTAAGATGAGCTTAATGGGGGAACTTATATTCTTTCTGGGCATTCAGACCAACCAGACTCCAGAAGGAACTTACATTCACCAGAGAAAATACGTCTAAGAACTTTTGAAGAAATTTGACCTCTCAGAATGTAAGCCCTCAAAGACTCCAATGCATCCCACGAGCATTCTGGAAAAGGAAGAGGTAAGTAAAAAGGTAGAATAGAAGATCTATAGAGGTATGATTGGTTCTCTCCTTTACCTGGCGGCTTCAAGGCCTGATATTTTATTCAGCGTTTATTTATATGCTAGATTCCAATTAGATCCTAGAGAATCTCACTTAACAGCAGTCAAGAGAATTTTCAAGTATCTGAAAGGTACTACTAACCTGGGTTTGTTTATAGAAAGTCCAATGAATACAGCTTAGTAGGATACTGTGATGCTGACTTTGCTGGAGACAGAGTAGAGCGTAAAAGTACTTCTGGAAGCTGCTAGTTTTTGGGAGACAATCTGATCTCATGGACCAGCAAGAGACAATCCACAATTGTGTTGTCAGTAGCAGAAGCTGAATACATAGCAGCTACTGGATGTAGCACACAAATGCTCTGCATGAAAAGTCATCTTGAAGACTTTAACATATTTAAGAGTAACATTCCTATCTTCTGTGATAATACTTATGCTATTTGTTTATCTAGAAATCCCATTATGCATTCTAGGGCTAAGCATATAAAAATAAAACATCATTTTATTAGGGATTATATTCAGAAATGAATTCTCACTTTAAAATCCATTGACGCAGACCATCAATGGGCTGATGTGTTTACAAAACCCCTTTCTGAAGATAGATTCAATTTCATTCTTAAACATCTCAGCATGAAATTGTGTCCAGAATAAAATGTTTTGTTTGCATATTCTAACCCTCAGAATTTTATTGTTTTCTGTGAACAT
Organism: Vicia faba; assembly: GCA_948472305.1. Taxonomy (NCBI): domain Eukaryota; kingdom Viridiplantae; phylum Streptophyta; class Magnoliopsida; order Fabales; family Fabaceae; genus Vicia; species Vicia faba. Next base: position 104,360,550 of record OX451735.1, on the reverse strand, counting down.
CTGATCAACTTGTCTTCAGAAGTTAGGAATACAGTTGCCTCAAAATATATCAATGAAGATCTGAACTTTTCATTTCAAAGATAGAGGCGTGTAGTTCACACCATCAAACATATGTCATCCTCTCACAAGCTACCCTCTGAGGCTGAACACATGTTCAAATTCTGAAGGGTCCAAGCCTCTGATTGGATGCATTGAGACACTTGTCAATGGTAATTGTTCAGTATCTATAAGAAATCCCCTAATTTCAGGTTTCATTAATTCAGTATAATCATTACTCATTTTCTCTTTCTTATTGATTATGTTTTCAAAAGTGTTTATAAAACTCAATTTACTATTTCATTCACCTCTTACTGCTTTCACTATTGTCTCTCGCTCTAGTTTTCCAAAAAAAAATTCTCAGTCTTCTTCAACGAATCTGTATGAACAATGGAATCCTCATCAAGCCTCAAGAATCTCAATAGTGCTCTTGGTTCTTCGCCAACAGAACAATATGAGGAGCCCATTAGAACACTGCTCACTCTGGTCGAAAACCTTGAAGTTCCATGTGAATTGATCATCAATTTTGAGAGTTTAAAGGAAAACGGGTTTGATTTGTATGAAGAAATAATGGCACAGGGATGGAACAAATACTTTGATCGTCTATTGGGTCTAGCATTTCCTATTCTTGTTAAGGAATTCTAGATTCATGCTACCTCATCCAACCATCAGGTTACATCATATGTTATGAGGAAGAAGATAGTGATTACAGAAGACTTGATTGGGAAACTCATTGGGTACAATGGCGGCAGAGTCAGATGCATTGATATGGATGATAAGTGTTATGACCTAAAATCTATTGCTAGGGTCGTTTTCACTTCTGGACAGCCATCCAGTAAGATCAGAGACTTGAAAGATTGTTACAGAATCTGGGCTAGGATCATTCTAAGATGTATCAATCACAGGAAGCATACAAGCTCTCCTGATTACATCAATATTGATCAGCAGTTTCTGTTACACTTCATTGCAAAGAAGACCAAAATAAACTTCCACATTTTCTCTTCAACCATCTCAGAATAAGTGTGAAAGAGACGAGAGAAGAAGAAAGAACTAATAGGGATTGGATTCCTCTAGGAAGATTGATTTCATATATTCTGACAGAAAACAGGCTGATAGAACATCTGACAGAGGCTCAAGAGATCAGCACTCTGGAAGCAACTGCTGGGAAACCATTAAATGCCAAGAATCTGAATAAAATGAAGATTATTGAATGCATTAAGAAAGAACCAACAATTTCTTCTCATGAGGTCATCACATCTAGGAGAATCCCTTTGAAGGATTTTCCACTATTCTCTGAGATAAATGCTTCTCTAGAGATTATGGTCAGATACCTTGAAGCTTGCAAGGAAGATAAGACTATTCCAAAAATCAACATCCGTGACATGCACAAGGCAGCTCCAGAGGTTGCACTGAAGAAATCAAGAAAGAGGAAGGCAGCAGGAGAAAGATCCTCTCATAGAACACCCAAGGCTGCGAAAAAGAAAGGTAACACATCTTTTGTTTCTGTTGTAGAATCTATAGTTGTTCCAACATCTGAAACCATTCCCCCTCAACCAACAGAAAATCCCTCACCATAAACATTCGGGGATTTTGACATAGAGATTGATCCATCTGTAACTCTTGGCAATTTCTTAAATGAACCTCACTCCCCCAATCCAAATCCAGAACAAAATCAACCAGAACTTGCAAGAGTTCTCTCTGATATTGAACTGTTTGATCAAGACTTTCACTCACCAATCCCAGAAAATCCAAATATCTTGTTTCAACAACCAGAAAATCCATACCCACACTCTCCTCAACCAGAACATCAAAAACTCAACTCACCTCAACCAGAAAATGAAAACCCTCTCACTCCTCAATCTGAAAATCCAAATTCTGAAACACCTGAACCATAAAATCAACACGCTACCGTAAACCAATCAGAAGACTCCCTTACAGACTCTGATACCACTACCATAATTCCTGGAATAACAGAACCTCTTATGGTTCATTTACCTCTCTCCATCCATGATATTCCAGAAATACCTTCACCATATGATTCCACACCACCAAACACTCCTCACTCACCAATCCTGATTTCTGATTCCTCTACTCCCTCACCAATTAACCGTCCAGCTGATCATCTCAGAACTGTCATTGATCTAGAAGCGCTGGACCATCTAGCTTCTACCTCAAATAAAATTGCCGTTCCCAAACCCAAACCAACCTTAACCAAATCAGATGTTGGTAAGAACTTGTTGATTTTTGAAACAGAAATACAGGAATGGATTACTTCTTTGAAGCAAGAAAGTCAAGAGAATTCTAATCATGCTGCTTCTGATTCTCTATGGGATATATTCAGAAAATGGTTCAACTCTGAATCCCAGAGGCTGAAAGAATTGAGCTATGAGATGGCTCAGCAGAACTTCAGTGATCAGCTGAAAGCCTTCAAAGACCAAGTTCTAAGTCACTGGGACAAGAAAGAAATTCTTCTGCTGGAAAATGCTCCCTGGAAAGAGCACCAACCTTCAGAAGTCACTGAACCAGATTCTGATAGTCACCCTTTAACTACTTCTCCAGAAAAGGAAATTGCAACAAAAGAAGTTGTTCAATCAGAAGAGGCTGTAGAGTGTTCTGAACGACATGCAACCTCTGAAGATACACCAGCTTCGTCTCTAGTCATGCAAACTCTGGAAGAGTTGAAGAAGGAGAATGCTTTAATCCATGCAAGGTTGGATAAGCAAGAAGACACAAACAAAGAGATAAGGGATATATTGGACAAGCAAGAAGATACAACAAAAGAAATCAAGGATATTCTGGGAAAGCAGGAAGAATCAAGCACACAGATTAAGAGCTTGCTGGAAGCGTTGTTCACACGACTTCCCCTCCATCTTAGATTTTCTTTAACATGTATTTTATATTCTTCATCTTATCCTCTTTGTTTCTGAAAAATGTCATTGCAGTCTGTTTTCAATACAAATCATCATCTTTTTTAATCTGATTATATTGCTTTTTGATACCTGACAAAAAAAGGGAGAATGTAAGATATTTTCAATAACAGTATACCGGGAAAAAGTCTCAAACATTCTGAATATCTTAACTTCTATTTTTTCTCTGAAAGCATGAACAGGAACAGGAACATATTCTGATAAAGACAGAAGGAGATGCACCAAAAGCTCTGATGAGAAGGAAATTCAGGGAAGTAACGCATCTCTATCTGAGTACTCAACTCAGGGGGAGACTCTCTTAAGCTTTTTGTTCTATAATTTTTTATTGAAAATCCTAGTTTTTGTCATCATCAAAAAGGGGGAGATTGTTAGAACATTGTTTGATTCTACAACCCTTATAAGATTTTTGATGATAACAAACACAAAGAACAAATATGCTCTCTAAATTTGTGTTGTATGTTGTAGAGAAGTTTTGACTGAAACGACATCAGAAGTTAAGCCATTGAAGCTTTCAAGCTGAGCAATCTGAATGTTCTGAAGAATGATGATCAGAATCTACGCAGAAGTAAAAGATACTCTGATTCTGAACATAAGTTTAACACGCCAACAAATTCTCATGTCTCTGAGTTATCAAAGTTCTGAAGTAAAGCAGCATGCAAGATTTCCAAGTTCTGAAGCGTTACTTTTCCATTAAGACAATATCATTTGCAACGGCTTCATTCAGACAAGAATCTTCTCAGTATGGAAAGTGCATTAAGTGTCCATTATCACATTTCAATTTGGACAGATTTCCATGCCTATTTAAACAAGCTCAAAGGGTAAATCGTTTACGATTTTGCAAACGACTGCTTCATACATCTCAAAAAGCTGCAAATATTCATATTTATTCTATACTCAAATTGTGTAATACATCACAGTAGTGATATAGTTTTTGTAACGAAAAACAAATAGTACACAATAAATATTTATTAGATTAAGATATTGTTCCTTGAGATAAACCGGGTTGTGGTCATACTCAAGAAGACTTTGGCAACTGTCAAAGTAGATTTGTAATCTGTTTGATTAGTGGATTAAGTCCTCATTGAAGAGAGGCGAAATCACCTTGGCGGGTGGACTAGAGTAGTTTGAGATCAAGCGAACCAGGATAAAAATCTTGAGTTTATTGCTTTTGATTTTAAAGTTTCAATTCAACCCTCCTTCTTGTGTTTTTCACTTCTTCAAAATCATGGTACTAACAATCACCCCTTTGGTAAATTTTGGCTAAAACAATTAAATCCAAATTAATCTGGAGAGAGGAATAAAACCACAGAGGAATAACACCACATAGAAATAAGACCACAAACACAAGCTACATGCTAAACATGTAAACTTTGTACATGAGGAAGAAGATAAGAGTTACTCCCTCTCAAACATAGAACCAATTCTTGTCATAGAGGAATAAATCTCCATGCCATTAAAATTATTTTCTTGAGATTACACATATCCCAAGATGAAGGAATATAGTTGGCAAACATACCAAACATTTACTACTATAATTCTTCAACAATGCAATTCCAAAATTACCCCTCAGATTCTCAATGTAACTTACATCTCAAGTTATGATGAAAATACTTCCTAGAGCTTCTCATACATACCAGGCTTAGGAGTGCCAATATTTTCCTGTAACAAACCTCTGACACAATCTTGATATGAACCCATGACTTTATTCTTCAAGCAGAACATAATCCTCGAGTATCTTGATTGTAGAAGCTTGTCACATTACAATGTCATGACATCCATGTTGACATTGTACTCTTTTAGTAACCAACCCAATTGAAAATATATCTTCCTTCAGCAAAGAAATTATCCTTAAAGATAGACAGGGATTAAATAATTTATGATCCAAGAGACAACGTTGTTTCTTAAACAGAACATCCTCCTTTCATACTATCTCCATTAGACTTGACCAAAAGCTTTTACTCCAATACTTACCATCATTAGAAACTTCATCTGTGAAACAAATGATGATCATAAACTCTAATAAAATCCAAATAATGAACTCCATTTTTGATAAAACTTTGCTTTCTAGAGAACTTTCTTATTCAATGTATGCTAGTCTTTTAGAATCTACCATATTTTCTGGAGTATCAACCAGTTGAGATGACATTTCCACATTTGGTTTGAACTTCAGTTCCTTTCTTAATGAATGAATCATTGACTTTTGGTTATGAAGTTAACATCACTAAAAAGTACTTTTCTCAGTAGAGTAACTCATAAGCATACCTTGTTCTCTTTCAAAGGGTAGATAAGAACCGTTGTAGACTTCACTGATAATAGATTTTTATTTGCTATAGATCAATAAAGAAAATCATATACATAAGTCTATATCCACAAGGATACTCATCTTGCATTGAACTAATCAGATTCATAGAATGGGTTTTAGAGCTTTTGCAATTGTCTGATGTTGCACCATTTGGTGTGACATCTTGACTTAACTTCCTTGACCATCAAGCAAGAGGATAAGCAATTAAATATTTATGGAATCCAAAAACAGAAATTGTTTTTAAATCCTCATAGGAACTTCATACATCTCATTAGAGACAAAAACATCCCTTCTTGATGACATTTACCTTCAGACCTTATCACGCAACTGACTTATGTTTAACACAATAGTCACCAGTCCTTTAGTAAGAAGAACATTACCAAAACCATAGAAAATTCGTCATGTATTCGTCAGTTATTCAATTACCTTGATCTCCTCTTTTAGTATCATCACCAAAAGAACCATTTGATAGAGTGAGACTAAACAAACCACCAGAAACACCCTTACTGCAGTCAAGTGTCTGGAGCAGTCAGTACCAAAATACAAATCATCTTAGTTGAAGTTCTAAGAAAGGTATGATAAATAAGGAAATTAATACCTTCCTTGAGTTTAACCACTTCTAGGTTAACCAATGTTGAGTCTGACCTTTGAGGAAGTTAAAGAAAACAAAAGACCCTGTTATGATCATCTTTTTCACAGAAGAAACATCTTCAGTGCAAGAATTTACTTTTTAGTTGAGTATTTTGATGTCCAACACAATGTTGAGACATTTCGATTGACATCCTAGACTCAACTTGCCTTTTGATGAAAACAACCTTTTGTTACTTGAGTTTAATTTTTTCTAATTATAGCTTGAAAACCCATCCCTTTTAGGCTTCAAATCATCTTCCCACTTGAAGAAACTCTTCCAACTGATTTGAACAATCTTGACAGACTTGATCATGAAATCAAGTTTGAGGATTAATAGAGTCACCTCACCTTGCAAGTTATAGATGGTAGATAAACCTTCCTTCCTTACATAAGATAAGAAATAGTAACCTCCTCTTTTCTTCATAGTTGATAACCCTTTTTATTTTAGACTCACATATATTTGAATAACACATCCAACTCATTATGAAATAAATCTTCAATTCAAAAATCTACATCAGAAGTCCATCTTCCACTCAAATTAGTAACATCCTTGGAAAATAATCATGAATAATTTCCTTATTAGACCAAGAAATAGAAAACCCATACAATTTCTCTTTGAGATAGGTAAGGCATTCTACTCCAAAAAGATCCAAGATATTCATACTTATTTTACTAAATGCTTTAACATGGTTTATCTTTTACTTCAGCTCCAGCCTTTTCTTGAGTATTCTAGACTTGTTGACGCTAGTACAAATGTTCTGAACATTTGATATAAACATACTATCCATTCTCCTAAAAAACTGATTGGATTGTCTTCCAAGGAACAACAATAACAATAAGAAACTCTTCATTAGAGACCAGAACATAAGCTCCTACAGAGTTGGAAAAAAAATGCTCTTGTCCTTCTTTAATGGCTTGTCACTTTCATGTCAAACCTCTTAAATAGAGACCTGAGTATATTCTTCTTGTTCACCCTCACACCTGAACACTTTTCTTCCTAACACCCTTAAATGTGCCTTTATGAGTGGACTTGGGAACTTTCCAAGTATCTTTGGCCATAATACAAGTGATAAAAGCCTGGAACAAAACACTTATCAATTCCATTGATTATGGTTTGGATAACTTCAAATTTACAGAGACCTAACTCATACTATTCCCTTATGTCTTCTAAACACCACGATTCTTCCAACCTGATAGACTTCATAGTTCTACTGTCCATTGATTAACATAATGATATCACTCTAGCTTTCTAAAAGACAAATAGTACCAGAAATTTACATCCCTGAAGCTCACCCAATAGACCAGGGTGCATGCTCTAATACCAATTGAAATTTTATGGCACTTGCAAAACATGTTAATATTGATGTCCCAACATCAGAACAATGTCACTACAGATGTTACAACATCTGTTGACAGACAAATTGTAAGTGATACTGAAACTAAAATGCAGAATGATAAATAACACATAGAGTTGTTAACCCAGTTCGGTGCAACACCACTTACATCTGGGGGCTACGAAGCCAGGAAGGAATTTCAGTATGACAATATTAATTTAAAGCCTAAATAGTCCCAATTTTCAACTTCTCACTTAATCACTACCTTGTGCAAATTCTACCTAGAAATATCATCTAGATATGAGAAATCCTATCTCACTCCCTAATTACCTTAGTGATATCTAACAGTCCCAATCCCAATGATTGTATCAAGAACAACCCAATTTCGAAGATTACACTTCAAATACAAAACTTAACTCTTTTTCTTAAAAGCTTAAAGAGTGAGAACAATAACTTGACAAACTGTTAAGTAACAATAAGTTTACCACACAGTATCAAAAGATACATGGTATTAGTACAAACTTCATCGTCAAATATTTTGAATGATGTCTAAACTGGGAAAAGCTTGCACTTCTGAGTATTGGATAATATCCTTATGTCTTGTGGCACTCCTCTTCATTAGATGTCTTAAGAATCATTAAAAAGCATCTTGAAATTGATCCAAGTCATTAAAAATAGTTTTTTGCATGATTTTTCACTACATGTGTCGACACATCCGTATTTTTGGTCAACACATGTAACCCATTATTAAAACCTGTAGCCTCTGTAAGTCTTAGACCGACACATGCATGATTCAGGTCGACACATACTGAAGCTTTTCTGAAATTGTAGAAACTCTTTATTTTATGTGTCGACACATCCTTTTTTCAGGTCGACACATTTACTATCGTTTTAAAGCATGTAGCTTCTGACTTGTTTCGGTCGACACATGGCTTCTCATAGGTCGACATATACAATTTAAAATTCACGTATGTGTCAACACATAAGATACATAGGTAGACACATTACTGTTATGTTTGGTTAATTTCTTTAAATCTTTTTATTCCAAATTTATCCATTTTCCCCTAAAAGTTCCAAAACTATAAATACTCTTAACTTGTTGAAAACCATAATATTAGCCTATTTCTCTCTTCATCTTCAACCTCCAATCTATGCATACACACTGACATTACGTTGTAACGATGTTCCTTTGGGGTTCCATCTAGACGAGGATTACTAGTGTCCAATTGTGTATTGGGTGGAGTTTTGTAGGGGTTTTCATCCAAGAAAAACCTAGAGTTTGTCCTCCAAGATTATTGGTTTATTTGGGGGTTTTCATGCTCAAAGTATTAAAGTATTGAAGTCTAAGGCTCTCAAGGCTTGAAGCTCAAAGTACTCAAGGGAAAAGCTCTCAAATGATAGTGACTCTAGTAATGAAGAGAATTCGAATGATGAAGAGATAATATTATTTGTAAAAAGATATAATTGATACATTCGAAAGAATAGTGTCAAACACTCTGACAATAATCATGTCAAATTTAGAAGACAATACTCCTCCTCTAAATATGAAGACAAAAAAAAGGATAAGTCAAGAGTATGTGCTATGAATGTGGAAAACCGGGTCATTATAGACGAAATTGTCCTTCACTTGCTAAGAAGAAAGGAAAGGGTTAACAAAACAACTCTAGAAATCCTAGACAAGTCTATGTTGCTTGGGATAGTGATAGTGAGGTATCAAGCAATGAAAGCTCAAGTGAGAGTGATGAAGAGGCAAACTATTGTTTCATGGAAAATCATCGTCAAGGCAAGAAAAAGGATGGTGAGTATCTTGATGCTATAACAGGAAAGTGGATTATCGATAGTGGATGTTCAAGACACATGATGGGAGACATATCCCTCTTCTCCGACTTTATGGCGAAGAAGAAAGGGTTTATATCCTACAGTGATCACAACAAAGGTGCAATACTCGGAAAAGGTAATATAGGTAATACCTTAACTATTACTATCTTAAACGTAAGTCTAGTTGAAGGTCTTAGACATAGCCTTCTTAGTATTAGTCAATTATGCGATAATGGTTATAAAGTAATTTTTTCAAAGATTCTTGTATAATTGAACATAATGAAAAGAAGGATTGTATGTTTAATTGTGTGAGAGTTAGTAATATCTATATGCTTGACGTAAGAGAGATTTCCTTGAACAATGCCCAATGTCTTGTTACGTTGAGCGAAGACTCTTGGCTATGGCATAGGCGTTTGGCTCATGTCAACTTTGATCTACTTAACAAAATTGTTTCAAAAGATTTAGTAATCGGTCTACCAAAAATGAATTTTTGAAAATACAATATATGTGACACATGTCTAAAGGGTAAGCAAACAAAGGTCTCTTTTAAATAAAAAAATGTTGTTTCACATCAAGCCCACTTGAGCTACTTCACATGGATTTATTTGGTCCCTCGTGGACTAAAAGAATAGGTGGTAATTACTATGGTCTCGTAATTGTAGATGATTACTCAAGATTTTGTTGGACATTTTTCTTACGTAGTAAAGATGAAATATTCTCGGCTTTCACACGTTTTTCCAAGTTATCTCAAAACAAATTAAATTCAAAAATTATTTCCATTAGAAGTGATCATGCAGGTGAATTTGAAAATCACCTCTCTAAAGAATATTGTGATAAATTTGGCATTGAACATAATTTTTTAGCTCCTAGAACTCCACAACAAAATGGTGTTAGGGAGCGTAAAAACCGTGTTCTAGCAGAGTTGGCAAGAACAATGCTAAATGATTGTGGTCTACCAAAATATCTTTGGGCTGATGATATTAACACGACTTGTTATGTCTTGAATAAGATACTTATTCGTCCCATTCTTGATAGAACTCCATAAGAACTTATGAAAGGTAGAAAACCAAATTTATCTTATCTTCATGTTTTTGGATGTAAATATTTTGTTTTAAATAATGGAAAAGATAATCTTGGAAAACTTGACCTGAAAGCCGATGATTATATCTTTCTTGGATACTCTCTATCTAGTAAAGCATATAGAGTTTATAACAAAAGATTACTTACTGTTAAGGAGTCCGTCCATGTTACTTTTGATGAGACTTCCCTAAATAGTGTTTGGAAAGGTAGTTCTTTTCATGGTGTATGTCCATCTATATAAGACATACTGTAGCGGTGAAAATCAGAGATCAAGCTATTGATTAACTTGACTCGCAAATAGCAAGAGTCGCCACCATGCTTTATTATTTCCAAGGGGAAAGGGAAAAGAGCGAAATAAAACCCTAAAACATGCAATGTAAAAATAATACTTAAAAGTAATGAAAATACAATGCATTTTTTGAAAGAGATCAAGAGTTCGGGGGTTGGTTATACAATGGGAAGGTATTAGCATCCAATGCATCTGCGGTACTCTGCAGGAACCTTTTGGAATATCTGCTTTTTGGTTAAAATTGTTTGTTATATACAAGGGTGTATTTATCTACAACTATGTTTGCTTAAGGGGAAAGAAATGAGTTTTTATTATTGCGTTCGTGAGGGTTTCGCGACCCTTTGCCTACGTATCCAATGAAGGAATCCAAACACCATAGTTCCTCTAGAAAAAAGTTGATTTGTTTGTGTTTTTTAGTGGGCGACATTAACGCACGCATTCTAGCAATAGGCACGGCTGGTATCGCGGTAGAACGGAGATAACATGCCCTTGGGGGGAGTTTTGATTTGTTGAGTGTTTTGCGGGTTTTAAGATATATTCAAGTAAGGATTAAAGAGTGTTTTTTTTTTGGATTTTTTTCGTTTGTTTACTTGTTGATTTTATCTTGCCATACACGCCTAATTAATAGCATTTGTACAAAGTAAATAAAATTCAGAAAGATAAAATCCTACGTTATTACAACCGTATCGAAAGGCATAAAAAATATGAAGGAAAAAAAATAAGATAAAAGTAAGAAAAATGAGTATCTTTCGATTGAGGGGAAGCAGTCTTCGATTTGCATTCTGTTGGCCTCCTTCGATTGGGGCTGGCAACAGCAAAGTCACATCTTTCGATTGGGCTTTGGCAGGGGCGAGGTCCTGTCCTTCGATTGGGCAAAGGCAACAACAAGTTGTATCCTTCGACTGGGGCCTGGAAGTCAGTGTATGGCGAAGCCTTCTGGTTCTGCCTTGTTGCCTTCTTCGACTGGAGGTTGAAAGCAGTGAGGGAATGGCTTTCGACTGATCCTGGAAGTCAGTGTATGGTTTTCCTCCTGTTTGTATCTTTCGTTTGACCTGGAGAAAGAGGATAGAAGCCAGAAGTTTCATTTCCTATTTCCTGTTTCCTGTTTCTTTCATTTCAAGCATTAAATGGCAACATGGCCTGAGGCCATGCTAATATTTGTCTTGTAAACAATTTAATAGTTAAAGCAAGTTTAGGTAAACAGAAAGCAAAACGAAAGGGATAGCTATGAAAAATATGTTAAAAGGGTGGAATCGAAAGGAACAGTGGTATGTACATGTTTCAAACGAACGTAAAGATTATTTACATGCTATGCCATGAAACGAAAAGTTCGAAGGTAAGAATAACTTACCATGCTTCAGGACTTGAATGGATGTGGGTTTCGAACTTGAACTGCTACCTGGATGTTTCTGGAATTCGAAGAGTAGTCACAGGGGGTTTGCTTTTGGTTCGAAGAGTTGTCACAGAAGGTTGTCTTTGAGTTTGAGCCAACTTTTATGTGTGGGGTGTTCTTCAGAATCGAAAGAGGTGAGTGTTTGGGATTCTGTGTTTTTTTGATTTCTCAAGTGTTGATGAACTTGAGAGTTTTGTTGTGTTTGAGAAAATTTGGGGGATTCGTTCCTCTGGTCCAAAAATCCTCCCAAAAATATGTGTTGGAGCCTTTTATTTATAGGCAAAGTTGGCTGAAGTTTTTGGAGGGAAAACAAAATAATTTGAACAATTTGGGTAAACTGCTCTTTGTAGCCTTCGAGGGACAGTGCTTTATTGCCATTTCGGTGCAAGAATAGGGCAGTGTTTCAGGACTGCTGTGCAGCAGTTTTGGCCAGTGTACCATGCCTGAACTTGGCAGCAAGCATCTTTGAATATTTTATCCTTTCATTTTGACCCTCCTTTGACCAGATTCTTCTTCCAACACATTGTTTGACTTTCCTCCAACAAGTGTCCTTCGAACGAATCATCTTTGTGCATCATTTGAAGGGGCCAAATGTGTGCTTCGAATGGACTAGTAAGGTGTACCCTTCGACAGGGACTCATATGTATGCCCCTCAAGTCCACCACCATATGTCTTTTGAGGGGGCCATCAACCATGTGCTGAAGTTTGTCAAGGATGGAAATGCAGCATACTAAAGAGAAATGTTGTCCAGTCGAAGCTAGTACAAACATAGTCGAAGCCTGCATGGAGGAGATATAAACTTTGTGACTCCAAGCAAGCACACAAAAAGGTCAATGCTCAAACAAAGACTTGCACGAAGGGAGCCACATGCCCAAACGAATCTTGGATCGAAACAAATATATTTCCCAATCGAAAGCCCGTGTTCGAAGGAAGCAATGTTGCCCAATCGAAGCATGTGGATCGAAACAAACATATTGCCCAATCGAAAGCCCGTGTTTGAAGGAAGCAATGTTGCCCAATCGAAGCATGTGGATCGAAACAAACATATTGCCCAATCGAAATCCCGTGTTCGAAGGAAGCAATGTTGCCCAATCGAAGCATGTTTGCAGGCAGTAAACTTGTCCAATCGAAAGTAGGCTTGCAGGAGGTAAACTTGTCCAATCGAAAGTAGGCTTGCAAGCAGTAAACTTGTCCAGTCGAAGTAGGCTTGCAGGCAGTAAACTTGTCCATTCGAAGTTAGTGATAATCAATGCACATGAAAACTTGTCCATTCAAGCATTGATTTCATGTGAATCAAAAAAACAAAAAACACACATTTCGTGCTTGATTAGAAGTCAGTGATACATAGGCTAAGAATGTTCAAAACACTTGACAATTTCTGCATAATCAATGCTCGAAGGTGAGAGGTTAAAACCGACTGTATTTAGTGACCTTGATTTTTGTATAAAAATGAAAAAATAAAAATGGGATCTTAGGTCAAATTTGGGGTATGACAGCTGCCCCTATTTAAGTTTCTTCTATCTGGAGATATGAAGATTCGAATCTTCATTTCGACGAGATTGAAGGGACTTAAATATAGAATACACAATTTTTGGCCTTAATATACCACAATTATGTTTATGATCTGATATGAATGTAATATTTTGAATTTAATGAGGAATGATGTTGTATGAGACAAACTACTGCTAGAGAAACCAAGCACATTATACAGTAATCCTACAGGGGAAGAGATTATAACTCCACTGGGGAAACAGAGTCATAGGCTTCCAATGAGAGACTCTTGAATGATTTACATCAGTATTGAGACTGAAAAAGAAATGATTTACATCAGTACGGAGACTGGAGAAGAAATTATTTACATCAGCACTATGACTGGAAAAGGAAATGATTGACATCAGTACTGAGACTGGCAAAGGAGAAGATTGACGTTAGTACTGAGACTGGCAAATGAATGGAATCAGTACTGAGACTGGAAAATGATTGGCATCAGTACTGAGACTGGAAAATGATTGGCATCAATACTGAGACTGGAAAATGATTGGCATCAGTACTGAGATTGGAAAATGATTGGCATCAGTACTGAGACTGGAAATAAACATTTCTGACTTCTGAATTTTACCAAGAACGGTAACACATTTCTTCTTTAACCAAGATATCGCTTGAAAAGGATAAAATACAAATTTCCCCATGGAACTTTTCTGAAGAGGTGTCGTTTGCATTATTGTTGGGGATACACAAGCTGCTCAAATAAAGAGGCCGCCACTTGCTTCCTTTCAAAGGTGTCAATAACATACAAGTTGCTCATGAAGAGACCGCCGCTTGCTGTTTTTTCAAGAGAACAATAACACACAAGTTGCTCATGAAGAGACCGCCGCTTGCTGTTTTTTTCAAAGGTAACAATAACATACAAGTTGTTCATGAAGAGACCACCGCTTGCTGTTTTCTCAAAGGTATCAATAACATACAAGTTGCTCATGAAGAGACCGCCACTTGCTGTTTTCAAAGGTATCAATAACACACAAGTTGCTCATGAAGAGACCGCCGCTTGCTGTTTTTCAAAGGTATCAATAACACACAAGTTTCTCATGAAGAGACTGTCGCTTGTTGTTTTTCAAAGGTATCAATAACACACAAGTTGCTCATGAAGAGACCGCCGCTTGCTGTTTTTCAAAAGTATCAATAACACACAAGTTGCTCATGAAGAGATCACCGCTTGCTATTTTTCAAAGGTAACAATAACATACAAGTTGCTCATGAAGAGACCGCCGCTTGTTGTTTTCTCAAAGGTATCAATAACATACAAGTTGCTCATGAAGAGACCTCCGCTTGTTGTTTTCAAAGGTGACAATAACATACAAGTTGCTCATGAAGAGACCACCGCTTGCTGTTTTCTCTAAGGTATCAATAACATACAAGTTGATCATGAAGAGACCGCCGCTTGTTGTTTTCTCTAAGGTATCAATAACATACAAGTTGTTCATGACGAGACCGCCGCTTGCTGTTTTTCAAGATAACAATAACACACAAGTTGCTCATGAAGATACCGTCGCTTGCTGTTTTCTCTAAGGTATCAATAACATACAAGTTGCTCATGAAGAGACCGCCGCTTGTTGTTTTTCAAGAGAACAATAACACACAAGTTGCTCATGAAGAGACCGCCGCTTTCTGTTTTCTCAAAGGTGTTAATAACATACAAGTTGCTCGTGAAGAGACCGCCGCTTGCTGTTTTCTCAAAGGTGTTAATAACATACAAGTTGCTCATGAAGAGACAGCCGCTTGCTGTTTTCTCAAAGGTATCAATAACATACAAGTTGCTCATGAAGATATCGTCGCTTGTTGTTTTCCAAAGGTATCAATAACACACAAGTTTCTCATGAAGAGACCGCCATTTGTCATAACATAAAGAAATTCAGAAATAATCAAACTGCTCAAATAAAGAGTCAGTCGCTTGTTGTCACGTCAATATTCCAGAAGAAGGTTATGATAACACTACTAGGGAATAAAGTTCATCTTCAATGGGGAACCATGAATAAATCCTTCTTGAGGAGACCAAGTGTTTACATACGCAAGATCAATGAACTCTCCATCTAGGTTTCACAGCCTAGAGAGATCCACAGGGTGTGATTCACAAGAGACAAAGCTCAATCCAAGAATAAACTGGAGAGAAAACAGTCAAACAAGACTCCACCCAATGAGGAAACAACTCAAATGGGGATTTATCCTACCCAGAGATGGGAAAGGAAAGCTAAAGAAATATTCTTCCACGAGAGTTAACTCAGTGGGGAATTAGAAAGGAGGCGCACTTTCTGCTTAAGTTGACACTCTATTTGGAAAGATCAAATATGTTATTTGAATAGACATAACCAAGGTATACAAACTCAATGACATCAACAAATACAAATGTGTGTGCATGATGTAGGTGTGAATGAATAAATGAATGTCATGTATATGATTGACAAAACAGATAGAAAAGATAAACTGGAGATGATAAGACATCACAGTACAACTTGACACTCGGCTAATCTCAACAAGATGGGAACATTACTGGAGATAGAACAAAAGTCATCATTGGAGTAAAGTCCTTTTACAAGGCTTAAATCTCTCTGGAGAGGAAAGTATTTTCGGTAGAAAACTCAAAGTCCAATCTTCTATTGTCAACAATCCATTAAAAGGATAACAACACGAACAATGCTTTAGCTAGAAAGAGTCTTGCTTAGCTGGAGATTCTGGGAACACCGCCCTCTGATAATGTGTGCAATACATATCACTTATCTTGAGAAATCTGGATTGCCCCTGGGACTAATTTTGGATGCCCCAAGTTTACTGATGATAAGCTGCGTGATGCACGACAATTCTTGCGAATAACTTCACTTCTAAAATGCCCCAAGCTATATGGTTGATGAGGAGAAATCGTCTCAAGAGGATTTTACAAAAGACCTGGCTTCCAACATGCTCTGGTGTCTTCAAACTCTTAGAGAGATTCATCGAATCTTGACGTGATTTCCCCAGATTGACTGTAGTTGGCACAACAAAGTCTTCAAATTTTGCCCCAAAAGGGTAAACAAGTTGGGAAAGCATTAACTGGGGGAAGCAACATGTTCGTGCTTACGGTCTTCAGGTGACATGCCCCTGGATATGATTTTTTCTTGAAATGATTCGCCAATTACTCAACATAGTTTCAAGCCTTAAAAGAATAAACTCATCACTAGTGCTTATATGTGAGCTTCCTTGATATCAAACAAATGTTTTGCAGTTAGAAAAATTTTATTATGAGAATGAAAATTCTAATGCAACAGTTATGTAAGTCTTGAAGATTTTGAAAAGATATCGCACGAATTTTGCGAGTTAGAGCACCATTTATTTTTGTGTAGGAAAAGCATATGATACCAACGTAACTATTTAGAAAACATTCATGGGAGTCATGAACACTATCTCATTGAAGTATGCTTTCAAAATAACCTTGCTTCAATTAGGACTTTTGAAGGTTGTAACATGGCCTGGTTCATGGTTTTTTAGAAAAAAGATTTTTAAGGCTCAAAATTTATAGGTGCCCACCCATTCTTCATGATGTTCTCCAACCCTAGGTTCAGTTAATTCAACATGAGTTTTCATCTCTCAAAAGGATTTTGTGACGGTTAAGGAAACGACGAGGCTTTCGGAGTAGAAACCACCCTCATGTCTTCGTGTTTGTAGTCACCAATTTGTTCTTTGCTGAGGAATTTTCTTTGTATTCCTTTCCTTGCAATTTTATTTTCCCTAACTTTTGCCTGGACTAATTCTTTTGAATTGATAGTCCAGCGGGATGCCTTAATTTTTGCCTAAGCCGC
This sequence comes from Vicia faba, assembly GCA_948472305.1. Classification (NCBI taxonomy): domain Eukaryota; kingdom Viridiplantae; phylum Streptophyta; class Magnoliopsida; order Fabales; family Fabaceae; genus Vicia; species Vicia faba. The sequence goes on along the minus strand of OX451735.1, from coordinate 104,343,414 downwards.
ATGCTTTTTTTTTTACTTGATTTTTGATTTTTGAACAAAATGTGTGACATTAGCTTGTCTTTACTTGTTGAGAGGATTGTGACTGCCTCGTTTCTTGATGAATGAGGGATAACATTGTAGTTCCACATCTTCTGGATTTATTATACATGAAGGATAGCCCTCACAGTTTCTCTTCGGAAATATCTTCCTTTTGAATTTTGAACACTCAATCAGATTAACTGAAAACTACCCTGCCCCAGGTTAAAATTTGAGGGTTTTTTCGTATAGAAAAGAAACTCCTACTTCAAGGCTCAAAAGGGGTTAACAAGGGATTATCTTCCTTATATCTCCGGTGTTTAGGGATTCGAAACAATGCCTGTACATCGTCAGCAAGATTTTATTCAAAAAGCATACAACCGGAGATTTTGTGTTTTTCAGATCATCATCCTCCCTTCAATCTCTGCCTAGGCAAGAGAATGGGCAACAAGTTGGTATCATAATGCAAAAAGAAATTTAAAATTTGAAAACAAATATGAGTGAAACAAATGAATTTCTTCAAGAAAAACATACTCATTGTATTAAGATAATCATTCAGATGCAAACAAGTTCTTACATGCAAACAATGTTTTGATAAACAAGAAAAATTACAAAAAGCATGAATAAGTTAATAATCTAGGAAGGCTTCCCATCTGGACTTGAATTACCGAAAACATCCTTCAAAACTAAAAGTGACCATCAATCGTGTTTACTCTTCGGCACATGCTTGATTTGAACTTCAAGACCAACATCCTTAAATGACAAGATACCACTTTTGACCAACTTCTGAACCTCAATCTTCAAAGAAAAGCAACCCTCTAAGTCATGCCCTGGAGCACCTTGATGAAAGGTACAAGTCAAATCAGCTTTGTAGTATCAATGTATCTTCTCAGGAACCTTCGGTGGAGGTCGGGTCTGAACCAAATTCCTCTGCATCAAGATAGGGAACAACTCTGTATAGGTGATTGGAATTGGATCAAATTGAGTTTTCCTTTGATTAGGAACTTGCTGATTCTGTTGATAAATGGGAGAAATATGATGATTCTGATGATGATTATTTCTTCCTTTGGTTCTCTTCTTGGAAAAGTTATTATCAAACTTCTTCACACCATTAGCTGAGCTACCATCTCCATATAAACATCCCTTTCGGACATCTTCTTCTAGACGCACTCCCACATTCACCTTCTCAGAAAAGTCATTAGGTGCATTAACCATCTCCTTCTCATGAAAGACTTTAGATTTTCAGTGAAGACTTTTATCATAGCTTCCTCCCTCCTAGAAGGATTAACTTGGGCGGAAACCAAAATTTCAACCAAACCAGATAAGTGCTCCATACTAGCTTTCAAATTAGTCACCTCTCTGTGGAGTTTAGAAACCTCTTGCTTGATATTCTCCATTGTTCCATTAGCACGAGTGTTGTACTATTGAGACCAAAGGAAAAATTAAGACTTGGAAATGACTTTTGAAAGTGAAACAAAAACAAAACAAAAATGTGTAATGATGTATGATATGCAAAAGAGAGTTTTTATTTGACTTTCAAGGAACTCAACATATTAAGTTGTAAACATCAAAGTATGAAGATAGAAGATGAATTTTAAATTGGATCAAAGTGTTGATCAAGTTATCATCAAGATCAATCATCCATTTTGGTGGATTAGGGTTTTCACCCCATCAACACCCAAGATCCATTGAGCTTGACGAAACTTGTGATGTTTACAAAGAAGGGCTTCCAAATTCCTTGAAAGTCAAGTGAAAAGGGTTTTATGGATGCATGAATGCATAGTTATGCAACAACCACAAGCAAGGTCACAAACAAAGTCGAAAGGTCCAACGTCACGAGCATGGAGTCAAAGGTAAAGACCAACCCCAAGGTATGTACTAAAGGTTTAATCACACCTGTAAAACAAGGTTCTAAGAGTTCCTAGAGTCTACATTCCTCCTTCAGATATTACCAACGTCCCGATTACTCAGTAATTAGCAATATTCTCAAGAGAAACTTGTCTGAGTGCAGCATCGCGTGACAACTACTTCCGGATTACTCCGTTATAGTCTCTGCACTACACCTAAGAGGCCAAGATGGGTTAAGGGTTCTACGCTTCTCAGCTTCTCTGGATCCCAGGTCGAAAGCAATAACGTCTTCCCGATTACTCGGTAAACAAATACTACGTTCAAAGGGGCTTCCACTGAGTGGGGGATTTCATGCCTCCTTCTTCGGGATTACTCCCTCAAAGTTAACATGACTATACCGCCCGTCCTATTCCTAGGTGTAACTTAGTCCGGGTATAGGACTTGTCCTTTGCAAAAACCCAAATAACCACAATATAAACATATAATCAAACAATCAAATAATGATAAGACAGATAAAACAAACTAGGCTTAACCCACTTAGGGATGGACCAACAAGAGGTCAAATTTTCCCCAGCAGAGTCGCCAATTCTGTAGCGGTGAAAATCGGAGATCAAACTATTGATTAACTTGACTCGTAAATAGCAAGAGTCGCCACCGCGCTTTATTATTTCCAAGGGGAAAGGGAAAAGAGCGAAATAAAACCCTAAAACATGCAATGTAAAAATAAGACTTAAAAGTAATGAAAATACAATGCGTTTTTTGAAAGAGATCAAGAGTTCGGGGGTTGGTTATACAATGGGAAGGTATTAGCACCCAATGCATCTGCGGTACTCCGCAAGAACCTTTTGGAATATCTGTTTTTTGGTTAAAATTGTTTATTATATACAATGGTGTATTTATCTACAACTATGTTTGCTTAAGGGGAAAGAAATGAGTTTTTATTATTGCGTTCGTGAGGGTTTCGCGACCCTTTGCCTACGTATCCAATGAAGGAATCAAAACACCGTAGTTCCTCTAGAAAAAAGTTGATTTGTTTTGTGTTTTTTAGTGGGCGACATTAACACATGCATTCTAGCAATAGGTACGGCCGGTATCGCGGTAGAACGGAGATAACATGCCCTTGGGGGGAGTTTTGATTTGTTGAGTGTTTTGCGGGTTTTAAGATATATTCAAGTAAGGATTAAAGAGTGTTTTTTTTTGGATTTTTTTGGTTTGTTTACTTGTTGATTTTATCTTGCCATACACGCCTAATTACTAGCATTTGTACAAAGTAAATAAAATGCAGAAAGATAAAATCCTACGCTATTACAACCGTATCGAAAGGCATAAAAATATGAAGGAAAAAAATAAGATAAAAGTAAGAAATATGAGTATATTTAGATTGAGGGGAAGCAACCTTTGATTTGCATTTTGTTGGCCTCCTTCGATTGGGGTTGGCAACAGCAAAGTCACGTCTTTCGATTGGGCCTTGGCAGGGGCAAGGTCCTGTCCTTCGATTGAGCAAAGGCAGCAGCAAGTTGTATCCTTCGACTGGGGCCTGGAAGTTAGTGTATGGCGAAGCCTTCTGGTTCTGCCTTGTTGCCTTCTTTGACTAGAGGTTGAAAGCAGTGAGGGAATGGCTTTCGACTGAGCCTGGAAGTCAGTGTATGGTTTTCCTCCTGTTTGTATCTTTCGTTCGACCTGGAGAAAGAGGATAGAAGCCAAAAGCTTCGTTTCCTATTTCATGTTTCCTGTTTCTTTCATTTCAAGCATTAAATGGCAACATGGCCTGAGGCCATGCTAATATTTGTCTTGTAAACAGTTTAATAGTTAAAGCAAGTTTAGGTAAACAGAAAGCAAAACGAAAGGGATAGCTATGAAAAATATGTTAAAAGGGTGGAATCGAAAGGAACAGTGGTATGTACATGTTTCAAATGAACGTAAAGATTATTTACATGCTATGCCATGAAACGAAAAGTTCGAAGGTAAGAATAACTTACCTTGCTTCAGGACTTGAATGGATGTGGGTTTCGAACTTGAACTGCTACCTGGACGTTTCTGGAATTCGAAGAGTAGTCACAGGGGGTTCGCTTTTGGTTTGAAGAGTTGTCACAGAAGGTTGTCTTTGAGTTTGAGCCAACTTTTATGTGTGGGGTGTTCTTCAGAATCGAAAGAGGTGAGTGTTTGGGATTCTGGGTTTTTTTGATTTCTCAAGTGTTGATGAACTTGAGAGTTTTGTTGTGTTTGAGAAAATTTGGGGGATTCGTTCCTCTGGTCCAAAGATCCTCCCAAAAATATGTGTTGGAGCCTCTTATTTATAGGCAAAGTTGGCTGAAGTTTTTGGAGGGAAAACAAAATAATTTGAACAATTTGGGTAAACTGCTCTTTGTAGCCTTCGAGGGACAGTGCTTTATTGCCATTTCGGTGCAAGAATGGGGCAGTGTTTCAGGACTGCTGTGCAGCAGTTTTGGTCAGTGTACCATGCCTGAACTTGGCAGCAAGCATCTTTGAATATTTTATCCTTTCATTTTGACCCTCCTTTGACTAAATTCTTCTTCCAACACATTGTTTAACTTTCCTTCAACAAGTGTCCTTCGAACGAATCATCTTTGTGCATCATTTGAAGGGACCAAATGTGTGCTTCGAATGGACTAGTAAGGCGTACCCTTCGACAGGGACTCATATGTATGCCCCTCAAGTCCACCACTATATGTCTTTTGAGGGGGCCATCAACCATGTGCTGAAGTTTGTCAAGGATGGAAATGCAGCATACTAAAGAGAAATGTTGTCCAGTCGAAGCTAGTACAAACATAGTCGAAGCCTGCATGGAGGAGGTCTAAACTTTGTGACTCCAAGCAAGCACACAAAAATTTCAATGCTCAAACAAAGACTTGCACGAAGGGAGCCACATGCCCAAACGAATCTTGGATCGAAACAAATATATTGCCCAATCGAAAGCCTGTGTCGAAGGAAGCAATGTTGCCCAATCGAAGCATGTGGATCGAAACAAACATATTGCCCAATCGAAAGCCCGTGTTCGAAGGAAGCAATGTTGCCCAATCGAAGCATGTGGATCGAAACAAACATATTGCCCAATCGAAAGCCCGTGTTCGAAGGAAGCAATGTTGCCCAATCGAAGCATGTTTGCAGGCAGTAAACTTGTCCAATCGAAAGAAGGCTTGCAGGCAGTAAACTTGTCAATCGAAAGTAGGCTTGCAAGAAGTAAACTTGTCCAGTCGAAGTAGGCTTGCAGGCAGTAAACTTGTCCATTCGAAGCAGGCTTGCAGGCAGTAAACTTGTCCAGTCGAAGCAGGCTTGCAGGCAGCAAACTTGTCCAATCGAAAGGCTGAATCGAAGGAGACCTGTCAGCACATGAAATCAAAGAAACAAAAAACATACATTTCGTGCTTGATTAGAAGTTAGTGATACATAGGCTAAGAATGTTCAAAACACTTGACAATTTCTACATAATCAATGCTCGAAGGTGAGAGGTTAAAACCGACTGTATTTAGTGACCTTGATTTTTGTATAAAAATGCAAAAATAAAAATGGGATCTTAGGTCAAAAATTGGGGTATGACACATACTCATGGACACCGATAAAGGAGTTGATCAAAATCGGTAGATGTTGAGAAGGATAAAGATGACAAGCTAGAAAATAAAAATGATGAAAGTCATGAAGAAAATTATGGTCTTCCATTGAAGTGGAGAACCTCCAAGGATCATCCAATCGATAATATTATTGGTGATATCACCAAAGGTGTAACGATTCGTTCTAAAATGATTAATTTTTGTTATCATCATGCATATGTATCACAAGTTGAATCTAAAAATGCTAAGGATGCCTTACTTGATGAGCATTGGTTTATGTCCATGCAAGAAGAATTAAATCAATTTGAAAGAAATGATGTTTCGGACCTTGTTCCTCATCCACAAAATCATCAAATTATAGGCACTCAATGGGTATTTAGGAATAAGCTTGATGAGCACGGTGTGATAACAAGAAATAAGGCCCGTATTAAGGCCCAATGGTATAACAAAGAGGAAGTCATTGACTATGAGTAGACTTATGCTCCTGTTGCCCGACTTGAGGTTATACGTCTTTTATTAGCTTATGCATGTTCTAAAAATTTCAAATTATATCTGTAGCGGTAGAAATGTTGAGATTAAGCCATTGGATTGACTTAACTCATACAAATAAAATAAAAATTGCCACCGCGCTTTATTATTTCCAAAGGAAATGGGAAAAAGGGAGAATAAACCCAAAAAAGTAAGAAGGAGAAAATCTAGGTGCGGGGGTTGGTTATGCAAAGGGAAAGTATTAACACCCTAAACATCTACGGTACTCCACAGGAACCTCTTTGAAATTCTGTGTATTTTGGCTATAAAGAAGTATATACAAAAATAAGATTGTTGAGATTAGAAAAGAAGTATATTTTTTTACAATTTTTGCACCTACTGCAATTGTAAACCTTTTGTGCCTACGTACCCCCTTCGTGCAATATGTAGTTCACCTTAAAAAATTTAAAATACATGTGTGTTGATTAATTTTAAGAGGAGAGACATCATCGTCATATCTGAATGGAAAACATACTTACTACCCATAATTATGAGATAGGAGCATTTGTGTCATCTCAAAGTGGAGGACATAGCTTGGATTTAAAATCAACAAGACATCACTCCACACCCAAGTGGGAAATGTCTCACTTTACTACATATCGTAGAAGTATAGTAGCTTGCATCACTACAAGAATTAACAAGAGTCTAATATTTTTAGAACGAGTGTTTTTTTTAAATAAAAAAGCCAAAGCGACAAAAAAAAGGGTTTGAGTGAGGTTAATGGCTTTTAGTCTTGAAAAAGATGTCAAAGTATGATTAATTGATTAAAGGTTTGATTGAGAAAAATAATTTGAAAATGGATGGACCTAAGTCCAAGTTTATCATGAAAGCGGTTCAAGTTTGAAAACAAGAAGAGTTTTAAAAAGGGGGGAAAAGATTTTTGAAATTAAAGAAGATAAGATGAGATAAAGAGACTATCCTATATACACAAAATGAAAGCTAAGGAGAAGAACAGTCTAACCAACAAGAAGTCAACACTTGACATGAAGAAGTCAATGTAGAATTCCCATCCTTTGGATTAAAACCAAGCAATCAAAATACTAAACCTCGGATGAATAACAAGCTTCAGATGAATACAGAACCAATAAAAGTCTCCAAGAAAAATTGGCTATAGTAACAATTGTATACAGAGGAATTCCCAATCACAGACAAAGCATATAAATCAGAATAACCTGCACACAGAAAACATTTAAACCAATGCTTTAGATTAAACCCCATAGACTTCAGAACAACTTTACAAAAATATCATAGTAAAGATCACAGAGTTTCAAGTTCTCAAGGTTTCCAATCCTACATCTTCAAGAATCCACAACTCCACATGGCTAGGGATAGTAACCAGATAGTCCAAGTAGCTTTAAGGATTTTAATGTTCAAGTTGATTATTAGGTGTATTTGCAAAAGAAAATAAAGCTCAAGTGATCAAAGATAAAAAACAGAAAGTAAATACTCAAGTGAGCAAAAGGAAAATAGCATGAGATGTAAATGCTAAAGGTAAATGATATAAAGTAAATACATAAAATAAATGTATAAAGTAAAAGCATAAAGTAAAGTCAATGGTTAATAGTCAATGGTTAGAAGTTAATGATTAATAGTTGAGGGTTTAATGTTTTTAGAAGAGTGATCCATGATGATTTGAACATTGAGCTTAGGTCAAAGTTGATGAATACTCATTAGAGGATTGATAGAATCAAAGCCTTATAACAATAAGATTTAAAGCTTATTATCCATAGCTCAATATTTAATCATCTTTAGGATGACAAACACAAAGTTTGAACCACTAAGAATCAAGCAAATAAAAGATGAAAAATGGAGGATTCCAAATGATATGATCCATGATGGTTTGAGCCTTGAACATAGGTCAAAGTTAATGAAGACTCGTTAGAGGATTGATAGAATCAAAGCCTCCTAACAATGAGCCATCAAGGTTATTGGCCATAGCTCAACACTTAACCATAATTGGGCTTGCAATCATCAAGTAAGATCCACTAAGAACCAATCAATAGGAAAGAAGAAAAGGGATGAGATGAAGGGGAAAAAGGGAAATCACAGTGTAACTAATGTCTTAGATGAATTGAAATTAGGGTTTCAAATATCATCAACATCATTCATCCATTTTGGTGGATTTGGTTTTTCAATCCATCAACATCCAAATCCAATGAGGTTGAGGAACTTGTCCCAAAGTAACACTCAAGTGTCTCCAAATCAGAACCAATCACAAAAATAATAAAATTTATTATTAATATGAATTAATAAAAACAATATTTAAATGATTAATAAACAGAAATAATTTGTAAAATATACAAAGTATATTAAAACACCAAATAGAAATCCAAAAAAATATTAGAGGTCAATCATGAGTCAACAAGTGTTGACAAAAAAATTTAGAATTCTTAAAAGTCAGGAACTATTTTTTTAAATACAAAACTTAATCAAAATAAACCAAAAATCACAAAAAAATAGTAAAATTATAAATAAAAATTTAACAAGTTCACAAATATTTATCAAAATATCATTGGATCTTTCCATAAAATTTTCAGAATTTTAAAAGGTCAAATATTATTTTTAAAACAATTAAAGCAAGATAAATAAAGAGAAAAATCATAAAAAATATCAAATCATAAAATAAAATTATGAAAAATCAAGAGTCAGAAGGATAATATTAAGATTTGTGAACTTTTTTCATAATTTTTAAGTCAGAAATGAATTTTTTACGAATTTTCGAAGTTTAAAACAAATAAAATAAAAATCTGAAGATAAAATAATAAACCGAAAAAATCTGGACCATTTGATAATTGTCAAAACGCGTTAGTAAGCAGATCCGAGAGACCTAATGTGTTATGCATGTTATTGTCTTTATTGGAAAACACACATGATCATTAATAAAAATCATATTTTATAAAATAAAACAAAAAAATATGGGTCATCTGATCAAAGTCAAAATGAGTTAGTAAACAGATCCAACGGACCTGGCGCACTGTGCTTGATATTGATCTTAGTGAATATCACACAAGATCATTAATTAAAAAATGGATTTGAAAAAAATGCGTGGCAAAATGTCATTGGTTGAGAGATGACACGCTGGTCATCTTCAACCTCCAGCGACACGTGAGTTGCAGGTTCTACAAACTTTAAAATTCGAAGCTCAGACGGGTTCCATTTGCTTTGTCTCATCAAGCGAAGACAACCATGCCTTCGTGAAAAATTTATATAACCTATAGCTCACTCAATTTGAAGAAAACCAGAAGAAAATTTGAAAACAGATGATTAAAACTCATCAAGTAGTTAAAATTAAATCAATAGTAAGTATCAGTGAATATCACTGACCATTCCAGTCATTTGAGTTAGGAGGTTTGGTGCCTTAAACTACCAGAACGAAGTCTGAAGAAAATGATCTGAAACTTGACTTAGCTAGAACAATTTAAGACACTTCAAGGCTTGATTCTTATTGTGTTAGCTCCAAGAAGTTCAAGGATGAAAAATGAACAAAGAAATTGGAGTTAGAAGGAAGGAAAGTGTGATTTCGAAAACTCAGAAATGTGAGCTATGAAGAGAGTTTGGCAGGGTGATTTTGGTTGTTCAAGCTTGCCCAAATGAGTGAAATATGGTATATATTTATAAGAGAAGTGAATAAAATTAAGAGGATGGGTTAATGATAGTATTTGAGTGGAAATCATGCACACCCGTGGTCATGAAGAAAGTGTGATCACATGTGCATCAAAACTCATCCAAATGATGCATTTTGACACTCTAAATGCTTCATACATCTTTTCTAATCATGTTTAAGTGAAAAAAAACATGGTAATTTGGTGATTAGAAGCCACATTTCACAAATTCACTTCTGACTTCAAGTGATATTTTCAGTTTCAAAGCATCAACTTTACAACCATGGTGCAAACAACTCAGGGACCTTTTTGATCTCATTATTTTTGCAATGGAAATACCTTCTCACAATATTTGTAATGTGAAAAGAAAGTTTTAATTTTGTGATTTGAGCTAAGAGTTATGATCCTTTAAATTCATGAAAAACACACGGATTCTCATACTTAGAAAAATTTCTAAGTATAGAGCTTCAAAATGACCTATAATGTTCTTCCAAGTTACAGACAATTCCATTCAAAATTAGTTCTTGATCTTTGAAGATGAAGTTAAGTGGACTCATAAAATTTAATTATGGAATTGAGATCACTCAAAAATCATAAAATTGAAAGAGTTATGGCCTTTGGAAGATGATGAACAAATTTGGAGAAATCCACAAATGACCTATAATCTTTTCATTTCTTTAAAGACTTTCCATATCTTTTCAAGCCTTGCACCATGGAACAAAGTTGTAGTAGATATCCTCAAGTTTATTGTGAAAAAATAAAGATCTCAAGGAGATAAAAGATGACCAAGTTATGATCCTTTGAAGTCACACAAGAGAGTTTGATAGCCTTTTCAAAGGACTTGTAATCTTTTTCAACCATTAGTGATGTTCCATTCAAAATTAGCCTTAGATCCTTGAAGAGAAGTTATTAAGTACTCTTAAAAGAGAATCATGGATTTGGAATAAACTTAAAATCTCAAAAAATGAGCAAGATATGGTCTTTGGAAGTTAACGAAACCTTACTCAGAGAGTGCCAAAATGACTTATAACCCTTTCAAATTTTGATGACTTTCAATGCACAAATGGATCTTGATATGTAAAAAGAAGTTGTTGTAGATGATGATAAGAATCCATGGAAAAAGGTACCAACTCAAAATGTTGAAAATTGAGTGAGTTATGCACTTGTGATTAGTGAATCAAGTACTTGTTCAATTAGGTCAAACTTTTTGAATCAACCTTGAATCATTTGAACTTTCCTTGCAAAATACAACATGATGGATCAAATTATACCTTTAAATGATGTTGTTGTACCCAAAATTTGCCTTCCCATGTTACTCAATATATGCTCATTAAGACCCTTAACTTGCTCAAGGATGCTCAAAAGTTGACCAGACAAACTCTCTCCTAAAACAATGAATCCCCAACTAGGGTTTCCATTTTCATTAAGAAGGGTGAGCTACAAAGGCTTAATATGCTCTCCATGGTCATAATATTTCCTCAAGACCCTCCATGTCAAATTTCAAGCTTTTCACAATAAGTTTGCTCAGTCAACTACTCAGATGCTTGAGAATCGACTATATTAGGTCAAAAGTCAACTGTGACCCACATATAGTCAAACTTCAAGATTTTTGGTCCACATCAACATTTTGAAGTGATATTCATCATTTTATCAAGGGTTGATCATGATTCCCCAAGGAATGCTCCTAACTCATAAAAACTCAAAAGTTGCTAAATTATGGTTTCTTAGGAAAAGTCAACCAAACTTTGACCAAACATAACTTTCTCATACTTTATCAGAAATTTCTCATCCAAACCTCATTTTGGAGGGAATCCAATTTCCTACAACTCATCTTCATCCCTCAAGTTCAATAAATGCACCCATAAAAAGATATGAATTTATATGTTATAGGTCCTTTTGAAAAGTCAACAAAAACACCTTTTGGGTCAAAGCTTCTTACATGAACATGAAAGACCCAATTGATATGAGACCAAAAGGGTTGTTTAGGGGACATCCTAATATTTCTAAAAAGTCCAAGAATACCTCTCTAGGGTTAAAATTGGAAGAGTTATGCATTGTCAAAGTTGACCATTTTTGGAATATTGCCAAAAGTCAAATGTGCTCACAAATGCATTTTTTGCCAAATGGGCCCAACTTTTTAAGCTTGCACCTCACTTCCAACATGATCCACGACCTAAATCAACAGCCATGCCTTATTTTCTCTATTTATTTATTTTATTTTAACTTTTGTATATTAAAAATCACATTAAATCAAATAAATAACAAAAATATCAAAGATTTGTTTTGATGATCTGATTTTGATGAAGATCAAATCTATTTGAGCTGGCCTAATCAAGCCAAATCGAATCAAGGCAAAAATGGCATGATTTGGTCAAGTTTGGAATGAAAGAATGTGGCTTAAAGATCAAATATTTTTTCATCAATTCTCAAGATTGGATCCAAATTTGTTACCCTAATTCATCATGTTACATATAGTGAACAAAAACAAGGCAAGAGAGAGGGTTTTGCAGTCATAAAAACAGAGAAACAAAGTTCAAATTTTGTTCAAAAAGTGTGAGATGTATCTTCTTACACAAACCAATTCAAGGCATGATGAAGCGTCCAATCGTTTCTTGGACCTCTCTTGGAGCTAACACGATCAATTGCAAGTGTCAAAACGCCCAGAATCACCCCACAACACTCATACGGTTTGCTTCTTTTTTTGAAATCGATTACGTTAATCCTTGCATCTTAAGCATGTTTGAATGATACATTTATGGTTATTAACGTATTTGCAACACGTTTGAATTGTTTAATTGATGTTTTGATGAATATACTGACGAATGCCATGGCTAGGGTTTGAGAAGCCATTTTAGGGCTTCTCTGTATAGGTGAAATTGTGCCAAAAAACTAATGCTATGATGATCGTGAGACCCAGACGAATTGATTGTCATAGTTAGAATTGATTTATTGTGCATCATATGAATTTTTGAAGCTTGCAGGTGTATAGCTATGGAGTTTTGTCCGTAGGTATAGATGTGAGATCTAAAACGACGGACAGGGAAGAAGACGGTGACTTGTCACCACCCCACTGGCCCATGTGAATTTCGCGCGTATTTCCAGCTCATCCACTCTGTTTCACATATTTTGTTTTAATGTTATTATCTTAATAACAAAGCAGCGTAGCACAGATGACAGGGCAAGCATGGAACGAGTGGAGGGACCTGGGTTCGATCCCAGGTCCAAACATTTTCCTATTTTCTGACTATTTAAACACAAATCCAATACAACTCATGATCAAACGTCCATCGTGTGTCCTATTGATCCAGCCACTGGGTCGTTGCCATTACAGATCCAGCGTTCCAATCCAGTAAAGACCATGGTGCACCTTCCAAGCATGTCAACACAGGATCTGGCGCATGTTTGGGCTCAGTATAGTGGGTCTGGACAAAATTCCAAAACACACCTCCCTGGGTGCTTAGATAGGCCCAATTTCTTACTCTTTTTTTATTTTTAATTCTTTTTCTTTTATTTATTAATTATATTTTTTTAATAACACCAAAAAAATATTTCATTTAATCAAAAATCACCAAAAAAAAAACATCAACAATCTTTTTTTCATAAAAATATTTTTAATTAATTAGTTTAATTAAATTAGGGTAATTTAATGTCTTTTTATTATAATTTAAATAATTAGATTTAGGGTTTAATTTTATACTCAACCTAATTTTTTCCTTAAAAATAACATAAATATTTTCTCAACTTAGATTTTTAGGTCGTCTAATTATTTCTCGCATTTAATTTGCCGCGCGCTTTTAATTTTCCTTTTTCACTATTTGTAACTGCTCCGAGTTTGTAATAGTAATTAGGTTTTCTTTTAAATTCCGCATTTTATTTTCAGTCAAAATATTTATGTATCTGCCTAAAACCATGTAATAGTTAGGACTCTAATTTCTCACTTTTAAATTTCCGCAACTATGAACTGTTTAGATGTATGGACAATAGGCTTGCATGTGAAAGATAAACGATTAATACAATAGAAAACCCTAATTATGAAAAGATAATTAACTGAAAAAATACACCTGCACATGTTCACTCCTAGGGTTTACCCCATTTGGTTGCCTCGGAAATAATGGTCGTGTCCCTCGAACGTAGGGATACCTTAGCAATGACCCGCGATTCAAAATCATCATAAAGATCATAGTCCTTACTTGTCCCTCGAGTTGCCTACAAATTAATCATATGACGATATTCCCTTCGAAATGATAAGGTATCTCTACTTGTTGCCTTCAGAGACCATTTCGTCCCTTCAAACGTCCCTTTAAAATTCCAACGACGACGCTACGTATTCCTTAATAATAGGATAGCGTTGTCTAAAGGAAAACGAACAGACTTTTTTCGAGTAGGTAAGATTAGTTCCTAGGTACCTTCTCAAACAAAACTTTTCACACAAACACTTTTCAAAATAGTTTTCAAAACAACTTCGTCACACTCTTGAGGACTGATACAAGGGTTATCACGAAGTAAAACTTTTTCAAAACAAGCACGCTCAAGCAATTTCAAAGATGAGCAAGTACCTAAGAGCATGTGGAAAACCACGGATAGAAAGGGTGCTAACACCTTCCCTTTCTATAATCTACCCCTCGTACTCAGAAACATTCTTGAAAAAGGTTTTTTCTGTTCTTTTTCCTTTTCCTTTGTTGGATGAAATAAAAGTCGGTGGCGACTCTTGCTTACCGCGACATTTGCGAATACAAAACTCAAACCAGTATAACAGTCGGTTCTGCCACTGTATCACAGAAATGGCGACTCTACTGGGGACTAATTAATAAAGTTGGGTATACCTTAGGATCTAGATCATTTTTAAATTACTTTCTTGATTTTTTTTCTTGCTTTATCTTTAAGGGTTTTTGCTTGGGTATTATTGAAGATCCTACACCCGGATTTGGGGGACACTTTTTAGGTAAACATCAATAGATCATGGAGATTGTACAGCATAGACCGATATGGTTTAAGCGATGCCTATGTTGGTGTGATACTTTGGTTGGTACCGGTATCCTTCGTGTTGAAACGAGGAGAATACGGGGCCGTCGCGTGGTGTCGTGAAGCACTAACGGACTTTAGAACTTTAGTTGAACAAACTTGGCCATTAGAAAGTAGTGAGATAGCAGGCCTCGGTATAAAGCTGAGGATTGGTTGATACTCGATGCTGTACTCATTGAGATCAGACTTTCGGGATATTTCGGCCGCAAGAAAAGATTGCTTGAGCTGAAACAATGCCCGATAAAGGATGATCAGTGATATTGAGAATCTTTAGAATCCAAGTTACTTTTCTAAGACAGGTTTGAAACCAACTAAACTTCAAGAGGGTACTTACCTTTAACCTCATTCAAGCCTTTAAACCTAAGGTCTATTGTGTGTTTTGCTTATATGTGATTTATTCTATTTCAACATGACATCATGCATCATAACATAGCATCCATTCTTATTGCACTAACCATTTCAAGGACCAAGGGAATTTATCTTTATTTTGTTTTGCAGATCATGGCTTCCACTCGTAGAAACACTATCTGAATCAGCTTTGTGAAAATACCTTCCCAACTCAAGGAGCTAGTATCAAGGGTCCCTGAAACTTCTGCATTCGCTAAGAGACATGGTCGACTTCTCAACCTGGTTACTTCATACTTTGATGAAAAGATTATGAGTGTACTCGTTCAGTTCTTTGATCTCAAGCACCACTACTTCACCTTCCCAAATTTTCAATTGGTGCCCACCATGGAAGAATTCTCTCAACTTTTGGATATACCCATTCTTGAACAGTTGCCTTTCACAGGTTTAGAAGAGGTTCCTAAGCCAGAAGTCATTGCCTCGACCTTGCATCTGAAACGGGTCGACGTGGTATCCAATTGGGAAATAAGAAGCCGAGTCAAGGGTTTTTTAGCCAAGTTCCTAATAGATAAAGCCCAGCTGTTTTAGGATGATATGGACTTTCAGGCTTTTTAGGAGGTCTTGGCCCTTCTAATATATGGGTTAGTACTATTCCCTAATCCAGACTTATTCATAAATGTGAATGCTATCAAGATCTTCCTTTCTCGCAACCCTATGCCTACCTTGCTCAGAGATATCTTGCATGCTCTCCATACTCGTACCATGAAGAGAAGAGGGGTTCTTATGTGCTACATGCCATTGCTGTCGAGGTGGTTTATTTCTCACCTCCCTAAGTCTGTACTGAAGAATGAAGAAGGTTTGGATTGGTCACAAAGGATAATGTCACTCGCTCACACAGATATTCTCTAGAATTCCCGAGCTATGGGAGACACTGCTATTATTGACCGCTGTGGGGAGTACCCTAATGTCCCATTACTTGGCATCAGAATGGGCATAACCTACAATCCTTGTTTAGCTCTGTGACAATTTGGTTACGCTCGAAGGGATGGTCCCTATGAGTTACTTATCGAGGGCATTGTATTTAACTACGAGGATGATGTTCAAGGGTATCGCCAGAGGTTCATACGAGCTTAGAGCATGGTAAACAGATCTGGCGCCAAGGCTTTGGGGCTAAAGGATTCCATTCCTATGGAACCTTATCTCCAATGGGTACGAGCTCGCGCCCAGAAACTTAAGATGCCTTACATGTCCGTTTTACCAGTGATTATGGAGCCCACCACTGAAGGGGGTACTCCTTACACGGTTCTCTATCCTGATATGCCCACTGATCTTGGAGAACTACAGAGGTCTTGGATTCAGATGAAGAAAGAGCGGGATACCTACAGGGATCAGTTCTATGCCCAGGAGGGGAAGGTTTTAGAGCTCACAAAGCAGCTCCATAAGGAAAGAGGACTTAATGTCTATCTCGGCACGAAAAGGAAGCATCCATGGGAATTTTGATCTTTTCTAGTTTTTAGAATTGTTTTTAATTGTAACGCCTAGAAGGAAATTGAACTTTGAATTCTACTAATAAAATCTTTGTTTCATTTTGGTTCGCAAATATAAATTTCCCAAAGTCCTTGAAATCATTGCATACGTATCTCATCCATAGCATTGCATATACAGATACCATTACATGTTTCTCATCTTCTTTGCTGTTTATTTCAGCAGAAATGTCTTCTGAACAAAGCATCAAGGATCTTCAGGCATAAAATGCCCAGTTCCCGCAGATGTTCATAAATCTGGCAAAAGGACAGGAGGATCTAAAAGCCCTCATCCTGAAAGAGAAAAAGAAAAAGAAGAAGGTTGTCGGTATTCTCAATATGGGCAGAAGGTTTAGAGGGTCGTTGAAGCAGCAAGTCGATCTGACCTCTTCATCTAAAGAAGGGGAGAATCAAGAAGAAGAGACAAGGGAGAAGGACCCCAGTCCTGAAGTTTCTAACAATGATACCGACTACAATAATGAGAAGTATCCTCCTACCGAGGATAGATATAAGCAGTTGGAAGACCATCTAAGTGCTATGGAAATCCAGAGGATACCCGGGTTGGATTTCAAAGAATTGGGATTGGTGTTGGGAGTGGTCATCCCGCAGAAGTTCAAGGCTCCAATTTTTGAAAAGTATGATGGGGTGTCTTGCCCAAAACTCCATCTCCGCTCTTACTTCAGAAAGATCCAACCCCACACTGCTGATAGAAACTTGTGGGTTCACTTCTTTCAAGACAGTCTGTCAGGGACTCGGCTTGAATGGTTCTACCAACTGGAGAGAGCCAATGTCCGAAATTGGGAAGATTTGGCTGCTGCTTTTTATAAGCAGTATCAATACAATGCCGACCTTGATCCTACTCATACTCAACTCCAGAGTATGTCCATGAGTGCAAGTGAAGGCTTTAAGGACTATGCATAGAAGTGGAGAGACTTGGCTGGAAGAGTCCAACCCCCGTTGTCTGATAGAGAGTTGGTTGATATGTTTCTGGGGACGCAATCTGGTCTATTCTTTAATCATTTGATCAGCAGCTCGTCAGCTGGTTTCATCGAGCTGATCCTAACTGGAGAGAGAGTAGAAGCTAGAATTCAGAGCGGCAAGATACAGCAGGATTCCTCTTCGAGTGCGGTAAAGAAGCCTTTTGCTGGTAAGAAAGAGGCAAGTGCCATATATAGCCCGAGAGGCCAAAACAGAGCTGAACATCGTCAGACAGTAAGTGTCGTAATGATACCTAGGCCTACGGCTGCTCCACAATGCAAGAATTAACAAAGGGTGAAAGACCACAACGACAGTTTACCCGGATCAACATGATGTTGGCTGAAGTTCTACCTCATCTGCTGAGATCTAACTTGGCAACCTTGAAAGAGGCTCCCAAGAATTCGAACACCACATCTCCCTGATATAATCCAAATGCTCGATGTGCCTATCATTCTGAGAGTCCTGGCCATGATACCAACGACTTCTGGGCTCTAAGAAATAAGGTACATGATCTAATCGAAGCCAAGGAAATTGAGTTCGATGCTACGGAAAAGTCCAATGTCATAACTGCTCCCATGCCTAAGCACAGTCGTGGAGTTAATGTTGTTAATACCAACTTGTTTGTGACCTTGGTGGATGAAGTTTCTACTCCTCTTATGACGGTTAAGAAGAATTTGTTGTCAGCCGGTTTATTTCCGGGTTGTGGTGAAGGTTGCCACGTGTGTTCATTTCTGCCTTCTGGTTACCATTTGTTGAAGTCAGGTGTTCAGCGCCTGATGGATAGCAAAGAAATTTTGTTCGAAAAAACTTTGATTCCTGTTGTTCCATCTGAAGACGTTGCTATTATAACCATTTCCGCCAATCCTTCCAAGGTCTCCTCGAGAAGACCTGTTAGGATTGCATCTGTTCCAAGAGTCGCTCCGCTAATAATCATTGTTCCTGGTCCTGTCCCGTATGCCTCGGACAAAGCTGTCCCCTGGAATTATGGTGCCGATGTGTACTATCATGGCATCAAATAAGATCTGAAAAATGAAGAGGTTGATCCTGATATTAGTAATATTGTCGGGACCAGCAAGGTCACCCGAAGTGGAAGGATTTTCTCTCCCGAGATTTCCCCGAAGACTGTCAACAAGCCTATTGTCATTTCATCTGATGTTCCTGCTGGTACATCAACTATTGCTCTTGTTCTTACTCCAATTATTACCCCTGTCGGTGAATCATCTGGTACCTGCGGCAAAGAAGTTATAGGTGAGCCTTCCCGGACGGAGGCACCTAGAAAAATTGTCGTGGAAGCCTCTAAGCAAGAGATAGAGGAAATACTGAAAATAATCAAAAAGAGCGACTACAACGTGGTCAAGCAGCTGGGGAAGACCCCCTTAAAGATATCCATGTTGTCTCTATTGTTGTGTTTTGAAGCCCATGTGAAGGCTTTGATTGCATTCCTCAAGACTGCACATGTGCCGCAGGAGACCTCAGCTGATCAATTCAAAGATTGTGTGGCTAGCCTGACTACTGACAATGGGCTGGGTTTTTTAGATGCGGACCTGACACCGAAAGGGAGGAAGCACAATGATGCTCTGCATGTCTCGATTGAGTGTAGGGGTACCACTATGGCTCATGTGTTGGTAGATACTGGGTCTTCACTGAATGTTCTTCCTAAGAAGGCGTTGGATCAGTTGGATCGCGAGGGATTAACCTTAAAGCCTAGTAACATTATGGTAAGGGCTTTTGATGGGTCGAAAAGAATGGTGCACGGGGAGGTGGATATCCCCGTCAAAGTAGGTTCCCAGACTTTTGAGTCCACTTTCTATGTGATGGACATCCAGCCGTCATACTCTTGTTTGTTGGGTCGTCCTTGGATCCATGAAGCTGGGGTAGTTACTTCCACATTGCACCAAATGTTGAAGTATCCAGTAAAAGGGAAAATTGTCACTGTGTGTGGTGAGGAGGAGTATATGGTAAGCCACCTCAATTCCTTCAGGTACATAGAGATGGACAGGGAATTCATAGAGACTCCTTGCCAGAACTTTGAAGAGGTTCCCCAGATCTTGGCATCAGATGAAACTACTACCAACAAACCTCCTCTGAAGATGGCTTCCCTCAAAGACGCCAGAGCAGTGGTTGAAGAAGGTGGGTGCACCAACTGGGGACAACTCCCTGATTTTATTCATAAAACTGACAAGTTTGGTTTGGGCTTTACTTCAGGAGCTCAAAGGGTTGTTCGACGCGCTCAGGCCGGAGGACCTCCCCTACACATCACCAATCAGGGAATTAATGCCATTGAAGACAGCGAGGAAGACTCGGACATTGACAGCTGGATCTACCCAACTACCAACGGTGGACTGAGTAAATGGACGGTTAGGGACTTTATACCAGTTTCTTTTATTCCACAGTAATTGTCTTACTTGTTTTGATATTTGTAATAAACAATTGAAACTCTACGACCTTGTGCCTTTCTCGAGGCACATTGGCTTTGCTTGTGAGGGCTCTTATTTGTTATTTCATATATCATTAATAAAGCATTGGACGTTCCTTGCATACAAATTTTACGCTCTCTGTTTTTCTTTCTTGTTTTCACTTTATCAAAACAGTTATGCTGTTACACACACTCACGTATCATATTGCAGATCCATATCCACTCTGGATCTCATTGATAACAACTCTGCTACTGCCAGTTATGACTTCGAAAATCCGATCAACCAAGCCGAAGATGAAGGTGCGGATGATTGTGAGGTGCCTGGAGAACTTGCTAGACTATTACAGCAGGAAGAAAGGGCTATACAGCCTCATGAAGAGCCGGTTGAGACGATAAACCTGGGCACGGAAACAGACAGAAAAGAAGTCAAGATTGGTGCAAATTTGAAAGTTAAGGTCAAACAACAGTTGATACAAATGTTGCACGACTACGTTGAGATCTTTGTCTGGTCATATGAAGACATGCCAGGCTTAGACATTGATATTGTGGTTCATCATCTGCCGACCAAAGAAGACTGTCCTCCAGTTAAACAGAAGATCCACCGTATACGCCCTAAAATGTCAGAGAAGATCAAGGCAGAGGTCATGAAGCATTTTGACGTAGGGTTCTTAGCTGTCACTTCTTATCCATAGTGGGTTTCTAACGTTGTTCCAGTACCTAAGAAGGACGGTAAGGTACAAATGTGTGTGGATTATAGAGATCTGAATAGAGCAAGCCCCAAAGATGACTTCCCACTTCCTCACATTGATGTTCTGGTTGACAACACCGCACAACACAAAATCTTCTCCTTCATAGACAGTTTCTTTGGCTACAACCAGCTCAAGATGGCTCCTGAAGACATGGAGAAGACAACCTTCATCACACAGTGGGGCACCTTCTGTTACAAGGTGATGCCTTTCGGGTTGAAGAATGTTGGGGCAACTTATCAGCGCGCCATGGTCGCTTTGTTCCATGATATGATTCACCATGAGATCGAAGTTTATGTTGATAACATGATAGTCATGTCTCAAAATGAGGAAGAGCATCTTGATCATCTACAAAATTTGTTCGACAGGTTGAAGATATACAACCTGAGGTTGAATCCAAACAAGTGCACCTTCGGGGTAAGGTCTGGTAAACTTCTGGGTTTCATTGTCAGCGACAAAGGCATCCAAGTAGATCCTGCGAACGTAAAGGCCATATAAGAAATGCTAGCTCCCCATACAGAGAAGGAGGTTAGAGGTTTCTTGGGACGCCTGAATTATATCGCCAGGTTCATTTCACATCTGACTGCTACTTGTGAGTCAATCTTCAAACTCTTGAAGAAAGATCAAGTGGTAAAGTGGAATGACAAATGTCAGACTGCTTTCGAAAGAATCAAAGAATACCTTCAAGAACCGCCAATTCTGATGCCTCCGATTGAAGGAAGACCTTTGATATTGTACTTAATAGTGATAGACAATTCAATGGGGTGTTTGTTGGGGCAACATGACGAGTCTGGTCGAAAAGAGCACGCAATATAGTACCTTAGCAAAAAGTTTACCGACTATGAGACAAGATACTCACTGCTTGAGAAAACTTGTTGCGCTTTGGCATGGGATGCCCGCTGACTAAAATAGTATATGCTGACCCACACTACTTTGTTGATATCCAAGATGGATCCGATCAAATACATCTTCGAGAAGCCCGCTCCCTCCGGAAAAATAGCAAGATGGCAGATGATCTTAACTGAGTACGACATACAATATACCACCCAGAAAGCAATCAAGGGGATTATATTGGCTGATCATTTGGCTCATCAGGCCGTGGATGACTACCAGTCCATGAATTTTGAGTTCCCGAATGAGAATATTATGTTGGTGACTGACTATGAAGAACCTAGACCGGATGAAGGACCCGAGGAGGGATCCTGATGGACTATGTTTTTTGACGGAGCTTCGAACGCACTGGGTAATGGCATTGGTGTTGTAATCATATCTCCTGAGGGTTGTCATACTCCTTTCACTGCCCGACTATGTTTCAACTGCACTAATAACATGGTGGAGTATGAAGCTTGTATCATGGGTCTCAAGGCCGCTATTGACCTCAGGATCAAGTTCTTGGATGTTTTCGGGGATTCAGCCTTGGTAATAAGTCAGATCAAAGGCGAATGGGATACGAAGCATCTGAATCTCATCCCATACGAAGAGCTCATACTGACATTGCTCCCACACTTTGAGGAGGTAACTTTTGAACATTTCCCACGAGAGGAGAACCAGTTAGCAGACGCGCTAGCTACCATGTCTTTTATGTTCGAGGTCAGGTGGGACAACGAAGCTCCCCAAATCACCATTGAGAGGTTGGACGAACCAGCACACTACTCTGAAATTGATACTGATGACGTGGCAGGCAAGCCCTGGTTTCACGAAGTCAAAAGGTATCTCGAGACTCAAGAGTATCCCGAAGGGGCATCTGTCAATGATAAGAAGGTTCGCTGCAAAGTTCTTCCTCGGTAATGGAGTCCTCTATAAGCGCAACCATGACTCCACACTACTACGGTGTGTAGACAAGAGCGAAGTAGAGAGGATCATGACAGATCTACATGAAGGCACCTTCGGAACCCATTCCAGTGGACATACCATGGCTAAGAAGATCCTACGCGCAGGATATTACTGGTCCACTATGGAAGCCGATTGTTATCAGCACTCTCGAACTTGTCATAAGTGCCAAGTCTACGCTGATAAGGTGCATGTGCCTCCGGTCCCCTTAAACGTCTTGACAGCTCCGTGGCCCTTTGCAATGTGGGGCATCGACATGATCGGAGAAATCAGGCCTACTGCTTCCAATGGGCATCGCTTCATCTTAGTAGCCATTGATTACTTCACGAAGTGGGTTGAGGCGGCCTCTTTTGCTACAGTAACCAAGAACATCGTGGCACGATTTATCCGACATAATCTGATCTGTCGATATGGTGTGCCAGAGAGAATTATTACTGACAATGGTACAAATCTCAACAACACGATGATCACCAAGCTCTATAAACAATTCAAGATACAACATCATAACTCTTCTCCTTATCGGTCGAAGATGAATGGCGATGTCGAAGCGGCTAACAAGAACATCAAGAAAATTATACAGAAGATGACGGTGACATATAAGAACTGGTATGAGATGTTACCATTTTCTCTTCATGGATACCGTACCTCAGCATGGACGTAGACAGGGGAAACACCGTATTCTCTGGTATATGGCATGGAGGCAGTCCTACCCATCGAAGTCCAGATACCTTCTCTCAGGATTTTGAAGGATGCGAGTTTGAACAAAGACGACTAGATCCAAACTCGACTTGATCAGTTAAATCTAATCAATGAAAAGAGACTTACTGCTATCTGTCATGGTCAGATGTATCAAAAGCGAATGATCAAGGCTTTTAACAAGAAAGTCAGACGTCAAGAATATCAAGTCGGGGATCTAGTGATCAAGCGCATCATACTACCGCAGGGTGATCCCAGGGGCAAATGGGCTCCCACATATGAAGGGCCATTTGTGGTTAAGAACATTTTCTCGGGTGGAGTTATGATTCTAACCACCATGGACGGTGACGACCTTCATCACCCTGTCAATGCAGACATAGTGAAAAGATACTACGCCTAATCAAAATACCCGATAGGTCGACTGGCCTAGGCAAAAATAAGGGTTCCCGGTGAACCAAAAGGGTTCGGGCAAAAATAAGGGATGAAAACAAAAAAATTTGTACACCCGACAAGTCGAAAACCTGAAAAGGCGGCTTGGGTAAAAAAGGGTATCCCGGTGAGCTGAAAACCCGAAAGGGCAGTCCAGGAAAAAGTTAGGGATATAAAGCGTACCACTATGTCTCATTGGATCATCTTGCGACCAGACTTCATATCGACTATCAAGCTCGGACGGCACCAACCAACCTAATCAACTTCGGACAAACAACAAAGTGATGAGACGCTCGAAGACATAGGGGCAATAGCAGAGTTGGAACTCAATGGGATTATTGCACATAACTGTTTTCTTTTACATAAATTGTATAGTTTCTATTTTTTCGGCGGCGTTCTCTTACTAGAGCGTCAACCTCCTTGTACGAAAATGCCTATTACAGGCCAATTTCAAAAATCAATACAAAATCATTTTCACAAGAAACTTTGAGTTTTTTCTTTTCCTGTTTTGTTTTGCAAGAACGTCCAATGATTTATTCTTGACATATGCATTTGAACATGATTGTTGCTCATAAATATTTACATAAGAAACAAAAAGACAATTACTCATAATTCCAAAAACAGGGGCAAAAACAAGAAGTTCCAAACCCGACAGTTACTCTGCCCAACAGGTACGGGATAGAGTCAGCTTTGGAGCATAATCATCAGTACATACACTCTCTACAAAGTAAAAATATCCAAAAGCTTTGATGTCGGCTTTCCCAAGACAGGAAGTAATCTCCCCAGCCAGGGTCATCCAGGAACCTGACAGCTATATCCCCCAGCCAAATTTCATATTCGTGGGCGGATCAGTAAACTTCATCCACCAAGAAGAGTTTATTTCTCTGGATACATAAGCTCAATCCCCGACAGAGCTCATTACTTCAGCTACAAAAACCCACTTTCCAAGCTATTCCCTGCAGAGTTATCCTCGAATAGAATCTCTCTCTGACAGAATATTCAAAGAGCAAATCTCCAGCATAGTCATTTCTGTTCGCTATCCCCGGCAGAAGTAGAATAACCATAATTCTCCACAACAGTCAGGAATGCTATATTCTCTAGCAGCAGTCAGAGATTTATTTTCCCAGACGCGGGCATACCCCAGAAACAAACATATACACTAAATTTACAAGTATAAAAAGCATGAGCACATAAATGCACAAATAGACATGTATAAGTCTAATTACTAAATATAAGCAATATGAACATTATGTGCAAAACTCAAAAACAAAGAAACTATCACAATGTGATCCAATAAAAACACCAATCTCTGGTAACATCACTGTTTACTTAAGCGGTAAAGAAGCAAGAAAAAAAAGTAATTATTTTGATATATGTTATATCGTATCATCTCCACATGGATTAGGGATACTAAATTTCCGTTTGACAAGTCTCTCATTAATGAGTTTGGGTTTGAATGGGGTTAAAGTAAATGCGGGAATTAAAACTTATGAACAGAAAAAGAATTCATTCTTCAGAGAGAAGAAAATTATCAAGCATGCATATAATCCACTTCTCACAAACTTAAACCTATCGACCAGTTATACTCAACCTACAATACTCATCAAGGTCATCACAACACAGAAGACAATCTTGTTACTCGCATTGACGATCTCTCCGCACAACACAACCAACACAAAGGCATTAAGCACAGACACCCAAGGGAATAATAGCTCTAAGTCTATCTCTAGAATCTAGACACTATTAGATAATCACCCTAGATAAGAATTTGAGCAGTATATGTCTATATAAACCTAAACCCCAAGCACAGAGCAAAAATCTAGGATAATAGTCGACAAAAATTTGTAAAGCAAAATTTATATAACACCATGGGCGATAAATATACATGACTTAAAAGTAAATACATATACAAAACCCAATAAATGAAGAATACACAAAGAAGAAGATAAATGAACCATAAATCTCCCAGTTTGTCAGCGGCGGTCGATGATAAATCCATCCCGGATCATCCGTATGCAAGCTCCATTGTTATTTTCTAAGCTAATCTACCAAAGAATAAGTTGATGGAGTTGGGAGAACAAAAACACCCCCAAAACCATATCCTAGAAAGCAAAATGAAAATGAATTTATAAAACTGGTTCAGACACGCCTCGCCCGGCGACCAGAAGCCTGGCCCGACGAGTGGCCCAATATTCCCAATCAACCTGCACCACGCAGGCAAAAATGGTAAAAATATCTTCATTCGCACGGCGAGAGGAAACTTTTCATGGAGACAACCTGAAACCTCTCCTGGCGCTCAACTGGCGAGCTCAAGACAGAAGCTACTGGAAAAACTCATCATTTCTCTCACTCCACGCTAGGCCGGTGAGCCAAGAGCGACTGCCCCTCGCCCCGACTTTGCCTGGCGAGGCTTGACATACAACAACTCTTTATTTCTCTTCCTGCAAAACTGCAGCGACTTTATTTTATCAATCCTGTATCCTTGGAGAACCCCTTTGTCCTTTTATTCCTAAATGCTCCAGACATACATGAATTCCTACAAAATAAACACAATACTATCAAACGATACATTATATACACGAAAACACAATTAAACACAATCTAAACATATTTACAAACAAAGTCACGGTTTATTCAACAAATATTAATAAACAAGAGTCGATAAGTGCCACAAAACTATATACAAAATAATTATAAAATGGCACTTATCACCTGATACGAGAGTTTGGACAGTGTAGATTTAGGCATGGCATTTAGTGACGAATCAATGTCCAACAGTACATTAGGCAGACCATCTGAAAGACATCTATAGAGATATGTAATGCAAAATTTGTGATTCTTTCCTTCCTTTGGGAGGTCTTCATCACTGAAGCTTAGGTTTTTACATGCAATGATATTTCCCACTATCTCGCTGAATTGGTCAATTGTTACATCATGGTCAACAAATGCTTGGTCTAGCACTTTCATCATTTCTTCCCTATGGGTTTCAGAATTCATTAGCAGAGAGAGTATATAGATTTTGGAAGGTGTCTTCAAGAGCTGGTCTATCACTTTGTATTCACTTTTATTAATCAACTTTAGGACTTCATCAACGTCATCATTCAAATTGGTTTTACTGGATTGTCCATTCCCTACCCTAGGATTAGGATTACAACAGGAGTTGCAATCGAAACACTCCTAACTTTTATTGGAGGTACAACGGAGAACATACGACTGCTGCGAGTCAGACCACTAACATCAGTTATGTTAACAACATAAGAAGGAGATGGAATGGGAACCTCTTTTCCATTATCAACCATGGTAGCATTGTATTTATACGGTACGACTTTACAGGAATCATAAGGAACTGGTCCTGCCAAGTAAACAACCATAGGAGAAACGAGAGCTCTTTGACTGTTATATGTTACTTCCAAAGGCTCGGGTATGTTGAAATGGGGGACTATGACATTTACTTTAGCGTCCTCATTTCTTCCCCTATAAATAATGACCTCAACATCTGTATCAAGAAAATCCTCAATTAACGGCGCAGGATCAGGTGACACTTTTTCATTTCTTCTTTTGTCAATAATAACAACCATTTCTCCTTCCCTGAACAGACCTAGGACCTTCCATATCTAGAGGTCTTTCCTCATAGTAACAAAACCATGAGGTCTTCCTTCACATTCTGGACAACTATCATGGCTGAAATCAATAAACCCCAATTCAACGAACTTGGCATGTATTTCTATAGGAGTTACCATGTTAAGATCTGAAATCATACATTCATCTGAGTAGCTTTAAATCAAATTCACCCCCATTATCATTCCATTTTTTGGTGACTTGAATGAGACCCTGATCTAGTAGGCGTTGAAGGCCTCTCTTCATAATATAGCATCCACAGGAGTCTCTACAACATATCCGACAAGAGCCATAGTTGTGCGCTCTTGACTATTCATACCGCAAAAGGTAGCATGCATTTGTACTAGATTTCCTCTCATTAAATAGGCATCAAGGATACGGTACTCACCAGGATATCCATATACCATGTTTACAGTGTGTCCTCCGTGATTAGGCAGTGGATTAGCTTGAACATGTGGACCAACGTCTCTGAATGATAAGAGGCCACTTTTAACCAATTTCTGAACTTCAACTTTCAATGGGAAATAATTCTCCATGTTGTGGATTGGAGCTCCCTGGTGAAAGGCATAGTGGATATCTACTTTATACCAATACAAAATGTATTTTGGGATAGTAGACGGTGCTCTTGTCTGAACCAGATTCTTTTGCAATAACCCAAATAAAAATTCAACATAAGTCATTGGGATCGGGTAAAAAGGTGGCACACTTCTTACTCTATTTTGCTGGTTGTTGTATGTTAATTGTTGATTGTTGTAAGCCTGCTGCTAAGGCTGTTGTGTTCTTTGTTGTTCGGGAAATTGTGCTTGGTGTCCCAGAACCATAGGTGTTGGCTTAATGACAAGAATGATAGCTGTAACATGTTGTTTTCGATATCTTCTTCTTGGTATTCCAAACGAAACTATGCTGATATATTGCTCCTTCTTGGAGAAACTACTTCCAAACTTTTTTACCTCACTTGATGAACCAAATTCTTTGGTTAATTATCCTTCGTGGACACCTTCCTCGAGTCGTATTCCCATATTCACCATTTTGGTGAAATTGTGCGGCGCACTCGTAATCATTCTTTCATATTAAAATGGGCCCAAGGTATTCAGAAAGATTTTTGTTAATTCCTTTTCTTCTAAAGGAGGACATATTTGGGCAACAACCTCATGTCATCTTTGTGCATATTCCTTGAAGCTTTCTCTGTCCTTTAGGGACATATCACGAAGTTAATCTCTGTCTGAAGCCATGTCAACATTACATTTAGGGACAAATGCTTCACCCAGATCTCTGAAAGTACGGATATGTGCGCTTTCCAAACCCATGTACCACTTAAGAGCGACACCAGTCAAGTTATCTTTAAAATAATTGATTAACAGCTGGTCGTTATTAGTTTGTGTTGACATCTTTCTGGCATAGATGAACAAGTGACTTTCTGGACAAGAATTCCCTTTTTACTTTTCAAAGTCATGTACTTTGAACTTTGCTGGTATTTTCACATTCGGCACCAGACATAAGTCATGAGCGTTCTTCCCAAGTAGATCTCTTCTTCTAATGGCCTTAAGTTCTTTCTTCATTTCTTGAAACTGATTCTGGAATTCATCCATTCTTTCCTCAACACCCAGACATTCAAAAGGCTCAGTGTGGTAGACTTTTTCATTTCCAAATGGGAGAGTGTGCACCACTGGAGGAGGAGTAGACATTATAGGAGGAGGAATATTTATCCCATGAGGAGGAACAATCACTATATGTTGTAATGTGGGAATTTTAATAGCAAGTTGGTATCCTTCACGAGTGAAGTTAAAAGGAATTCCCCAGGGATATCCCTTAGGCATCTGATAATATGGAGCACTAATTGGGGCTACAGAAACATGAGTGGTAACAATTTTCAAAGATTATTGTGGTTTGGACTTACGCTTGAGCAAAAGAGGAGATTGAGGAGTTGGTGACTGATTCTGAGAAGCCATCAAATTATCTACCATAGTTGTCAACCTATACATTCCAGCCCGAAGGATAGTCACCTCTTCACGAAGCTCATAATTCTCTTGCTCCAATAATATATCCATCTTTTCCTTCAATGATTAACTCGAGTGCATCTTGACTCTATTGGGGAGAAAAAGGCACGAGCAAGACTCTAGAATGTAATGACTAAATGGTGAATGATGCATGATATGTGACACAAAATGTTTTTTTTGTTTTGTTTTCAAGGAACTCATTAATTATAAACTTGCAAACGTCACAAAGGAAATAATATTTTTGAAAATATCCAAAAATACCTTATTTCATTAATCATATAAGGATTATATTTGAAGTATACTTTCAAAGATCCTAAAAATACAAGAGGAGAACATCTAGGAATTTTGGGTCCTAAGGAGTCCCATCTGAAGAAGAACCAAATCCCCCTTGTAGCTTGAGCTTCCTAATCTTCTCTTCGTAGAAAGCTTCCATCTCGGTCTTGGCAACCACCAACTGATCAACAACTTTCTTCCATGCATTAGAAGAAGGGGTAACATTTATCAGGTCTTCCTGTTTTCTCTTCATTTCCCTAGCATGTTGCTTAAGCATTATGGTACTTTGACGAAGCTTCACATCCTTCTCAATAAGCCAACCATCTTTAATAAAGAGCATATCTTCCTTCTCCTTTAGTTGTCTTTCCAAATCTCTCTTTTCATACTCCGAGATATGGCATTTTTCTTCCCAGATATCTCTTTCCAACCTCATCATGGCCAAAATTTCCCAATACTCCTCCATGTTCTAAATAGGAATGGTGGAAGATGAAGGTGTGATGGTTGGTAGAAAAAGGCTCTTCAAGGAAATAAGGCATTTTGAACTTACAAGCCCTATCATGGACCCACTGAGTAAAGGGCATAAAGGTAATGTAGTGTTTCTTTCCCAAACGAGCTTTACTCTTCCTATGAATTTTGCGCCAAGCATCCATAATATCCTCCTTCAAATCTAGATTATCCTCCTCATTAAGGTGAAATAAACCTGATAACAAAATATTATCAGGTTTGCCCTTCATAGGGTATCCGAATTGGCGCCTAGCAAGAACAATGTTGTAGCTGATTCCCCCTTTTATACCTAGAAGAGGTACATTAGGGAACCCCCCCCCCCCCCCCCCCCACAACTGTCAATGATCACCCCAATTTCATAAGATGGAATATACCAAGTTAAATCCACTTGAGTAATGGACATAAGCCTTTGGGACCACCTAAGCTTGTCTGGATTGTCTTTGAAGAGATTGAACTGCGGAAAGTGCGAATTAAACCACTTGTACAGTAGAGGTGCACAACATGTGATGATTCCATATCCTTTCTTATTCCTATGATGAATAGAGTGGTAGGTGTCTACAAGTAAAGCAGGCATTGGGTTACCAATAAAGAATATCTGGATAGCATTAATATCAACAAAATGGTCAATTTTTGGGAAAAGCACAAGACCATAAATGAGTAAGGCAAGAATTGCCTCGAAAGCATCCCTACTATCTGCTTTGGCTAAGACAACAAATTTCTCCATCAAGAACATGGAAGTCAAAACCCTAAAAATCTTTTATGAAAGTAAGATTTGCTCTCACGTCAGATGCCTCTAAATGAAGGGATTTAGCAATAACAGTGGGCTTGGCGACCTCTTCAAAACCAGTGAAAGGCAAAACATCTGATACTGGAAACCTAATCCAAAAAGAGTACTCTTCTAAGGTATGAACTAGATGATAATTGGGGAACGTGAAACAATGGTAAAGGGGATCATAGAATTGAACAAGAGTCTCAAGAATTTCGTCTGGTACCTTAACTTGAAGAATACCCAAAAGCCTCCCATGACATTTTATAAAATATTCATGATTGGATACCAAAGACCTTGGCTTTCTCAAATTTCATAACTCAGGACTCTTGAAATCGTACTTCTTAGTTTTCATCTTTCCAATATCCATGGCCATAAATCCTATTATGTTTGCAATGAGAATCCGTGAGTTCCTTGAAAACCAAGTAAAAGATTTTTATGAATGCATGAATGCATGGTTATGCAATAATCACAAGCATGGTTTAAGGGTTTAATATCACGCGCACAGAGTCATGGGTAAGAACCAACCATAAGGAATGTACTAAGGGTTTATTGTACCTGTAGAACAAGGTTCTAAAAAGTTCTCAGAGTCGTGATTCTTCTTTCGGATATTATGAATTTACACAACTACTTGTGAGTACCAATAATATTCTCAAGAAAAACTCGTATGAGTTTAGTATCGCGTAACGAATAATTCAAAACTACTTTTGAATTGTCACCGCACTACATCCTAAAGGCCGTGATGGGTTAAGGGTTCTACGGTTCTCAGCTTCGCGGGATCTCAGGTTGAAAGTAATAATGCTTCAACAACTGTCTTGTTTAGCATTACCATTCCCAAAGAGGCCTCTGCTAAGTGGGGTTATCATATGCTACTTATGTCAGGATTACTCCAGTTATGTAACTTTTAATTATACCATCATCTTAATCTTAAGTGTAACTTAGTCCGGGTGTAGGACTTGTCCTTGCAAGAATCACCAAAACACCAAAGAAACCGAAAATACCAATAAATACAAGTAAACAATAATAAAAAAATAGATAAACAAGTTAGGCTTAACCCTCTTAAGGATTGTTCCCCAGTGAAGTCTTCGTTTCTGTCACGATAAAAAATCGGGAGACCAAGCTATTGACTAACTTGACTCATAAAAAATTAAGAAGTCACCATCTAACTTTATTGTTTCCAAGGAAAGGGGAAAAAGATCAAAACCCTATATTAAATATGCAATGAAAGAAGCACAACTAAAAGCAAAGCACAAAGAAGAGATCTAAGGTACGGGGATTGGTTATACAAAGGGAAGGTATTAACATCCTATGTATCTATAATACTCTATATGAACCTCTTGTAATATTTGTTTTTGGTTAAAATTGTTTGTTTGCTAAAAGAGTGTGGGGGTGAGAAAAGAAACATATTTTTGTTACATTTTTTATTTGGAAAGACAAAGTCGTATACCTACGTAATAATAAAGGATCAAAACCGCGTAGTTCATGGTAAAAATAACAAAATGGTTTGTTATGATTGATTTTAGGAGAAGATACATTTCATCATCATCTTAAGGAGATACTCAACTAATTTCACGATAAGTATGAGAAGATGGATCTTGCATAATCATGAAAGAAGGGCTCTTAACTTAGATATAAGATCAACAAGTTGCAACTAGCTCCCTCAAGGGGAAAGAATCACCTTTTCTTCAATCATTACTATTAGGATAGGAGGATCATATCTCAACTATGAAGATTACTCATGTCTAATCTCTTTGAGAAAATGTTTTAAATTGAAAAGCCAAGTGGCAAAAATATTTGGGTGAGGTTGAATCACTTTTAGTCTTTTGAAATTATTTAGTATGCTTAAGTGTATTTAAGTATTTATTAAAGAAAGAAGGTTTGAAAATGCAATGATAAAGTCAAGGTTTTTAAATGAAAGTGGTAAAAGTTTGAAAAAAATAAATTAGGGTTAAAGTGCACAAGAACACACAAGGAAAACATTCACAAGGATATTATACAAAGGGTAAACATATGGAGATGATCACAAGACAAAAACAAGTGCATGCCTATCAAGCCAAAACTAAAATCTCTTTCCTTGGATTTAAACATAAGTATTAGCACAACAAAGTATAAACACTAATCACTAATACATGAAGGTTAGGATTACTAGTAAAAACAAAATGTATCACACATGGCACAAAGGATGAGGACAAGATCACAGAGTAACATGACTTTTAAGAGATTCATTTAAGAAAAATGTTAAATCAAAGATGAACAAGAATTAAGTGCAAGATCTCATATCAATATAAACAAAGATGGGTCATCAAAGATATTTAAGATCAACGGAATGTCAACATGTTTATCAAGTAAAAGTTGTGACAAAAGATAGAAGATAGAAACATACTTTAACAAAACATTCAATCATGGATCACATGGACATATAAAAAAACACACAGGGTACATGGAAAAGCAAACATTCATGTCATTATTTCAGCATGACAATAATCAATTCTAAACCTCAAGAATATGTGAACATGGTAAGCGTCAAATTTTAGAACCAAACAAAATCATTGTATCAAAGTTAGGAGCATACATGAACATGTAATCAAAGGAAGCTTAAACTTAACACAATAATATAAATATCATCATGGATGGAGGGAAGAGAAAACAACATCTATATCATGCATCAAAGGCAAAAGGAGAGTGCCATGATCAAATTAGGATTTCAAAGTATCCAACACAAAGTTTATTCATTAAAGCATGATAAACCCTAGGTAGAAACCAAATTAATCATGTAATCAACATCAAACAAGACACACTCAAAATATACCATAGCCACATAATCACATATGATCAATTAGGTCAAAGGAAAGACTCAAAGAACACTAAAAAAACACATAAAAACACTTGTTTTTTTAACTAAATAAAAATAGGGGAAATAAATATTATTTTTGGTATTTTTTATGGATTAATAAAATAGGGAGGAAATAGCAAGTGTGTAAAAAATCAATCCAAAATAATTAATTTTACATATAGAAACAATCAAAAGAAAATGGAAAGAAAAATTAAAAAAAAAACAAGTGCTAAAAAATAGGTTTTGCTGCCAAAGAGACTTGTGTCATATCCCAAATTTGCCCGCTCTTTATTTCTACAATCAAAAATATTTTCAACATTGGTTTTATAATATTCTTTGATTTTTATAAATATTCCCTTCCAAACCTATTTAAAAATATAATGATTTATTCCAGATCATTTGTATTTTTGAATAAACAAATATTTGTTCGTCTTCATGTACTTTCAATTGCTTTTTATTCTAAATTGCACTTTTAACATTTTCTTTTTCTATTTTTCGTTACTAATGTTCTTTCGTTTTTAAGAGATCAAGTTTTGGGCTTTTCATTAATTTTGGATAATGTACTTGCTAAGTTTTTTAAACCTAATTCGGATCTATAAATAGGAATCTTATTTGTCCTAAATTTGTCAAACAAATGAACAATTTTACCAACAATCCAGAAATCCACAAATTACACAATTTTACAATCTCTCATAATTTCACTCATTCACTCATTCACATACACTTCATTTTTTTTGTTGCAAATTTCTTCTTCTTTCAAAATTTTCTTTTTAATACTATTGGTGATATTTTTGTCTTGGACGATGATTCAAATATGAAGTCGCTCTTTTTATTTCCAATTTTATCCTTTTTATTTTAATTTGTTTGTTGTTTTCAAACCACATTATGATTATCTGATGATTTTTATTTTTACCTAACATTTTTTTCTAGAGGAGACTAATTTGCAATTCTTTGTCACGTAGAAACACACTTCTCACTTATAATTTTCTCAAGTTTCAACCTTTCATAAACCTTCCAATATCACTCTAAAAAACCTTGTTTTCACAAAGATTATACATAACCTTTGCATTACACATAGATGTTTACACACTCAAGACAAACTTTTATTTCTAACACACAAAATAAACCTTGAAAATGGTCATACAAACCCTTATGATCTTACTGTAAAAAAAAACTCCACAATACATTTTTTTCAAAAAACACAAATTCACTTGGAACTCCCATCATGAACATATCATAATTTCATTCTAACGATCTTCTGTTTCTTTCTTTTCTCACAGTACTTCACAGATGCTAAAAGAATAAAGGATGAAAAGTTCAAAGAAACACAATAACCCATGGTTCAGTAAAGCATTTGCATTCTCCGCCGACCCAACACATACCTTCACTCTTCCACGACGAGACATCACCACCACACACATCCGGAAGACGAGATTACCAATGTCATCCACGAGCAACCTGTATCTGCAACTCCGAAGCTCCCTGAAGCCCTCTATCTACGTACGAGCTCACCGTCGACGAAACGCACCAAATTCCGCAAGCAGTTCTGAAGCTCCTTCCTTCCGACATCACTCCCCACGCCACCTTCCATTCACCGCCACAAGTGCAACAAGTGCGAACACTTAGAATTATATTTACTCTTTTTTCTTATTTGTCTTAATCACTTAGAATTAGAGTTAGTTAGTAAGTTGGACTTAAAAAGTTTTCTGCTAATTTCACCACTCTATTTTCAATTTGCACTTTTTAGACTATTATATTTACTCTTGTGTTTATCTAGTTTATTTAATTTATTCATGATATTTAGCTTATTTTATTATTAGTTATTTTTGTGATTCAAACATTACCCCGACCACTTGTAAGTAATTTCTAAACGCTGGAATGTAGATTTAACAAAAATTAATTTTTTAAATTAAATTAATTTAATATTTTATAAAGATATTAAAAATCATGCAATTCACCAGTGGATAACATGTGGCCAATATCTGGTCATATGATGAGGAAGACTTTATCAAACTCTCTCCACACACTTCATGATGATGAGCAACACATGATCAATATCTGGCCAATTAAGGAGGAAGACTTTATCAGACTTCCCCTGCTCTGCGTCCTACTATACTCTTTAATCAAATTAAACATCAAAACAGCTAACCAACATCAAATCATTTTTTTATTAACTTAATAAAACTATAAGATATTTTCAAAAAAGAATTAAGGAAAATTGTTATTAAAATTAACTATGAATTGCGTCTATGATCACTCATTTTTCAAACCCAAACAAGGTTCAAAGATAATTCGAAAGCAATTCTACGCAATCTTATAAAAAAAATCAACCAACTGCAAACTACGAATTGAGACTCTGATTCCTCATAAGAGGATGCATATGCATATGACTAAAATCGTGGCGAGTTCCTCTAATAAAAAATTAAAACCATATTTCCTAAATCGTAATTATAACCCTAGTATCCTTGTGAACAAGGTAGATGATGGGTGCCTAACACCTTCCCTTCATCTAAGAATGAGTAAAACAACTTAGAATCTCTGATCAAATTAGGGTTTTCCTTCTTAAAGATAAAAATTATGGGTGGCGAATCTCAATTTAAAACTGGTTACTACAACTTGAACCCACGCCCTTGTGTTCAAGGTTCAAAAACTTAGCCACTGAGCTATACGTTGTGGCTAGTAATAACACGCCTTCAGCTAAATATATGATAAAATAAGTTCAAAATGTTAAAAGGAAAAGAAACAAAACAAAAGGGGTGGGAATGACTCTATAGGGGTTTGAACCAGCGCCATGTATCTCACATACACCAAGCCTTACTAACTACGCTACCTTTTCATTCGTTTAATACACGCCTTCAATTAAATAAATTATAAATCCAAAATTTAAAAAAGAAAAACACGTCACCCACCATCTTCATCTTCTTCGTGAAATAATAATAATAATAATAATAATAATAATAATAATAATAATAATAATAATAATAATAATAACATCCATGGTGGATTTTGAACTTCCTCATTTCTCAACCAAATCACAAAGTGTAAAACAGAAAGTTGCCCAGAGTTTCACAAGGATTTTAAAAATGTGCATATCACAAATTAACATCAATTGTAACTCACAGATTTTGCACAAAACCAAAAATCCTAACTTTCTTCAAAGTTAAATTAAATGATGAAAAAGCTCAACCAATGCCTATTTTCATAGGGCTTTCCTTCATGGAAATTAAATTGGGATAGTATCAACAAATATTCTAAATGATGCTTGTATGGATGACTTCAAAATCAAGAAAAATTTATCTATTAGAGCAAGGTCAAATGGATGTTGCAGTAACTTTTAGAGGTGTCAAATGATCTCCTTAGCTTGTGTGATACCCCAAGAACACAATGCAACTTTTGGTTTGCTTTGAAACTATCTCAAACTATCTAACCAAGTTCACTTATAAGGGTCAATGAGAACGAGTTGGATGGAGAAATTGAGGTGTTCTAGATGCAAACTAATGCATTCAGAAGTGTATATGTGGTGTATGGATGGTGTTTGAGTGATTAGATTGAGAAATGCACGAGCAAAATGAGAGTTTGATGTTTAAGGTTTGGAAGCTTGCAACAATGGAGTTTTTGGTGCAATTGATGTGTGTTTAGTTTTGAGGCATTGAAAGGTATTTATAGAGGTTTCAAATGGTCTAAGTAACTTGCAGAAATCATGTTTAGTTCATATGGAAGGCTGATTTGCTTAATTGGTTTCAATTTGCATAAAAATGCATGTTTTTTCATGATGAAAGGTGGAGTGAATCAATGGTGAATAGCCATGCTTTTCTGACTTTAGAAGGTTGCTTCTGGTCATAGAGATTGTACGCAATCTGAAGGAAGCAAGTTATAAGCTAAAACGAGAGAGTTGCTGGCAAAACGTGAGCCTTATGTAAATAGCAACCAAGCTTTATGCATATTCATCCATAAATGGTATGGTAAAATGGTTAATACTTCAATTCTTTGTGCAATAGATCGAGTATATGTGTAATTGCTAAATTATGTGCATATTTGCAAGTAATAGGACCTGTAATCAAGGATCTTGGAAGATTTGCTTTGGATTTTCAATGGAACTTTGCTTTGGAATGACGTATAATTCAACTTTGGCATGCCATCTTCATCTCTTCGAAACTCATAGCTCAAGTGTGATAAATTCACGCTCTTTGACGTTTTGGAAAGATGAGAGCATCATCTACAACTTTCATGTTGATCACTTGGCTTGAATAAATTGGAATTATGGTGAAAAATGGGCATAAAGTCAGGTACTTTACAAGGCCAAAATACTTGAAAATTTTACTAAGTGTTTTATCATTCAAAAACAAATGGATCATCATCTTCATGCTCTCATACCTTTTCATCCATGAATTTTTTGGACTTCACTTCCTATGACAAAGTTGTAGTATGAAGCAAGATCTTCAACTTGATCTTTGGGGCATGAAAAATGATTGCTTGGATTGGAAGTTACAAGCTTGAGAAGTTATGTACTTTGAACACACAATTTGAACACTTGGTGAAAATTTCAAAATCTTTAACTTTACCTTTTTTACAAGTTACCTCAAACTTCTTGATTTTTCTTGATCAAATTCACTCATCAACCATAACTTAATGAAATTTGACTTGAGAAGTTCATATTTGACTAAAAATTCTCAAAAGTCAAAGTTTGACTTGGAGCAGTTGACTTTTCTAGATGAATTCAAATCTTCCAATTTCAATGGAATCTTGTGATCATAATGCAACCTTCAACACATTGAGACACTTTGTGGATCATGAGATGATGATATTGAAGACCATTTGAGTTATACACATTTCCAAATACCAAACCCTAATTCCTGACTTTTCATCTGAGGAGCCAAAACCCTAATCTCTTTCAACCACTTGATGAATTCAATGATGAAACCCTAATGTGGTGAAGTTGTGGTAAAGATGATGATCACTTGATCACCATAAATGAATGATGAGCTTGAATTTCTGAGGACTAGTGATTTATCAATCCCTCGGACTCCTATCTGGTAAATACAACAAAACAGTAAAACAAGCAAAGCATACCCTTAATATCTCTACAAGGTTAGTGATGCAAGAATGAATGATGTTATGCAAATGGTGCAAATGAATGTGGGGTCCTAGGTCAAAAATTAGGGTATAACACTATCTTTCATAGAGCAAGATTATGATCATA
Source organism: Vicia faba (assembly GCA_948472305.1). Classification (NCBI taxonomy): domain Eukaryota; kingdom Viridiplantae; phylum Streptophyta; class Magnoliopsida; order Fabales; family Fabaceae; genus Vicia; species Vicia faba. The sequence goes on along the minus strand of OX451735.1, from coordinate 104,304,676 downwards.
TGGATCTTGAAGGTAACAAATTTAACTTTGAAACTCATACCTTTTCGTCCATGCATTTTTTGGACTTAACTTTCTATGTTGTTGTTTTCTTTTAGCACCTCCTCTGAGAGATGTGTTGTCATCATCAAAAGGGGAGAGAATGTGGAACCTTATTTTACAATTGATATGCTTCTAACAATGACATCAACTTTTGATGATGACAATTAATGTCTTATGACAAGTAAAACATAAATGATTAAATGGATAACGATGCAAATTTAATCATTAGGATTTGATGAACTTGACTATCTGATTATGACAATCAAATGGAATGTAACTAAAGCCTCATCTCTAGCTACTCAACCAAGTGCCTACTAAAGAGAAAGCATCAAGCAAAATCTTGACGTGCTAAAAAGCCCTCCTAATTTAGTAGTGATTGAAACAATTGTAATACAAAGGAGCTTTATCGTAAAAGTGCATGGCTAAAGCGCACACACACTAAAATATATTTTCATATTGTTTTTAACAAAGAAAATATTTTCAAAAACATCTTGAAATTATGCCAGATGAATTATGAGCTCTCAAAATAGTTATAGGTGAAATTTTGACTTATCTAATAGATTAACACTTTTGTTTAATCAATTAGCTCAATTCAAAATTGAGTCCCAAACAATTAAGATAACATCTTAATGATGTGCAACAACTAGATATTTTTTCTCTTCTTTTTTTATACTTAGAATCAGTTATATTTCAAACTTCTTTATCTGAGAATGATGAGAATAAAAACTAATCATTAGATAAAATTATGTGGCTGAAATTAAAACATAATTTAAGCGAGTCATGTGCTACTCACATGCTCACTTCACTCTTATTCTCTTTTTCTCTCGTAACAAATTTTAATTAAAAAATAGTTAAATGTACCTTAAGATACTTGTTGCTAAAATAGATTTTCAAATAAGTGGATCTATTATAACAAATCTTTTATATATATATTTCAATCTAACAGTCAATTTTATCATTCGAATATCCGATAAAAATTATAAAAAAATATCATAATATTAAGTTTCACACCTTATTGTCAAAAACATTAAACCTATGCCTATTAAGAAAATTATGTTTATCTACTAAATTAATGAAGATTAGATTATAACTATGTACCACCCATGACAAATCTTGAATTTTATCATTACCTTTGTCAAAAAATCAAAATATCGACAAACACAAACAAAAGTACCAAAATCAAATCCAATCCAAGAGAGAGAAACACAAACTCTAATCTGAACCTACTTCTTGTTCTTCCTTCTTCAATCTTCATTTCACAATCCTCCATTCACCTACCCCTCACAATTTTTCCCTCAATCATCAATCAATGGTTACCAAATCTCAGGTAATTGTTATTCATCACACCCCATCATAGCTTCACTCTTCAATTCTCTTCAATCTGTTCAAAAATCCTATCTTTTTATTTGTTAAATCATCAACCCTTGAAAAAAAATTCATTTTTTTTTGGATCTTGATCTGGGTTGATTTGGTTGGGTCTGTTCATAATTTTGTGATTAGGGTTTCAGTGATTGTAAAAAAGAAAAACTTTGGTTGGTGTTAGATTGAAATAGAGGTTTAAATCTGAAAATTTGTTGGTTTTTTTAGGGTTTTTGAGGAATTTGATAGAGTATGAATTGTATAGGGAAATCTTCTGAATTAGGGTCTGGTGTTGTTTGTAATGGTGAATCTGAATCAGTAGAAAATGTAGTTTTTGGTGGAGATGTTAGATGTTGTATACAAGCTTCTCCTCCAAGGGGAAATGGGTCAAGGAATACTAGTCCGATGGGTCGAGTTGGGTCGAGGAACACGAGTCCGTCGAGGCAGATTGTTAAGACTAAACCAAGGGGTTTAGATGAAGAAACACATGCTACATTCGGTAAAGTAGTGCACGCCGATGTTCAAATGGAGGATAACATATGGGCTATGTTGCCTGAGGATTTGTTGCATGAGATCTTAGCTAGGATTCCCCCGTTTCTGATTTTTCGGCTTCGTTTGGTTTGTAAGAGATGGAATTCGTTGCTTCAGGATAGTAGTTTCTTCAAATTCCATTCTAGTGTTCCGTCGGATGGACCTTGTGTTCTTAGTTTCTGTAAGAGCTCGTTGATCCCGCAATGTTCTGTTTATAGTTTACCGCTTAAAGCTTGGTATAGAATGTCTTTCACGTTTTTGCCGCATTGGGCTATCTGGTTAGTTGGTTCTTCTGGTGGTCTTGTTTGCTTTTCCGGGTGCGAAGGATCGGTGTTTTGTATATTAGTTTGTAATCCCCTTACTCAAACATGGAGGATATTGCCGAGTATGCATTTTAATCAACAAAGGCAATTGATAATGGTTGTTGATCGATCGGATCGGTCGTTTAAAGTTATAGCGACGAATGATATATGTAGTGACAAGTCATTACCGACAGAAATTTATGACTCAAAGGAAGATCGATGGTCGGTTCATCAGACTATGCCGGCTTCTAATCTTTGTTCTTCAAAGATGGCATATTGTGATTCTAGGTTGTACTTGGAAACTCTTTCGCCGCTTGGTTTGATGATGTATAGACTAGATATAAACAGTTGGGAACATATTCCGGCTAGGTTCCCGCGATCGTTACTCGACGGTTATTTGGTTGCCGGTACTCAGAAGCGGCTTTTTCTTGTTGGAAGGATCGGTCTTTACAGCACTCTACAGAGTATAAAAATTTGGGAACTGGATCATGCCAAGATTCTGTGGGTGGAGATTAGTAGGATGCCGCCGAAGAATTTTCGTTCGTTATTGAGATTATCGGCTGAGAGATTTGAATGCTTTGGACTTGACAACTTAATCTGCTTCACATCTTATAACCAAGGGAAGGGCCTTCTATTTGACGTCGATAAAAAGATCTGGTCTTGGATCGGCGGGTCAGCTTTTCAGTCATATAACAATCAAGCTTGTTTCTATGAGCCGAGGTTTGATGCTTCTATCTACTAAGCTAGAGTCTCATGACACAATGTCAAATATCGACGATCGACCGGCACTTATAAAAGAGGTTTACCTGCGACTTTTTTACCTAACGTGATGCGGCATGATGCAGCCAGCGCGTATCTTTAACTTGAACTTCCTCAATGCTCGCAGGATTGGCAGTGTAATGTATTCGCTTAAATCTCGTCTTGAACCCTAACCTTATGTAACTTTTTCGTGTAAATGATTCTCCCCGATTTGTTTTTTGAATGGTGAAGTAAGTGATTATGAACACGATTTGCCTTGTAATTTTATCGTCTTGACACGGTTGTAGAAACCGGTTTTACTAGTTGTTGTTAATATATATTGTTGCACTACTATTCGATGCAATACAAAAGCTGATTAAAGAGTCTGTTTGGATTGACTATGTGAACTTAGTTACAGATATAATAACTTGTGAGATTGTTTGGAAGGGCTTATTGAAACTGCTTATAACATGTACTTAAGTTGTTTTTCAGAAGCACTCTAAGTTACTCTTCTAAGGAGAGATGAGGTTTCAATTATTTAGCAGAAGTTCATTCAAGTGTTTTCAGTGTCCTGTGTTTTTATATATATCTTTCATCACCTACCACTTTGGTATAAAACTAAATTGACTCTTTGGTATAAACTTACAATCATAATAAATTTGATCTTTCCGAATTTACACTTAAGTAATGATTATTTATTTTATTTAAACTACACCCTTTTTTTATCTTCATTGAGGTTTTATTCCATTAATTTTTTTTTTATGAATTAGTTGTCTAAATATTTAGGTCAATATTCTTGATACTTTTTGACCTAATATCTCAATTTTTTTTTAAAGATTAATAGATATTTTATCCTTTATTATATAGGTGAGTTTTGAAAAAAAATTCTATAATTTTTTTTTGAATTTCTCTATTATACGAAGATTCTCCTATTTTATCCTTTTACAAAACTTAATAATAAAAAATAATGTGACATAGGAGTTTTTCAAAAATCGTTAACTTGATAAGGACAAAATAAATATAAATTTTTTAAAATTACATGAAATTTAATATGATATTGATAGGTAAAATTTTTTCGAGGGATAGAATTGAGAAATCTTTATATAACAGGAGAAATTCAATTTTTTTTTATAGAGATTTTTTTTAAAACTCGTCTATATAGCAATGGTTAAAATACCTACTAATATCTTTTTTTAATTATATTTAATTAAAATTAAATCGATGTGATAACATGCAATAGTGTTAACTTCTTCATCTTTTATTTTATTTTAACTTTTTCTTAAAAAAAGAAGAAATATGATATTCGTATGTATATATAATGGTCATGAGTTTAAAATCAATCATAAAAATCCGACATTGTTAAACTTTTTTCAAGAGTTTTTAATTATCTATAATAGTTCTCACTAACTTATTATTTAGTCTTTTATATCTCAGAAATATTAATCTCAATCGGTTTATTAAGTCGAATGAAAGAAGAGCAAAATTAGTAATCGACCCTTACTAGTGAGGGGTATCTGGAAGGAGGTGCAACTCGGTTAAAGGTGTTGAACGATCATCATTATCTCTGAATAGCAACCCACTTGCGCCTCTAATCCGGATAGCACTCGTAATCGGAATTTACCTACCAAAAGTCGGTCATCAACTCGGCTCATTAATAACCGTAACAGTCGTCCGCGCATTAACTCCAGTGTTACATAGCTTTGGACACATTCCTTCAAGGTAACGGAGGCGGTTACATAGTTACGAAGCTTAAGGGTCACACCTTGATTGAAGCTCTTTAATGGTGCTGGAAGAGGACTATATAAGAGGCTCCCGTCAGAGGGATAAGCAAGACATCCATTCTTGGGACAATACACACTACTGTCATAGTTTCCAAATTTCCAAATACTCTACAAAAATCTACCCCTTGTGACTCTTTCTATACCTATAGAGAAGGTATTCATTTATTGTTCCTACGCAAGAACATTTGACGCCCACTGTGTGGGCTCGGTAAAACTATCCTATACCACACCTCAAATCACATTCAAAGTCAACTAACGGAGACCCCCAGACATGGCGCAGCTACTGGCCATGGTGGAGGCTCTCAGAAAACAAAATGAAACTCTGCAGGACAGCGTAATTGACTTGCAACAAAGAAGCCAAGGGGACGAACACCCAGAAGAGGAGCTTCTGGAGCCCCAGCCACTTTCTCAAGCTATATGTGACGACCATGTCCTTGAGAACTTCAAATCACCATCGTTCACATTATACGACGGTAAAATCGACCCGCAAGATCACATTATTACTGTTAATAATCCGATGGAAATAATAGGTCCTACCGATTCGCTGAAGTGCAAACTCATGGCAGGAACCTTCAAAGATGTGGCTCTAAGGTGGTATATGAACCATCCTCGGTTATCTGTGGAGAGCTACTCAAACCTGGCCAAAAAGATGGTGCATCATTTTCAGCCAACAGTCACTGAAAGGTCTCGACGAATACTTTGTTCAATGTCCGACAAGGACAAGAGGAATCTCTGCAAGAATACCTTGCTAGGTTCAACAAGGAGACCATCAAAGTCTCCCACCCCTATCAAGAATTATTCGTTAGGGCTTTCCAACACGGTCTCTGAGTCGGACAGTTTAATGAATCCCTAGCATAAAAGCCAGCCACCAACATGGACAAGATCATCACTAGAGCAGAGTGCTACATAAAGGGTAAAGAAAGTAACCTGGAGAAACATTCTAGGGACACCACTGAAAGAACTAAAAACAGGGAGGAGGGGTCGGGGAGAAGACAAGAATCCTCTCGACCTGCTCCGAGAGATCGACCGCGAGAACGAGCTGCTCAAAGACCAAGTCGACGACCTCTCAATTCAAATGAGGACCCGGCGCCACTGAAAACCAAGAGAAGTGTCATTCTGCAAGAAGTCAGTCATCTAAACTTAATCTTGGAAGCACTCCATCTGAAAAAAGTGAACTCCATGATGGGAATGATGTTGGAGCTTGGTGTAGTTATCACCGGCTTCGGGGACACCATACTAATGTCTGCCACCAACTAAAAAAAGAAATGGAGGCGTTGATACAGACAGGACATCTCCTGACCTATGTGAATGAAAATAGAGCCCAATCCGTTAAAAGGTATACTAAAAGGGAGGACACAAATTCTGAAGGACCTCCGAGGAAAAAGGGAAGGGCACCAAGGAAGTGCATGAGACAAAGATTACTCGTCATACACTCAACACTATCGTCGGTCGAGGAGAAACAAGCTCGGACAGGAAGAGATATATCTGAGTTGTAATGAACTTGTTCGAGGAGATAACCAAAAGTCAAGAGCAGGACTTAAACCCGATCAACTTCTCTAAATGGGACGCTTGGAAATTTTGGCTCACGAAAATGATCTGATGGTCATTAAGGTGCAAATCCTGGATTGGAGCGTAAAAAGGGTGCTAATAGACCCCAAAAGCTTAGCTAATGTAACTTACTGGGACACCTTCAATGCAATGGAGTTTGATACTGCCGAATTGCCTCTCTTCAATGGAACCTTGGTCGGATTCTCCGGGGAGCAAGTGCAAGTACTGAGACACCTTCCAGTGCTAACCACCTTTTGAAGTGGCACAAATGCCAAAGCTATCAGAGTAAGATACCTCATTGTCAACACCGCATCTCCTTATAACATCATCATTGGGAAACCATCTTTTAATTCTCTAGAAGCTTCACTCTCCACCATGTATATCACCATGAAATACCCTTTGGGAGATGGCCGGGTTGGATTAGTCAAAGGAGATTAGGGGCTGGCGAGAAAGTGTTACAAGGATAGCCTGAAGCTAAAAAATAGGAATCAACCCAGGGAATTCGGGAACTCAAACGATCTCAAAGTCAACATGGTCGACATCGACCCATGTGATGACCCACCAGAGGATAGTCTATCTCCTCACGAGGAAACAAAAAAGTCCAAATCAACAGCGTGCCCATGGAAATAACTTACATCGGTGTCAACCTGTCCCCTGAATAGGAAGAAGAGATTGTGGAGATATTGAGAGAGAATGTTGATCTATTCGCCTGTAAGCTTTCAGATATGTATGGGACAGACCCAAGCTTCATGTGTCACCACTTGGCATTGGACCCTGACACGAAGCCAATATCCCAGAAGAAACAGAAGGGAGGCGAAGAGAAGAGAAAAATTGTGAAAGAAGAAGTTGGGAAGCTGTTAAACGCTGGCTTCATCAAGGAAATCAAGTAGCCTACTTGGTTGTCCAATGTGGTAATAGTAAAAAATAAATTGGGGAAATGGCGTATATGTGTCGACTTCACCGACCTCAACAAAGCATGTCCCAAAGATCCCTACCCACTGCCGTAGATAGATCGGCTCATTGATGAGACTTTAGGATACATACTACTCAACTTTATGGATGCATGTACAAGGTAAAACCAGATCCGCATGAGCCCGACCGATGCACCAAAGACAGCTTTAATGATTGACCAAAGAAACTAGTACTACGAGGTAATTCCATTTGGCCTAAAAAATGCAGGAGCCACATACCAGAGATTGATGGATAAGGTATTTGCTATCCAAATTGGAAGAAACTTGGAGGTGTATGTAGACGACATAATTTTCAAGAACACCCTTAGGAAGTGACATGTCATGGATCTGATAGAGACGCTTGCATTAGTAAAAAGGTATTACATGAGGCTAAATCCAGACAAGTGCGTCTTTGGGGTCCAAGCTGGAAAATTCCTGGGGTTCATACTCAGAACCGGGGAATAGAAGCCAATCCTGACAAGTGTCAGGAGATTATAGACATGTGAAGCCCATCCTCAAAGTAATAAGTCCAACAGCTAACGGGAAGGCTAGCCACCTTGTCCCGTTTTATATCATGTGCAAGAGATAAGTCAATACATTTCTTTACATCCTTGATAAAGTCAGAAGAGTTCGAGTGGACAGTGGCATGTGAAGAAGCCTTTCAAGGCGTGAAGCGGTTTCTATCTTCTCCTCCCATCTTGACAAGGCCATAATAGAATTCACCCCTGATCTTATACCCGACGGTATCCAACAAAGCCATAAGCTTTTTCCTTGTGTAAGAGGGAGAAGACATGGAGAGGCAGGTGTACTTCGTTAGAAATGTCCTGAAAGGGGCAGAGACGCAATATCAAAAAATTGAAATATTGGCATTGGCATTGGTGATAACAGCTTGAAAGCTAAGACACTATTTTCAGGGACATCCGATAACAGTGAGAACCAATTACCCAATAAAATAGATATTAAAAAAGCCCGACTTGGCCGGGAGAATGGTCACCCGGACTGTTGAATTATCCGAGTACGACATTGAGTTCACCCCGAGAACAATCATCAAGTTACAAGTGCTGGCTGACTTCTTGGTTGAGTTGAGTAACCCTGTACTTGAGGAAAGTGCAAGCAGATGATCCTTCATGTAGACAACTCGTCCAACCTTAAAGGGAGCAGGGTCGGGATTGAGTTTGGAGGACCTGGAGACTTCATACTAGAATAATCTATGGGTTTTAACTCCCAAGCCATCAATAACCAGGTAGAGTTTGAAGCTCTGATAGCAGGAAGGAAGTTGGCTAAAGAAGTTGGAGTAACTCATCTTGCCATAAAAACTGATTCATAACTAATTACGGGAGACGTATAAGGGGAGAATATCAGACCAAGGATTCCTCATTATTGAAGTACCTAAATATAGCACTAGGGCTGTCAAAGGCTTTTGCAGAGTTCGAAATCAGCCATATCTCAAGTGAAGAAAATGTACGAGCAGACCTATTAGCCCGACTTGTCAGTACTAAGGTGAAACAACCGGTAGAAAAATCAACTGATAATGAAATAAATGAAGTCGCCATGAACGTTTTTTATCCCACAGGAATGGAAAGGTAAACATCAAGTAAACTTGAGAAGGGTGAAATCACGATCAAACGATCGAGAGATCGAGTAAGGGAGTTTGTTACGCGAGGGGAAGGTATTAGCACCCCACACACCCGTAGTACTCTACAGTATCCACTCTTGTTATTCTAATCTAATGGGTGTGTTCAAAGTCTATGTCTAAGGTTTAAAGTAAAAAGAAAGAGGGAATACATGTAAAGGAAAAGAGAAAACAATGTAGGGAAAATAAAGTTGTGCTCGTTCGGGCCCTACCCCAATGCCTACGTATCCCTTTTAAGGAATCAGAGCAGTCGTAGTTTGGCTTACTTGTTTTGGTGGGTTTGTATTTTTTAATTTAACAATGTTAGATTCAATCATTCCACCATTGCTCGATCTTTGGAGACTTACGACCTGTAGCGGAAAGGAACTAACATGCTCTTAGAAGAGAAAAGACGATTGGCAAAAAGAAAAGAACTGGTTGGTGTTTTTTTTACCATGAAAAAGGATTTAAAAGTATTAGATGTTTTATGCATTTACAAAGAAAAAAGATTTTTTTTTTGTTTTACATGCAAAGGATGCAAAAGAAAATAAAACATCTAAGGGAGACTATCTAAATCTAATCCCTAATGTTATCATACAATGATTGATCCTAAAGTTGAGTTTTGAAGGGAAATCTCTACCCTATGTTGACATGCTTGGATAATAATCCTAATGTCTATCTTAAATCATCATCTACAGATGAATCAAGAAGTCCTAAAGGAGAATAGCAAGGGCATATCACCTAAAACTATGTCTATCTCGAATCACCATCTATAGCTAAATCGAGAGCTCCTTATGGAACATGCCGAGGATAAATCATCTCAAAACATACACACAAGGATGAAATCAAGCAAGCAAGTCAATAAGCTCAAGAGAGCACACACGATATGTCATGAGTAGCACACGCTAACCCAAGTAGAATGCCTAACCAAGATATTAAAAATCAAGGTAGGAAAACAAATCAACAATCAAAAGGCTCAAGAGAGAATACCTATAGAAATCCTATCTAGGCTAGCATGCCAAAGAAAGTTTAACAAAACTATCCTATGGGGAACATGCAATGAGAGCGGAGTCATGATCTCAATTTCTAAATTGAGTGACTCATCGATCAACAAGAAATAAAGGAAAGAGATAAAATCCTATAGGGAGCATGCACTAAGAGGGAAGTCATGATATCAAATTCTAAATTGAGTGATTCACCGGTCAATATTCAAGGAAGCAAACACAAGCATGCCACATACAACAAATAAGGTGCAGAATGCCTGCTACAGGTCTTTAAACAACGACTTTTCCACCATGGGGCTCTCAGAACTATTTAGAAAATTGTAAATAGCGAAAGAAAAAAAAGGAGGTAGTGCAATACCAAACGGGTAATAATCTGTAGCAAGCAAGCAAAAATAAGAAACCCGAAGAACTTCGAGTAAGCTAGCAAACAAAGCAAGTCAGAAATCAGATGTCCAACATAAGCCTCGAAGCAACAGTGTGAAAACAAGCCACAAGTAATGTGCATTTAACATCATCACAAAAGTTATCCTGCATAAAAATGCAATCTAGACAAAAATACAACAAATATGTGTATTCCTTAAGTCAAGAGGATCAAAGCATAAACTTGTCCGGATTGCTTCCGTATCTCACAAATAAAGCGAAACACGAATCAAGAATAATATTGAATTCATGTTCCCCAAATAAAGTGGAATACGAATTAATATCATCATTATAATCCCTTGGTATGAGTCCTTGCACAATCAACACACATGTAAAAAATAACAAGGAAAAACTAAGCTAAAAGAGAAATCACAAAGAAAGAAAGAAGCAAAATAAAAAGGATTTTGCTGTTTTTTAGCCTGGGAACCCGGTTACAAGAACTTGGGTAACCGGTTACCCTAATTCAAGAAATCTAGAAAATCGCTACTGACTTGAGGTAACCGGTTACCAAAACTTTGAAAATTTTGGTATTTTTCTTCTGACTTAGGGTAACCGGTTACCATAACAGGGTAACCGATTACCTTGTGACCATTTAGAAATTTTTGTGAATGAAATAGATGGTAACCGGTTACCATAACCGGGTAACCACTTACCATAATTGGGTAACTGGTTACCCTCGTGTCAGAGGCAGTTTTAATAGATTTTTGAGCCTTTTCTCATGGCTTGGACATTAAATCAAACACAAAGTCTCTATATATTCAACATATGATTTTGCATGATTCAGAGCCTATATTCAAATAGTACATGAAGGATTAAGGATCAACAACTAGGCTTCATGCAACATCATCAACTTATTTTGTCAATTAAGCATTTTTATGTAAATCAACTTAATTCAATAAGCACTTAATTTAACTATCGAATTCTGGATTTACACATGACTTGTTAAATCAATTCATAATTCTAGCAATAGATCTAAGTTCTCAATTCAAAAATCAACCTAGATCTCAATTCATGCTTGATCAAAAAGTGCTTCTAAAATAATCACTTATTTCAAAAATGCTTAATTCAAGAAAACTCACTGACATAAGTGAAGAGGAGGCTTAGGTTTGAAGATCACAATGAACAGATCAACAATTGGAGAAGAATTGCTCTTGATCTTGACTTTGGATCTTGATGAAATTTTTGTTGTGTTCTTGATCAAAAAGTTGTAGAACCTTGATTTGATCTTTGAGAGAATTGAAAGAAAATGTTTTGAGTGTTTGTGAGATTCTTGTGAGTTATACACCTCTTCCTCCTTGAAAATTCAGATTTCAAGATTATATACATGGGTCAATTAGGCTTTGGATGAGGAATTGAATTGGGCCTCCATTTGACGGTGTAAGTTCGATATGTACACAAACTGCCACATCATCATCTGTATGGAATCTCGAACCGACTCCAAAATGAAAAATGAAGATCATCAAATTTATGACGCGTTGCCGACAGAATGGGCTCAATTGGATAAATGAAGAGGAAGTTATGAATTTTTGAAGTTTCTCTGACGCTGTGTCAGGCAAAATAGTTTCTTGTGCAATATTTTTATTGCATCACATGCGGAACAGACCAAAAACAAAAGCCTTTGAGTCACGATTTGATTTTGGCATATGAAGAGAAACTGTAGTAGACAAAATTTGTGAACCAACGCCTCTGGGCTCAGCTTAATATGATAAAAATTGAGTGAAAATTGAATTTTACCGTATCAAACATTTATACTAATGAATTCCGGTTCAACACAAACATGTCTTCAAAAACTCAAAATTCACGGGTCCTTTCATAATGAGTCAGCTTTTGACTTCCAAAGACGACATGAATACGACATCAAGACTGAGCTTTGGCAATCAAAACCGCATACATACGATATTCCAGTTGGGAGTTATGAATTTTATAATGCACATGAAACAACGATTCAACACACTTTTCTTCTTATTTTTCACTGTATAACTTCCAAGAGAATTGCATATTTAGAGACCCTTCTTTGAGGATTAGCATTTGGTCCGAACATAAAAGTTGGAGAGGACACCCAGAAGGTTTCAAAATTTCAAGAATCAACCCCAAAACACCGTTCCCAAGCAGGAGATACGAATTTTTAAGCTCAGATCAGTTGAAATACTATTTCCAATTCGCACTGCTTTAGATCCACCGAAAACACTCGAATCTTTCATGGCTCAACATGCTTTGAAGAACTATGAGAGCTTCATTGTGTTAATGAAATGCATCGATCCTATGAGTATAGATCCAATGATATGCATGCATGTATACTCTATCAAGAGTATAAACCAATTAGGGTTAAAAAATGAAGAGAGCAAATTTTGGGGTACAACAGTTGCCCCTATTCAATCTTCTTTAACCGGAGGGTGAGATTGGCGGTAGCCTTTCGAAAAATCACGGTAAAAGAGGATTGGATACTTATTAGAACCATACAACTTTCACTCTAAATCCAGTCAGGTATCATTGTACTTTCGATTATTGTTGTTGTTGTTTTTTTATTTTTATATTTTTTTACACATCTTCTATTGCCTTCTTCCAAAGAATAGCGGTTACCCCAAATAAATTCATGCCCAGTTAGGGTGGAACACACATCAAGAAGAGATCGGAAGAAAGGTATAAATGAAGATATACTCCTTGGGGAAGAACACTGATTGAAGGCAAACTTTAACCAACGGAAAAGGGGCACCGGGCGAAGGTAGACCTAAGACAGAAAGACACCAGACGAAGTTGAATTTTCGGGAGAAGAGAGAACGTTAGGAAAAGACGAACCTAAACCAACACAAAGGGACATCGGACGAAGGCGAACTCACTAGAAGAAAAGAGAATATCGGGCAAAGACGAACCTCAACCAACAAAAAAGGGACACCAGGCGAAGGTGAACTCACTGGAAGAAAAGAGAATGTTGGGCAAAGACGAACCTCGGCCAACAAAAAAGGGACATCGGGTGAAGGTGAACTCACTGGAAGAAAAGAGGACATCAGGAAAAGAAGAACCTCAACCAACACCAAGGGACACCGGGCAAAGGTTAACCTAAGACAGAAATACACCGGGCGAAGATGAATTTTAAACTACACAATAGGGACACCGGGCGAAGGTGGACCTAAGACAAAGACATCGGGCGAAGGTGAATTCACCGGAAGAAAGAGAACGTCGGGCAAAGAAGAACCTCAAACTACACAAAGGGACACCGTGCAAAGGTGAACCTAAGACAAAAAGACACCGGGCGAAGGTGAATTTGGCGCAAAAAAGAGAACATCGGGCGAAGATGAACCTCAACTAACAAAAAAGAGACACCAGGAGAGGGTGGACCTAAGACGGAAAGACACCGGGTAAAGGTGAATTTGTCAGGGAAAAGAGAACGTCAGGAGAAGACGAACCTCGACCAACAAAAAAGAAGGGACACCGGGCAAAGGTGGACCTAAGACGGAAGGACACCGAGCAAAGGTGAATTTTCCAGAGAAAAGAGAATGTCGGGCGAAGACGAACCTCAACCAATAAAAGGGACACCGGCCGAAGGCGAATTTTCCAGAAAAGAGAGAACATCGGGAGAAGATGACCCTCAACCAACCAAAAAGGGACACCGAGAAAAGGCGAACCTAAGACGGAAATACACCGGGCGAAGGTGAATTTTCCAGAGAAGATGGAGTGTCGGGCGAAGACGAACCTTAACTAACAAAAAAGGGACATCGGGCGAAGGTGGACCTAAGACAGAAAGACACTGGGCGGAGGTGAATTTTCCGGAGAAGAGAGAACGTTGGGCGAAGACGAACCTCACTAGGGATACCACATGAAAGATTCCACTCGGGAAACTGGACGAGAAATTTGACCAAAGTAAATTCACAGAGAACGCCAAATCAAAGATGAACTTTATAGGAGAAAGAGACCAGTCGAGGGGTACTCTGTCAAAGATTGTCGACACATGTTGTACTTTTAAGAGGTTGGAAGTATGCAAGAATTACGATATCTTCAAACCAATGGAAGAGTATTAATTCTTCAAGAGTGGCAATTGTCTGAGTTACCACACACCAAATATGGATACTCAAATTCTTGAGACATAACTCTTACTTGCATTCAGACGACAAAAGCAAACATGGATAAAAGAACCAAGTGCTTGCAAGGGCAAGAGAAAACCAAAACCTACTGGGAAAATGGAAGATACCAAATACCCGACTGGTGGTAAATCAAATAGACTCTATTGGGGAAACATAACAGTATCACCCTAGGTTTGCTGTAGGATAATTCAAACCTGAGCGCAAAATAATCTGGTTACTGCAAGTAAAAACATTTGGCTTATACTCATGTATGTTTGAATTTTTATAGCGTAGTGCTCCATACAATGGAAATGCTACGTGTTTGGTAGATGAAATATGGTGATGTATGTTTAGAAATGAATTGGGGAAAGCACATCAATAATTGGCTGATGAGAAGACAATGAACTCCCGAACGATCATCTTCGCACGTCTGACCTTCTATAAGGAGAAATTAACCCAAACTTCAGTGAGGAATCACTGGGGAAGTAAATTCCTAAGGAGTAAAATGCAAACACAAGTTGCAGCTCTGAAAGAATCTTGAACTCTGATCAAACCCTCAACTCCCCGGGGAACAAATCCAATCCCCTTCAGTCTATGATGAGGGAAACCTCACTAGGAATAGAAGCTTTTACTAGGGATCATATAAATTCTTGAACGAAAATAACTCTATTAAGACCACCCTGGGGATAACAACTAGAGGCGACAAACTTCACTTGGGGAAGAAGAGAAAACCCCTGAACCACAACTTGAAATTTGGAACCCCGTCGGGGGACTCTCCAACAATACTCTCCCACTGCGAACAAGAGACCCTTGAACGACAGACGAAAATGCATATCGCTCCAGAAAACACGAAGAGCTTGATCCATTGAGGAATAAGAGGGCCCAATGATCAATCATCTCCTCAAAAGGACGTGATAAGGTGAAATTCCCTAGGGAAAAACCGAACTTCTCGGGGGGTCAAACATCAACCCCACAGGGGATAACACCACAAGGATGGAAATATTAACTTGTGAAGGAAGAGGCATCTTGGAATGGAAGCTCCATTAAGGATAAAGCTTGCTTTGCTGGGGGATAAAGTCAAATTAACCCCAAATGCCCTTGAAATCTGGCTTCGACTGGGAATAAAAACTACCTCTTCCGCTAAGTAACAGAGGAGCTTCGGATAATGGCATCAGCAACACCAACCACACTAGAGATAACCATTTATGCAAAATCCAAACTATTAACGACTTACATTGGGGAGCAGAAATCAATTCAAACCGGGCTTAAAAACCGCCTCCATGGGAATACCAAACCAGAATCTCCCACGAGTAATTTGGGAATCTCTTCAAGAGCGTTCTGATACGAGCAGATCACACCGGGGAAAAGAGTGAAACTTAACTGAGGAGTAACATGCATACCTCACGGGGACGAAGAGGGCTAATCTAATCGGGGAAGCCGCAAAAAGTCGATTTCAAGGGGAGTATGTCAATAATCCTTCAAAAAATCTGGAAGGAACAACTGCAATGAAAAGGAAGAGTATACTCTAGCAAGGGTACCACATTTCTGGGGATACCCGATTCCGTCTTGAGCGGGAATGAGCATCCACTATGGAGATTGGATCTCATTCTGCAGAAATCCTCATTTTGGTTGCATACAAACCCTTCTTGATTCACTCGCTGGTATGCTTCAACCAATATCTGCATAAAGAGGAGATCACAACAACATGCCCCAACATGGGATGGCTACCTTATCCGTCATATCAGACACATGAAACTCTAGGCAATTTCATTTACCGATATCATGTGCTGTAAAGCTTTAATGTTTTAAATGCAAAGTTTATAAAAAATGTGAACGTCTTTTGCAATCAAAACAGTAAAATAAAACAAATTGGCACACTTCAAAATTTTTTTATTGATTGATTATCCTGTAAATATGAATTTACATCAAGAAGCAATTCTTGAAAAGAGGCAATTACATACAAAATCCACAGTGGAGAAAACAAAGATAGAAATGTGAGTGCGGATTTATCGAGACCAACTCTACTACAGATCTTATAAGTTCAAAGCTCCTTAGTATCTTGCTTTATGAATAAATTGATTAGACTGATGCTTCCCAAACCAACCTAACAACAATGTAAATTGATATTACAAATGCAATACAAACTGTAGTATTCACTTTTTAATCCCTAACTTTTTCCTGGATCGCCCTTTCGGGTTTTTGATCCACCGGGATACCCTTTTTTGTCTAAATTGCCTTTGACAGGTTCAACTTAGCAGGTGTACAATTTATTTTTCACTCATTCGCTCTTTCTTTTGTCCTTAACTTTTGCCCGAACCTATGCTCTCTCTCCTAGGTTCGTCGGAATGCCTTTTTTGCATGAGCCAGTCAACTCAGCGATCATTCTATGCGAAGTACTTTTTCATTATGTCTGCATTGATAGGGCGAGGGAAATCCTCTCCATCCATAGTTGTGAGTGTCATAGATCCTCCTGAAAAAACTTTCTTTACAACATATGATCCTTCATAATTAGGAGCCCATTTACCCCTAGAATCTGTATTATTGGGAGGCAAGATCCTCTTCAGCACAAGATCACCAGCTTGAAAATTCCACGGACGTACCTTCTTGTCGAAAACTCTCTTCATCCTCCTCTGGTATAACTTCCTATGGCAAATAACCGTCAATCTCTTCTCATTAATGAGAATCAACTAATCAAGCCTATTCTAAATCCACTTGGCCTCATCCAACTGTACATCTGTCACTATCCTCAAAGAAGGATTTCCACTTCCACGGGAAGGACCGCTTCCATGCCATAAACAAGCGAGAAGGATGTTTCTCCAGTCGAAGTATGCATGGTGGTACGATAACCATGTAAAGCAAATGGCAACATCTCGTGCCAATCCTTATAGGTAACAACCATTTTCTGCATAATCTTCTTAATATTTTTGTTAGTTGTCTGGACCGTGCAATTCATCTTAGGACGGTAAGGAGAAGAATTGTGATGCTTTATCTTAAAGCTTTCTCACAGCCCTTTCATCATCTTATTGTTGAGATTCGACCCGTTGTTGGTAATAATCTTCTCAAGAACCCCATATCGATAAATGATATTATGCTTGATGAAACGAGCCACCACTTGCTTAGTGACATTGGCATAAGATACTGCTTCAACCCACTTAGTGAAGTAGTCAATGGCCACCAAAATGAAGCGGTGCCCGTTGGAAGCAGTCAGCTCAATCCGGCCAATCATATCAATACCCCGCATTGCGAAGGGCCAAGGAGAAGTCAAGACATTCAGAGGGTTGGGCGGCACATGCATCTTATAGCATAGATCTAACACTTGTAACAAATCCTGGAATGATTATAGCAATCGTTTTCCATTGTTGACCAATAGTAACCTACTCTCAAGATTTTCTTGGCCATAGTATGCCCACTGGAATATGTTACAAAGGAGCCTTCATGAATTTCTTCTATGGTCCTATTTGCTTCATGTCTATCCACACATCTGAGCAAAACTGAATCATAGTTTCTCTTGTACAAAACATCCCTATCAAGGAAAAAATTAGCTGCATATTTCCGCAGAGTCTTCGTATCAGTGACAGAAGCATCCTCTGGATATTCTTTTGTTTCAAGATATCTCTTGATATCATAAAACCATGGTTTCTCATCAAACATCTTCTTCTATTTCATAACAAAATGTTGGCTCATCCAACCTCAAAATGGTGATAGAGGGGGCTTCATTTTCCCATCCGACTTTAAACATGGATGACAGAGTAACCAAGGTGTCTGCTAAGTTGTTCTCTTCTCTTAGAATATGACTGAAAGTAATCTCATCAAAATATGGGGTCAGCTTCAACACATGCTCACAATATAGAATCAAGTTCGGGTGATGAGTCTCCCAGTCTCTGTTGATTTGACTAATCACAAGAGCAGAATTCCCATATACTTCCAAAATCTTGATTCGCAAATCAATAGCAGCTTCTAACCCAAAGATACAAGCTTCATACTCAACCATATTGTTTGTACAATCAAAGCAAATTCTTGCGGTAAGAGAAGTATGGAAACCTTTAGGATAAGTAATCATAACACATACACCATTACCCAACACATTGGAGGCACCATCAAACACCCTCGTCCATCGCGATCCTGGTTCGGGTCCTTCTTCTGGGCCTGGGATATTACAATCCTATATGTACAAGATGTCTTCATCAAGAAATTCAAACTTCGTCGGCTGATAGTCATCTTTCATGGGCTGATGAGCAAGATGATCAGCCAACACACTACCTTTGATAACTTTTTAGGTAGTATACTGGATGTCATATTCAGTTAAAATCATCTGCCAACGGGCTACTCTTCCTGTGAGAGCTGGCTTTTCAAATATGTACTTGATTGGATCCATCTTAGAGATCAACAAAGTAGTATGAGTCAACATATACGGTCTTAGTCGGCGAGCAGCCCATGCCAAAGTACAACAAGTTTTCTCGAGCAGTGAGTATCTTATTTCATAGTCGGTAAACTTTTTGCAAAGGTAGTATATTGTATGCTCTTTTCGACCAGACTCATCATGTTTCCCCAATACATACCCCATGGAATTCTCTAACACTGTCAGATACATTATCAAAGGCCTACCTTCCACTAGAGGCGAAAGAATTGGAGGTTCCAGCGAATATTCTTTAATTCTATCAAATTCTGCTTGGCAATTATTATTCCACCTGTCCGTCTGATCCTTTTTCAACAATTTGAAAATTGGTTCGCAAGTGGCTATAAGGTGAGAAATGGATCTAACAATGTAGTTCAATCTCCCGAGAAAACCATAAACCTCTTTCTCTATTTTCGGAACAAGCATTTCTTATATAGCTTTTACATTACTAGGATCAACTTCAATTCCTTTTTTGCTTACAATGAAGCCCAGTAATTTTCCTGACCTCACCCCGAAGGTGCACTTGTTAGGATTCAACCTCAGTTTTAACTTCCTTAATCTTTCAAACAATTTTAACAAGTGGATAAGATGTTCCTCTTATGTCTGGGACTTGGCAACTATATCATAACATATACTTCAATCTCCTTATGCATCATGTCATGAAAGAGAGTGACCATTGCACGTTGATAAGTTGCCCCTGTATTTTTCAAACCAAATGACATCACTTTGTAACAAAATGTTCCCCAAGGTGTAATGAAAGTAGTTTTCTCCATGTCTTCTGGTGCCATCTTGATCTGATTATAGCCAGAAAAACCATCCATGAAGGAAAACACTTTAGCTCGAGCAGTATTGTCAACCAAAATATCAATTTGTGGTAACGGGAAACCATCTTTAGGGCTTGCTCTGTTCAATTCCCTATAGTCCACACACATTTTGACTTTACCCTCCTTCTTAGGCACCGATACAATATTTGCGATCCACAGCAGGTAAGAAGTCACTTTCAGAAAACCAACATCAAACTGTTTTTGAACCTCCTCTTTGATCTTCTTATACATCTTAGGATGAGCTCTTCTAAAATTTTGTTCAACAGGAGGACACTCTTCTCTAAGAGGCAGTTTGTGCACAACATTATCTGTATCTAGCCCGGGCATGTCTTCATAAGACCAAGCAAAGATATACTCACGGAGCATTTCAATCAATCTTTGCTTGACACTGTCTTCTAGAGCAGCCCCAATATTGACTTCTCTTTGGACCTCTTTGGTACCCAAGTTGATCAACTCAGTAGTCTATTGGTGCGGCTGAATGACCTTTTCTTCTTGCCTCAATAATTTAGCCAACTCATCAGGAAGTTCACAATCTTCCTCAGCTTCTTCTTCAGCTTGATAGATTGGATTTTCAAAGTCGTAAAGAGTCATAACAAAATCATTCTTGACAGTTTCCGGGATTAATGGGGGACATAACCTGCATGATCATTTTTATTTTTATTTTAGTTTTAGATTAAAAAAGAAAATAAAAACTCACATTTTTCCAAAAATTTAATAGAAAGACATGGAGCGAAATATTTGAATGCAAAAGACGTCCTTTATTGATGATAAATTTGCAATGAAAAACATCAGGGCCTTACAGCATGTTCACTATGTCTTAGGAAGAACGTAGGAATTATTACATGATAACAAATAAAAGAAAATTTCTCTTCATAACGGGTGACTTTAATAACATCTTCAACAAACTAGTTAGCAAGCTTTTCACCTGGAACGGTTGGAAGAACCCACTTATCAATCTCGCAATAACTATCACCATCCTCACTCACTGCATGAGCTTCTTCATGGATAACCCCACCGCTAACAAACTGAATTGGTGAAGGAATACCTTGAACCTGGAGAGGAGCAACAATTGACATGCTTCGACCTACCACGAAGCCTAAACCTTTCTTATATGTCTGAGTAGGAAGATTCAACACTCTTCCCCAGCCTTCTGGATGACCATATTGAATAATCATTTGTTCTTGATGATAAGATGACATGGAGACCTCCGACTTCTTAACCTCTTGACAAGGAGTCCTGACCACCTACACGGTCTCAAAATCTTGGCACGGAGTTTCATGGATTTCTCCTTCCACTTCAACATACAGAAAGGGACTCAGATGACTGATAATACAATCCTCTTCCTCGCAAACAGTGACCACCTTCCCATTCAATAGGAACTTCAACTTTTGGTGCAGAGTGGAGGTGACAACACCAACCCCATGGATCCATGGACGGGCCAACAAACAAAAATAGGAAGGATTAATGTCCATAATGAAGAACATTGCATCGAAAATTTGGGGACCTATTTTAATAGGCAAATCGACCTCCCCAAACACATTCCTTTTTTATCCATCAAAAGCTTTGACAACCAAATCACTTGGCCTCAACACAAGTCCATTTTAATCAAGCTTCATGAGAGAGGACATGGGAAACACATTGAGAGAGAGGCCCGTGTCGACCAGCACACAGGACAAAGTAGTCTTTGCAATCTCCATGGAGATGTGTAGTGCTTTATTGTGCTTCCTCCCCTCAGGGGGTAGATAAAAGTCTATAAAACCAAGCCTATTACTTGTAGAAATACTATTCACGATCCCTTCAAATTGATTCACCGAAATCTCTCGAGGAACGAAAGAAGTCCCCAAAAGTTTCATCAATGCATTTCTATGGGATTTAGAATCTCTGAGCAAAGCAAGAATTAGTATCTTTGAGGGTGTTTGACTTAACTGGTCAATAATCTTGTAGTCACTTTTCTTGATGTACCTCATCAACTTGGCTACATCTTTAGCCATTTCAACATCCAAAACATGAACATGAGGATGTTGCCCCGACTTATAACCATTGACCAAAATTTGTTTGCCCCTAACCTTAGCCGCAACCTCTGTGCTACTTTCAGGCGGTGAAAAGATTTGACCACTACAAGTGATTCGGCTTTCACTGACAATATCATGCACTGCGGGCTTCTCTTCTTCATACTGGTTTTCCTCAGACTTCTGAGTGACAACCTTCTTCCCCTGATAGTAAAGTTCACCGCTGTAACTCCAAGGAACTGCCTTGTCACTAACATATAACATAGGACCAGGCACAGTGGTAAGTAGTGGAGATTTCTTAGCAGGAACTGGAATCGTCACAGGCACACAGATAGTTTTCGTCTTGACCGAAATGGTTATCACGTCCACTTCCTTATTATCAACCTCAGGCTTAACGACTTTGTGATCGAACTGAAGAAACCCCTTGGAAATCAGGCTTTGAACGACATCTTTCAACAATTGATAACCCTCTAGCCAGTTCAAGCAAACTGCACAGTCCGTCCCACATCCCAAGAATACACCTTTACTCGACAATTGTTCTTTCACAAATGAGGAGGTGTAGTTAACTAATCAACATCCATAACCAAATTTAGACCTTCATCCTCCATGATGGCACCAACCATGGAACCGCTATGAGGTGGCAAAGGTTGATTAGTGATAATGGGCACCGAGCCAAAGTTAATGGCTTGAGAACCCAATAGGTCTTGGGCTTTGTGCTTGAAATCATAACAATTCTCAATAGTGTGCCTCTTCCCACCAGAGTGGAAATCACATCTGGCATTAGCATCAAAATTGTATGGCAACCTTTCTGGATCAACCTTCAAAGGGTGCAATTCAACTAGCTTCAACTCAAGCAACTGAGGTAACAACTCAACACAAGACATCATAAGTGCATTAAGCTTTCTAGGAGGACGTCTTTGGCCTTGCTGATTGCCTTGCTTAGGCATATAAGCTTGCCTCTAAGGCGTAACAGTTAGTATTGTTACAACAACAATCTGATGATCTGAACTCTAATACCCGCCTTTCCCTTTTCAAGAATAGACTGTTTTGGATTCACCTTCCTTTTTCTTCTGGTGACCACCAAAAGACATTTTGGTGTTACTAGCATTATTTCCACCACAAACATCTTGGATCTTCCCTAATTTAATTCCGATTTCAATTTTCTCTTCATGCGTTACCATCTCGGCAAAAGTTCCTAATGTATTGTAAGTTGTGTAGTACTGGCCCTACAATGTACTACTAAACATTTCCACCATCTCCCACTCCAACATGGGCAGTTGAACCTTCACAGCCATCTCTCGCCACCTCGGGGCATACTCTTTAAAAGACTCATCCCGATTTTGGGATAAATTCTGTAATTGGGTTCTTGTGGGAGTCATATCAGTGTTATACTGATAGTATATAACAAAAGCCTCAACCAACTCTCTCCAAGTACGAATGCGACTACTTTCCAGCTGCATGTACCACTCGAGTGGGCCACCTGTCAAGATGTCTGAAAGAAGTGCATCAACAACTTCTCATCATCAGAATATGCAGACATCTTCCAGTAGAAAGACTTAACATGGGTCTTTGGACAGGAAGTGCCTTTGTACTTCACAAAATCAGGCACCTTGAATTTTGGGGGAATCTTCACTCCATGCACTAAGCCCAAATCAGACATGTCAAAGCCTACAGAACCTTGACTTTCAAACCTATGCATCCTCTCTTCAAGCATATGTAACTTCTTGTCAAATTTTGTTGGTTCATCAGCATTAGACATCCAGTCTTCCCAGTTATCCTCTTCCACTAGCCTAGCAGGAACGCAAACAGGCCTTGGTAGTACAGCGGGTTGTTCAATTCTCTAAAGAACATGAGTAGGTGGAGGAGGATTCTCCACCACTTGAATCACAGGGATACCTTGGTTACTTGCAGGAATACCGAGATTTATAGGCTGATCGTTCTAAATATTCAGACCGTCATTCGAATCCAGATTCATGTTTCGAGCACCTCCCAGATTCTCAACCACATTCTGAGCACCCAGAGTATCATTAGGATTGTTGATGACAACCCCTTACAGATTCGCATTCAAGGTTTCACCAACATTGTTCACAGTTTCAGCAGGCCTCATAATCATGGCTCTCATCTCTTCTTGCCGACGAGACATATTTTGAATAATCTCCATCAATTGGTCAACCCGAGTATCCATCCTGGTACCCATAGCCACAACATTTGCTTGAATTTGTTCCATTTTTGTTTTGGAAGTGGTCAGAGCATTATAACAATGAGAATTTATGGTAGCAATCTCTGAAAAGAAACCTAGATCACAGATAAGAAAATCTGTCGGAACCATCTGTCATGATATGATATGCATGGATGAATGGTTATGCATGAAATGTTTTTATCATTTCCAGGGATATCCTACAGTCCCTCATCAAGCATCAACAAGCAATAGGATAAACAACAAGATAAAGCAACTAGAGACAAACGACTGAATAAAAATTGCTCATGTCATAAAATCAAACAAGCATCCATACAAAATATTCTTAATACAAACAAAGTCGATCATCATAAAGATCCCGTCCAACAAGATTGGCGGTGACCTTATCAACAAGTAAAACTGAAAAGAAAATTCCAAAAGACTCTTTCGAAAAGCCTGATTAGCAAACACTTTACTAATCATCCTTCAAAAATGGATCTTCAGTCACAAAGCCTTTCCTCTTCATCAACGCCAACAAATAGTGGTACTTGAGCTCCCAATATTTGGGACCCGCATCTCCCATCTCAATTTCCACCTGGGCTTTGATCAATGTTAACTCTTTCACCACTTGAGTCAATCGGACGTCCTTTTCTCGAAGCTTTTTCTTCAAAGCCTTAACCTCTTTGCAATGTTTAACTTCTAACTTGTCTTTAGCCAACCAAAGTCTCTCTATCTCCTATTGACTAATCAAGAGTTCTTCAACTTGTCGACTAGTTATACCAGAACCCTCTACCTTGAGCCTCTTTGATCGCTCAAGCAAACCATATCTTTCTAGCAATTAGTCTTTCAATCTGACCTCCTTCATAAGTGTAGCGGTAGAAATGTTTAAGAATAAGCCATTGGATTGACTTGACTCATACAGATCAAAATAAGAATAGCCACTGTGCTTTATTGTTTCCAAAGGAATGGGAAAAGAGCGAATGACCCAAAAAGAGGGGGAAAGATTCAAGGTAAGGGGGTTGGTTATACAAAGGGAAGGTATTAGCACCCTAAACATCTACGGTACTCCGCAGGAACCTCTTTGTAAAATCTGTATATTTTGGCTATAAAATGTTGTGTGTAAAATAGATGGTGGAGATAAGGGAAGAAATATATTCTTTTATGATTTCTTGCACCCAACGCGGTTGCGAACCTTTAGTGCCTACGTACCACCTTTCATGCAATAGGGGATCAGGGTACACATAGTTCCTCTTTTAAAAAGTTTTAAAACACAAGCGTGTTGGTTAATTTTATGAGATAAGACATCATCGTCATTGTCCGTGTGGAAAAACATACTTACTACCCACAATCATGAGAAAGGAGAATTTGCATAATCTCAAAGTGGAGGATATGGCTTGGATTTAAAAATCAACAATGCCTCACTCAACACCCAAGTGGAAAATATCTCTCTTTACTACATATTGTAGAAGTATAGTTGTTTGTATCACTACAAGGATTGACAAGAGTATAATCTTTTGAGAAAGGTTTTAAAATAAAAATCCAAAGTGGAAAAATGGTTTGAAATGAGATTGATTGACTTTTAGTCTTCTCACACAAAAAAAATGCCAAAGTATTATTAAGTTGATGGAAGTTTATTTATGAAAAGGTTTTGAAAATGCATGGACTTAAAGAAGATGGGAGGAGAAGAAGAGACTACACTAAAGCATAAGGTAAAAGCTAAGGAGAAGAACCATCTAACCAACAAGAAGCTAATACTTGAAATTATGAGTCAAGATAGAATTCCAATTCTTTGGATTGAAACCAAGCAAGCAAAGATACTAGACCTCTTGAGGGAACCAAACTTCAAATGTATTAAGTCTTCACAAAAATTGGGCAGAGTAACGGCTGTATACGAGTGAATTCCAGATTACAAACAAAGTATGTAATCACAATAACCTGAATACAAAACAAATAAACAACCCAATGTCTTGAGGTAAAACTTAAGAACTCCAGAAAAAATATCAATTAAGGTCATAAGGTCTCCAACATAGGCCAAGGTCTCTAATCCTAAGTCCAAGAAGTCCAATACTCCATAATGCCAAGGATAGTAACCAAATAGTCCAAGTATCATTAAAGGTTTTTATGGTTCATGTTGATTATTAGGTGTCTTAGAAGAGAAAACAAAAGCTCAAGTGAGAAAAATAAAAATGACATGAAATGTAATGCTAAAAGTAAATGGTGCATAAAGCATAAAAAATGAAAGGGCATAAAGTAAAAACAAATTAATAATTAGTGGTTAGTTGGATGACCATCTTGAAACTTGCATTTGAAACTCATTAGAGGATTGGTAGAACCAAAGCCTCCACACAACAAGTTGCATTTGCTTTTTGTCAAGTATATCATCCATTTGGAATCCTCAAAAGTACCATTTAATGATCAACGATGTTTAAATGATCCGCGTTGACCAAAAGTTTTGTAGATCCATTAGAGGATTGGTAGAACCAAAGCCTCCACACAATTAATCTCAAGGTTATTGGATCAAAGAGATCAAATTAACATACTTGGGCTTGCAAACATAGGCTTGGGCCACGAATGATCATTTATTCGAATCGGGACAAAATTTAGCACCATGTTAAGCAATCGTAAGTGGACTTATATAGAAGTCGCACCTATTTTGAGGCCGGTCAATAGCAATCTATGCACCATTTATTTTGAGACATGATATAAAGATCATGCTCCAATAACACTTAGTATAATAAGAAAGAGATGAGATGAAGAAGGATGGGAGAGAATATACAAACCACATTTGAATTAAATTTAAATCAAACTATTATTAAAATAATTCATCCATTTTTATGGAGTTAGACTCAACACAATGAACCCAATGATGTTAACAAAGTTCATGACCAAAAATTTAATCCAAGATCAGCCAGAATATAATCATAAAATAATATTATATTTAATATATACATAAAAAAAGTTTTAAAAAAGTTTTAAAATAGAAATAAAAGATAAAAATATCAACTATATTCAAATTAATCAAGAAAATAAAAGTAAGACCATAGAAAAATCAGAAATGAACTAAAATGATTTTATAAAATTTTTGGTAATTTTTAAAAGTCAGAAACTATTTTTAAAATTAAAAGAAATGAGTCAAAGAAACCAAAAATGATAAAAAATAACAAAGTCAAAATTAAAAAAATAAATGAGGTCACCAATATTTGTCACAATATAATTGGATCATTTCATAATTTTTTCAGAATTTAAAAATGCATAAAAGTATTTTTAAACATTTAAACTAATTCAAATAAAGTGAAAATTTGTAAAAAATATGAAAACATAAAATAAAATTGTGAAAAAATAGAGATCAAAAAGAGAATAATCAAAAATATTTTTCATAATTTTTTCAGATTTTTTGGACTAAAAATGAATTTTCTATGATTTTTTGAAGTTTGAAACAATTAAATATAAAAATCAAAAAATAAAAAAAAATAAAAAAAAATATGGACCAATGGATGAGAGTCAAAACGTGTTAGTAATCAAATCTAAGGTATCTCGCGCGCTGTGCATATCATGGTCATTAGTGAATAAAGCATAGGATCATTAATTAAACCAGATTTAAAAAAAAAATGGTGCGCCTTCATTGATTGGAAGATGACACATTGGTCATCTTCAGGAGCCAACGTGAATTACAGGTCTCTCAAACTATAAAATCAGAAGCTCGGACCTATGCCATTCGCTTCGTCTCTTCAAGACGAAGACAATCACACCCTCGCGACAAATTTATATAAATTGTAACTCAAGCAGTTTGGAAGGAAAGTTTTGAAAAGGGATTTGAAATTTCATGATCAAAACATGTTTCTAGATAAAGGTAAGTGTTGCGACTAGAACCAGGACAATGAGAGCATCATAATGATATCAAAGTTTTAAAGAATTGATGAAGGAATCTACCTATTAAAGTTGAGTTGCAGAGCTCTGAAACTGGACTTCTATGGAGTAATATAGGGCACGATTCTTGAATGTAATTATATGGTTAGCTTTAGGGAAGATCAAGGTAGGTGATTGATGGAAAAAAATGGATTAAAAAAGGCTTGAGAATAGATTTCAAAGTTGCAGAATTTTGAGTTATGGAACAAGTTTGGCAGGGTGATTCTGGCTATCCAAGCTTGAGGAAATGACTGGGGGATGGCCCTCTATTTATAGGGAATCAAATGGAATGTCTAAGCGTGTGAAATAATGATGTTTGGAGGGAAATCGTGTGAAGTTGCAAACAAGAAAAGTGTGACCTCTAATTTGATCAAAACTCATCCAATACGCGCGTTTTGTTGTGCGAATCAATTCTGGAAGTTCACTAAACATGTTTAGAGGCAAAAACGTGTAGAAAACTTGTGATTAGAAGACTAAACAAAGACTTCAAATTCTGACTTATGGAGAAACTTCAGTTCCAAGTTACCAAGTTCAATCCAATGGTATTCTCAGCTCAAGGGGTCTTAAGGCATGATTCTTGATGCTTTAGAAAGATGAGGTTACAAGCTTTGTAATGGAAAAAGAATGGAATCAAATGGATGCTTGAGCTGAAAGTTTCATTGAGTCAAAGTTGGGAAAAATAAGTTGACTTTCCATACTTAGAAATATTTCAATTTTTCCTTCAAAAGTGACCTACAATGTTTTGCATCCAAACATGGATTTCCACTTGGAAATTGCTCTTGACCAAAAAAGATGGAATTGAAATAGACATCTTGAATGACATTTTGAAACTTGAACCATTCAAAATCTTCAAAAATTGAGAGAGTTATGAGTTGTTGAAGTTGGCAAAAAATCATGAAGTGACATATAATATTTTGTATCCTTAGGGAATATTCCATCCATTTTCTAACTTTTCATATCAAATAAGGCATAAATTTCACATCCTCAAGATCATTATGGAAAAAGAATAGGCTAAAGGTGATAAAAATTGACCAAGTTATGATCATTTGAAGTCACACATGGGAAATTGGGGATTCATCTGGAGGACTTGTAAACTTTCTTCCTCATCAAGTTTCTTCCACATGAAAACTCCTTAAAAATTTTGAAGTGATTTGTTAATAAACATTTGAAGAGAAGGATGTTTTTGGAATTACTCAAAAATACCAAAAGATGAGCAAGATATACTATTTGAAGTTCAAAACCCTAGCTCCTAGATCAAGAAAATGCCTTGAGGGACTTTGACAATTTTGAACAAGTTTCTTGTACCAACACAAATGCTTTGTAAATAGAAGTTGTTGAGGATGAAAATGAGAATTCATAGCCACCAAAACCACTTCCATATCTTAAAAGTTGAGATAAATATGCACTTGTGACCAATGGGAACAAAGCCTTGTCCAAGTCATGACAACCTCTCCAATCAACCCCCTTGTACTTTTGAATCAAATTTGATAACCTTGAAATGTGGAGAATCAAAATAAACTTGCCACGCCATTTATTCCAAAACAACTTCAATGGTGAGGTTTGAACTTTTCAAGCTTTATTGACTAGGGCATGGAAATAAACTCATGAACCCATAGAGAAACTTGCTAAACCTCATTGCCTTTACCTACATTAGCAACAAGTAAGACAAACCAATATTGCATTTTATTAATTAAGGAAAAATCAAGACAAAATATGCATGATCACAAAAGAAAAAAAAACAAGTCAAGGTGCTTGATGATTCCTCAAAGAGCAAGACTAGACATAGGGAGGACAACCAAAAGCCCTGGAGTGATCTTGTTGTGATTGAATCAATATGGTATGATGAAGGGATCTTAGGGGCAAAAATTAGGGTACAACAACTGCCCTTATTTAAGTTTCTTCTATCTGGAGATGCGAAGGTCAAAAATCTTCGTGTCGACGCGATCGAAGATACTTAAATATAAAACAAACCCTTTTTGTGGGCCTAAGACGCCATGCAGTGCTTATGAATATGAGTGCACATGGAAAACTCCAAAGGGATGTAACAAAATAAGGAAACAAGAGAGTAATCCAATCAGGAAAATAAATCACTGGTGGATCAAAAGAGCTGAATCAGATAGGACGGTAAAAAGCCAAAGGGTACACCAACTTCTACTGGAGGCGAAGCTACCAACGTTCACTGAAAGTAGAAAGAGGAAAGAAATGGCAACACCGACGTTTACTGAAGGTGAGCTACCAATGTTCACTGAAGGTAGAAAGAAAAGAAATATCATAGCATCGCCGTTCACCGACGATGAACTACCAACGTTCACTGAGGGTAGCAAAAAGATAACAATCACCAACTTTCACTGAAGGTGACCTACCAACTTTCACTGAAAGTGACCTACAACCTTTCACTGAAGGTAGAGAGAAAATATCATAGCATCGCCGTTCACTGACGATGAACTACTAACATTCACTGAGGGTAGTAAAAAGATAACAATCACCAACTTTCACTGAAGGTGACTGTTGTACCCCATAAATTTTCCCTCCCATTTTTCTCAACACATGGCAAGTGAGGTCCCCAAATTGCTCAAGGAAGCTCAAGAGTTGACCAAACAAACTCTCTCCTAAGGAAGTCTACCTCAAATTAGGGTTTCATTTTTCATCAAGATGCTTGAGTCCAAAAGATCCCAAATACTCACCATGGTCCTAATATGTTCCCAAGATCATCCATGTCAAGTTTCAAGCCTTGCAGAATAAGTTTGCTCAGTCAATTGCTCAAAGGTCTGAAAATCGACTGTGCTAGGTCAAAAGTCAACTGTGGCCCACATACAATCAAACTTCAAGATTTTTAGTCAACATCCTCATTTTGAAGTAACATTCATCATTTGATCAAGGGTTGATCATGATTCATCAAGGATTGCTCACAATTCATCAAAACCCAAAAGTTGCTAAATTAGGGGTTTGCAGGAAAAGTTAACTCAACTTTGACCAAGCATAACTTCCTCATACTTTATCATAAATGACCCATCCAAATATCATTTTTAAGATAATGAAATTACTTACAATTCATCTTCAGCTCCCAAGTTCAAAATATTCACTCACAAAAAGATATGAATTTTGACATTATAGGTCATTTTGAAAAGTCAACAAAAACACCTTTTGGGTCAAAGCTTCATACATGAACATGGAAGACTCAATTGATATGATACCAAAAGGGTTGCTTATAGGACATCATAAGATTTCTAAAAAGTACAAGAACAACTCTCTAGGGTCATAATTGAGAGATTTATGCATTGGCCAAGTTGACCATTTTTGCAAAATTGCCAAAAGACAAATATGCTCAAATTTGCATTTTTTCCACATGGGCCCATCTTTTCAAGATTGAATCTCATTCCTAGCATAGTCCACGACCTATGGGACCCTCCATGATTTATTTATTTATTTATTTTGATTTTTATTCACTTAAAATTCAAATAAAATCAAATAAATCATATATTGTGTTTTAGGGATGATTTTTGCAATGAAGGAAGATCTTATGTGCTGTCAATTGAGAATCAATTCGTGCAAGGCTAATTTGGGTGGAAAAAGATTGAATTGAAGCAAGTTTGGAAAGATATCATATTCCATGAAAGACCAAATCAAATCTTCATAATGGGCAAGATTGATGTCGTTTTTGTTGACCCAACATGTTGTATTACAAATACAGAAGAGATCCAAGGCATGAAAAGAGGTTGAACAATCGTGCAGAGCACAAACAAAACTGAAAAATCTCAAGAAAAAGTGGTGATCAATTCCAAGTTACAGGCCATCTCAAGCCATCTCAACCATACCAATCGATTGTTGGGTATCTCAGGATCGTGTTTCAATCATTAGCAAGCCTCCCCACGCCCTGAAACGCGTTGTAGCAGTCACACAGTTAGCTTAGAAATTTGTTTTTGTTTTCATTGATTTATACATAATTTGCACGTTTTGATTACATATTCTTGTTCCTTATTGAGTTTGCAAGCTATTCACTTTATTCAATTGCATTTTTATTGACTGTATGTGAAGCTGCCATGGCTAGGGTTTCTTGTTTAGTTTTAGGGCTTTGCAATACAGGTTAAATTGAATGTTGATTCTGGTACCATGATGTTGTACCCCAAAATTTTCCCTCCTATATTTCTCAAGACATGTCAAGAATAATCTCCAAGTGACTCAAGTTAGCTCAAGAGATTGGACAGTCAAATCACCTCCTAAGGCAGTCAAATTCAAAATTAGGGTTTTGTGTTGCATCAAGGTCCTTACATCCAAATGACCTAAAGTGCTTCCCAATGTCCTTATATGCTCTCAAGTTCATCCATGTCAAATTTCAAGCCTTGCAGAGGAAGTTTGGTCAGTCAATTGCTCAAGAGGCCCAAAAATCGACTGTGCTAGGGCAAAAGTCAACTGTGACCTACAAATAGTCAAACTTCAAGATTTTTTTGTCAACATTCTCATTTTGAAGGATAATTCATCATTTTATTAAGGGTTGATCATGATTCATCAAGGATTTCTCAAGATTCATCAAGATTCAAAAGTTGCTAAATTAGGGTTTTGTAGGAAAAGTCAACTCAACTTTGACCAAGCATAACTTTCTCATACTTTATGAAATGACCCATAAAAATCTAATTTTTAAGAGGATGCAATTTAATACAATCCATATTCACACCCCAAGATCAAGAAATGCACTCACAATAAGTTACAAATTTGGACATTATAGGTCATTTTTGAAAGTCAACAAAAACACCTTTTTTTGCCAAAGCTTATAACTTGAGCATGGAATATCAAAATGCGATGAGACCAAAAGGGATGGTTATAGGACATCTCAATGTTTCTAAAAAGTCCAAGAACACTTCCAAAAGTTCAAAATTGAAGAAGTTATGCATTGTTGAAGTTTGGCATTTTTCCAAAATTGCCAAAAGTCAACTATCCCCAAAACTTCAAATTTTGCCAAATGGGCCCACTTTTTCCACTTGATTTGATCTTGTCACACCACACACGTGTCCTATCTTTAATTTCACGTCCATTCATTAATGTTTCTATTTTATTTGTTTTTTATTGAATTAACTCATTTTAAATCAATATTAATTCAAATAAAATCCAAAAATTGATGGGATAAAATCTTTTTGATTGATATAGGCTTAAATTATCATCATGGACCAAATCAAATCTGAATCATGCCATGTTATGTATAAGATATTTGATTTGAGACAAATATGGAAGCTTTGTTAATGGTGGTCAAATCATATCTTGAATCATCAATACACAAGGATTGGAGGCCCAAAGTTTAACCTAATTGATTCCATTATACATGTACAAGCTATACATACAAGAGAAACGACCTGAAGCTGCCCAAAATCAAGAAACCAAAACTAAAAAAAAGCTTGGAAAAGTGTGAGATCAAAATCTTGGTTGGAGGAGAATTCAGTCCAAAAACTCAACGCTATCTCCTTGCTTGCAATCAACTGAAGCGATAGGCATCAAAACTAAGCCCTTTCATCACCTGAATTGCGCTGTAAGTGTCCACGAACATAGCCCTGTACATGGAATTGTGAATCCATTTTCTTGCATCCTTTTGCCAAATTTTTTGTATAATCATGCTTGCCATTCAATTTCCAAGCTTTCTGTATCAGTTGATTTTGTTTTCATGAGCTATATCACAATACCCGAACCTAGGGTTTTGGAGGTTTGCATTTAGGCGTTTGTTGTGCAGGAACAATTGGGGAAAATAACGACCATGGTTGTATTAAGGGAAGAGAGACGATCATGATGATGTTCTTAAAACTCGTTTCCATGGCCTACAGATGATTTTAGAAGGTAGCTAGGGATTTTGCTACGGATTCAAATCCGCAGGAAATAAACCAGAAAACCTGTGGAGAAGATGACTAGGTGTCTTCCCATGATTGGTCCATTTAAAATATTCGCGCTTGTTTTTTTTTTATTTCAGGCATTAATGCTTTGTTTTGAATATAATAATTGTCACGTATCCTAATAACAAACAAGCACAATGGTTGAATTGGTAAGCGCACTATGTCAAAGTCTCATGGGACCTGGGTTCGAATCCCAGGTCCCCCAATACATTTGTGTTTTTTTTCTCCAGGCAATTGCGTGTGCTCTCCAAAGCGTTGGTCCACCATATTCCTCATCCCATCAGGCGCCAGATGGCTTCAGATCAAGTCCAATGGCCAAGATTGAGCGCCTACCATGAACTCTAGTCTACAGGCGTGCGTGAGATCCTGGAAAGTCAAACAAGGCTGGCTTGATTTGGGCCTCAGAATTGCAAATTTCACCCCCTTTCCAGGCCCAAACCCCCCATTTGGTCAATTTCTTTTCTTTTCATATTTCTTTCTTTATTTAATTGTTTATAATTATTATTATTATTTATACTAACTAATTTATTTTTCTTAATAAAACCAGAAAACATAAAAAAATATCATTTTTACTAATTTCATTATTTTATTTTTGTAAATAAATAATTTAATTGACTTAGTTTTTTTAATTAGGTATAATTATAACATTTTTGCAATAAATTAAAATTAATTAGTATATTAGGTTTTAACAATTTTAACCATTTTGTTTTTATTTCCTTAAATATTCAAAACCCCTAAAAGATTTTCATTATTTAATTAAATTAAATTATTAATTTAGTTTATTTTCATAAATTCAAAAAATAAGCAAAAATCTTTTCTTTAATAAAAAAGGGGCAAAATCCTAAAAAATTCGTCGTCTTAATTTTTCGCACGCGATCCATATTTCCAATATTGTAATTGCTTCCGGTATGTAATAGCTTTTAATTAGGACTTTAAATATTCTTATCGCTTTATTTTATTTTCCACAATTTAAATTTCAAGGGTTGTTTTTGGCGATGTAAATACCCGACGCCTTGTAATAGTTTAGATTTAATTTCCTGCAATTTAATTTCCACACAATATTAACTGTTAGATGTTTGATAATAGGGAATGCATGACAAGATCAAATGTATGAACTTAAAATCAACATAGCTCACCCATGACATGTACAGATAAAAATAACTGAAAAATGACACACTCGCACATGCCACTCTTAGGGTACACCTCACTTGGTTGCCTTCGAACGTGGTCATTAAGTATAGGAAGTTTTAGAGGTCGCCCTCTTGTCCAAAGTGTTAGAACATAGTTTGATTCTAAAACCCTTGATTAAAGTTTTAATGATAACAAAATACAAAGAATAAAATAAATTCAAAGATATATATATAGAACAAATATGCTGCTTAAAATTGTGTTTTGTATTTACAGAAGTTCTGATGAAATCAACATTAGAAGATCAGTAATATGTCAGCATCAGAAGATCAATAACATGTGCTACATGCTGAAGCTACCAGATCATACGCTGAAGCTTGATGACCAGAATCTGCGCATAAAACACTCTGATCAAAGATCTGTACCAAGTCATCAGCACTCAGAAGCGTCAGCATAAGTTTAAAGCAGAAGACTCTGAAGCGTTACTATGTATTCAAGACAGAATTAATTACCAACGACTTTATCCAAGACAAGATCTTCTCAAAAAGGAAAGAACGTTATTATCATTGAAAGTGCTTTATGGACAACAACGTATCTTTGCCTTGGCTATATAAACAAGTCTGTGTGAGAAAAGAAAACGTTAATCTACACGCACGCACTCATAATTTGCTAAGCTTTCCAACCATGCTTACTCAAAACGCTATAGCAAATCCAGTTTCTTTTTAAGCTTAAATTTGTGTATTATCACAGTTGTGGTATACTGTTTTAGTAGAAAACATTAAACACATTATTGTTCAATTATTTGTAAAGAGAATTCCTTGAGATAAACCGGTGTGTGGTTATAATCAAGAAGGCTTTAACAGTTGTTAAAGTAGACTGTTGTAATCCTATTGAATATAGTGGATTAAGACCTCGTTGGAGAGAGGCGAAATCACCTTGACGGGTGGACTGGAGTAGTTTGAGATCAAACGAACCGGGATAAAAATACAGTGTTGTCTAACCTTTTGATTTAAGTTTTACAATTCAACCCCCCTTCTTGTGTTTTTCACATCTTCAATTGGCATCAGAGCGCCTGGTTCTGAGCTTATAACACTTAACCGTGTCAGTACAAGATCCAGCGTCAGAAAAACACATGGTAGGACCAAATCAAAACATCAACAATGACAACAATGAAGAAAGAGACAAATTCAGTGGCAAACCTCCAGTCTTTGATGGAGAGAACTTTGACTACTGGAAAGACAGAATTGAGAGTTTCTTTCTGGCCCATGATGCTGATCTGTGGGACATGGTGACTGATGGATACATGCACCCAGTGGATGGAAGTGGTCAGAAGATTGACAGGAAAACAATGTCTGATCAGCAAAAGCGTGATTTCAAAAATCATCACAAGGCCAGAACAATTCTTCTCAGCGCCATCTCTTATTCAGAATATGAGAAGATATCAAACAGAGACACTGCAAAGAATATGTTTGACTCTCTGAGAATGACGCATGAAGGCAACATTCAAGTCAAAGAAACCAAAGCCCTTGCACTCATTCAGAAGTATGAGGCATTCAAGATGGAAGAGAGTGAATCAATAGAAACTATGTTTTCAAGATTTCAGATTCTTGTTGCTGGTCTTAAAGTTCTTGACAAAGGATATTCTACTGCTGATCACGTTAAGAAAATCATCAGAAGCTCTTAACAGAGACACTCCCTCAACATCAGAAAGAGGCACTGCAAGCAATCCAGCACCTTCTGTTGATCTACTTCAGAAAAGACTATCCAGAAGCAGCATGGATCACCCAGAAGAAACAATCTTAGGAAGAAAGGAAGATCCAATCAGAACAAGATCTAGCTTCAGAAACTCTGAAGAATCCCTCATGGGACTTGTTTCTCTAATTGAACCATCAACAATTGATGAAGCACTTCTGGACAATGACTGGATTCTAGCAATGCAAGAGGAGCTAAATCAATTCACAAGAAATGATGAATGGATCTAGTTCCCAAACCAAAAGGATTCAATGTCATTGGTACAAAATGGGTGTTCAGAAACAAACTAAACGAACAAGGTGAAGTCATCAGAAACAAGGCACGACTGGTAGCACAAAGTTATAGTTAGCAAGAGGGGATAGACTATACAGAAACCTTTGCTCCAGTCGCCAGGTTAGAATCTATCAGACTCTTAATTTCATTTGCTGTTAATAAAGGCATCACTCTGTATCAGATGGATGTTAAGAGTGCATTCTTAAATGGCTATATAGAAGAAGAGGTATATGTGCACCAACCCCCTGGTTTTGAAAGTTCCAAAAATCCAGAATATGTTTTCAAACTAAAGAAGTCACTCTATGGTCTGAAACAAGCTCCCAGAGCTTGGTATGAAAGACTAAGTAACTTCCTGTTAGAAAAGGAATTCACCAGAGGGAAAGTGGACACAACCTTGTTCTGTAAGACAGTTAAGAATGACATTTTAGTATGTCAGATTTATGTTGATGACATCATATTTGGATCTACTAAACCCTCTCTGGGAAGAAAGTTTGCTAAATGTATGCAGGCAGAATTTGAGATGAGCCTAATGGGGGAACTAAAATTCTTTCTGGGCATTCAGATCAATCAAACCCCAGAAGGAACTTACATTCATCAGAGCAAATATGTAAGAGAACTTCTGAAGAAATTTGATCCATCAGAATGTAAGCCATCAAAGATTCCAATGCATCCCACGTGCATTCTGGAAAGAGAAGAGGTAAGTAAAAATGTAGAACAGAAGGTCTATAGAGGTATGATTGGTTCTCTTCTATATCTGACGGCTTCAAGGCCTGACATCTTATTCAGTGTTTGCATTTGTGCTAGATTCCAATCAGATCCTAGAGAATCTCACTTAACAGCAGTTAGGCGAATTTTCAAGTATCTGAAAGGTACTACTAATCTGGGTTTGTTTTATAGAAAATCAAGTGATTACAGCTTAGTAGGTTACTGTGATGCTGATTTCGCTGGAGACAGAGTAGAACGTAAAAGTACTTCTGGAAGCTGCCAGTTTCTGGGAGAAAATCTGATCTCATGGTCCAGCAAAAGACAATCCACAATTGTTCTATCAACAGCAGAAGCTGAATACATAGCATCAGCTGGATGCAGCACACAAATGCTCTGGATGAAAAGTTAACTTGAGGACTTCCAGATATTTGAGAGTAACATTCCTATCCTCTGTGACAATACTTCTGCTATTTGTCTTAGTAAAAATCCTATTTTGCATTCTAGGGCTAAGCATATAGAAATAAAACATCATTTTATTAGGGACTATATTCAGAAAGGGATTTAAAATTTAAAATTTATTAACACAGACCATCAATGGGCTGATATTTTTACAAAACCTCTTTCTAAAGATAGGTTCAACTTCATTCTGAAACATCTCAGCATGAAGCTCTGCCCAGAATAAAATTGTTTTAATTCTATATCTTAAACCTTCAGAACTTTGTTTATTTTTCGTGAACTACTGATGAATCTTTCTTCAGATCTTTAGAAGTACAGATTGCATCAGAATCTATCCATGAAGATCTGAGAGCTTCATTTCAAGGATAGAAATGTGCTGTTCACTCAAGCAAACAAGTGTCATCCAGTCATCAGCTATTTTCTGAGGTTGAACACACGTTCACGTTTCTGAAAAGGAAAAAGCGCTGATTGGATGCATTGAGACACATGTCATGGGTAACCGTTCCAAATATCTTTATGAATCCCCTAAAATCAGCTATCATTAAATGCTAATAATCATTATTAATTTCTCTCTCTTGCCGTTTATGTTTTCAAAACCTTTTAGAAATCTATTTAAACACATTTCACACCATTTACACTCTTTTACCTTCACTTTCATTTTCTCTAAATATTTCTGATTTCAGTTTGCATACTTTCTCAAAAAGCCTTTCATTTTCTTCACAAAAACCTTCGTGTGAACATGGCTTCCTCCAACATTCCTACTTCAAGCTCTCAGAAATCAGACTCCACTGAACAGTACAAAGAACCTCACAGAACGCTTCTCACTCGAATCAAAAATCTAGAGGTTCTGTCAGAATTGATAGTGGATTTCAACAGTCTTAAGGAGAATGGGTTTGATCTCTCTGAAGAAATTAAAGCTCAAGGCTGGGAAAAGTATTTTGACCGTCTGGTGGGTCCAACATTCCATATTCTGGTAAAGGAATTTTGGATTCACGCTTCTTCTTCAAACCATCAAGTTACGTCTTACATCACGGGGAAGAAGATTGTTATTACTGAGGATCTGATTGCAAGACTTATAGGGTACATTGGTGGTGGTGTTCGTTGCATTGACATGGCAGAAAGGTGTGCTGATGTTGCCCTAATTGCAAGGGAAATCTTCACTCTGGGGCTTCCCTCCAGCAAGATAATGGATTTAAAAGATCAACACAGAATTTGGGCCAAGATCATTCTGGGGTGCATAAACCACAGGAGGCCTACCAGCTCTCCTGATTACGTTAATATTGATCAGCAATTTCTGATCTATTTCATCTCCCAGAAGGTCAAGATAAATCTGGCTCATCTGCTGTTCAACCATCTCAGGACAAGTGTCAAAGAAACAAGAGAAGAGGAGCGAACAAAAAGGGATTGGATACCCTTAAGAAGACTGATATCAGATATTCTTACAGAGAATAAGCTGATTGATCATCTGACAGAGACTCAAGAAATCAGCTCTCTGGAAGCTACTGTTGGCAAACAGCTGAATGCCAAAAATCTGAAGAAAATGAAGTTGATTGAGAACATCAAGAAGGAACCCAGTGTCACTCCTTTTGCTGCAATCTCCAGCAGAAGAGTCCCTCTGGATGACTTTCCTCTCTTCTCATAGATTGACTCTAAACCAGATATAATTCTGAGATATCTGGATGCTTGTAAAGCTGATGGTACAACACCAAATCTGAACATCCAGGATCTGTAACAGAAGGCTCCAGAAGTTGTTCCGAAGAAGACCAAGAAAAGGAAAGCTGAAGCAGAAGGATCATCTCATCGGACTCCTAAAAAGAAAGGTAATCCTTCCTCTGTAACTGTTTTAGATTCAATTGCTGTATCAACATCTATCCCAATTTCCACTCCATCTGAAAACCAAACACCACAAACTTTTGATGATTTTGATCTTGACTTTGACCCCTCTGAATCATTAACCCTTAGAAGATCTCACTCCCAACCTCAAAATCCAAATACTGAAGCCATACCAAAACAAGAACTTGCAAAAGTTCTATCTGATATAGACCAACACACTTCTGCTCCCATACCAGGAAATCCAAACCCTGAAACCCACACAGAACCACAACCAGAAATTCCCCTCTCACCAATACCAGAAATTCCCCTTTCTCCAGAACCAGAAATCCCACAACCTTCATCTCCTCAACCAGAAATTAATCCACCCTCTCCTCAACCTGAACAACCTGGACAAACTGTTGATTGTGATCCTACTCCCATTCCTGGAATCACACAACCTCTGGCTATTTGTTTACCCTTGGTACCATTGTGAATATTCCCCAACTTCCCTCTTCACCAGAAGTAACTCCACCAAACTCCCCATCAAGTCCAATAATAATTCCTGACTCTCCCACTCCCTCACCAAAGAACAATCCAGAAGACAACATCAAGACTGTCATTGACTTAACAGTTTTTGAGCGTCTTGCTGTCATCAACCACAAAACTGCTATCCCAAAACCGAAACATCCAGATGTTGGTACCAGCATATTGAACTTTGAAACAGAAGTACATAAGTGGATCACTTCTCTGAAATAAGCTAGTCTTGAGCTGGTTGATCCTGCTGCATCTGACTATCTTTGGACAAAGTTAAGAAGATGGGTATGCTATGAAACCTTTAAGTTGCAAGAACAGAGCTATGGACAGGCTCAACAGAACTTCAGCAATCTGCTGAAAGAAATTGAAGGTTCAGTTCTGAGCAAGCTGCTTAAGGAAGAAGTTCTCCATCTGGACATTGCCCCTTGGTCTGAACATCGTCCAACTTCCAAAGATCAACCAGAGTCAGAAGAACAGATGATTCCTGCTGAAGAACAGGGTCAAGAAGAAGATATTGCAGAAAGCTCTGAGAAGCATCCTGTTTCTGAAGATCCTCAAGCTTCCTCCCAAGACAGGCAGACTCTAGAAGATCTGAAAAGATCTGATATGCTGATACAGGAAAGAATGGATAAGCAGGACACCAAAATTGATGCACTCGCAAACATGTTAACCCAGCAACAGGAAACCAGCACCCAAATCAAGAGCATGTTGGAAGCTCTGTTCACACGTCTTCCACCTCCCTCTTAGAATTTCCTTGTTTTTTTTACATGTTTGTCTGTAATATTTTAACATTGTTCTGAACTCATCATTGCTTATGTTTTCTTAATATAAACACATTTTTAGCTCCGATTATTTGGTCTTTTTGATAACTGACAAAAAGGGGGAGAAAGAATGATATTTTTCAATAACGGATTACTGAGACATAAGTCTCAAACATTCTGACATTCTGATCTATTTGAATTTCTTTCTTCTGAAAAGCCTGAACAGGTACAAAATTCTGACGAAAGATACAGTAAAGTACAGTAAAGTTCTGACGCTCAAAGACTCATGGAATTAAAGGGAAGTAATCAACTCAGGGGGAGTTTTCTCTTCTTAGCTCTGATACCTTTGATTCTTTATTTTTAATCTCTGATACGTTTTATTCTTTATTTTCAATTGAAAAAATCTGGTTTTTGTCATCATCAAAAAGGGGGAGATTGTTAGAACATAGTTTGATTCTACAACCCTTGATTAAAGTTTTGATGATAACAAAATACAAAGAATAAAATAAATTCAATATATATATATATATATATATATATATATATATATATATATATATATATATATATATATATATATATATATATATATATATATATATATATATATATATATATATATATATATATATATATATATATATATATATATATATATATATATATAGAACAAATATGCTGCTTAAAATTGTGTTTTGTATTTACAGAAGTTCTGATGAAATCAGCATAAGAAGATCAGTAATATGTCAGCATCAGAAGATCAATAACATGTGCTACACGCTGAAGCTACCAGATCATACGCTGAAGCTTGATGACCAAAATCTGCGCATAAAACACTCTGATCAAAGATCTGTACCAAGTCATAAGCACTCAGAAGCGTCAGCATAAGTTTAAAGCAGAAGACTCTCAAGCGTTACTATGTATTCAAGACAGAATTAATTACCAACGGCTTTATCCAAGACAAGATCTTCTCAAAAAGGAAAGAACGTTATTATCATTGAAAGTGCTTTATGGACAACAACGTATCTTTGCCTTGGCTATATAAACAAGTCTGCGTGAGAAAAGAAAACGTTAATCTACACGCACGCACTCATAATTTGCTAAGCTTTCCAACCACGCTTACTCAAAACTCTCTAGCAAATCCAGTTTCTTTCTAAGCTTAAATTTGTGTATTATCACAGTTGTGATATACTGTTTTAGTAGAAAACATTAAACACATTATTGTTCAATTATTTGTAAAGAGAATTCCTTGAGATAAACCGGTGTGTGGTTATACTCAAGAAGGCTTTAACATTTGTTAAAGTAGACTGTTGTAATCCTATTGAATATAGTGGATTAAGACCTCGTTGGAGAGAGGCGAAATCACCTTGACAGGTGGACTGGAGTAGTTTGAGATCAAACGAACCAGGATAAAAATACATTGTTGTCTAACCTTTTGATTTAAGTTTTACAATTCAACCCCCCTTCTTGTGTTTTTCATATCTTCACAAAGATCATAGTTGCCTCGAAACGGTTGCCTCAGATAAAATGATCTAAGACATTAGGGTTACCGCTAAGGCGTCCTAACATTGCTTTAGTGACCACACGTCCCTTAATCGAATTGACCCTAAAACTCCAACGACGATGCTACCTACTCATCAATAGTGGGCTAGCGTTGTCTAAAGGACATTAGCACAATTTAATTCCATTTTCGAGTAGGTAGATGGTTCTTAAGTACTTGCTCCTTTTCAAACAAAACAAAACTTTTCGCACTTACACTCCTTTCAAACAAAAAACTCTTTTCAAACAAAAAACTCTTTTCAAACCCACAAACACAAAGAAAAGCAAATTTTGAAAACACAATGAGCAAGTACCTAAGAGCCCGTGGATAACCACGGATAGAAAGGGTGCTAACACCTTCCCTTTCTATAATCTACCTCCCGAACCCGAGAAACATCTCGAAAAAGGAATTTTTCTGTGCTTTTGTCCTTTCCTTGTTGGATAAAATAAAAGACGGTGGCGACTCTTGCTCACCGCGACATTTTGCAAAAACAAACGCAAAATGCGAACCAGTATTCCAAAAACAGTCAGTTCTCTTTCCGACCATATCACAGAACTGGCGACTCTGCTGGGGACAAATAAGTGAGGTGTACCTTAGGATTAGATCATTGTGTTTTCAATTGTATGCTTTGTATGATTTAATTTTGTGGGCTTGTATCGGAGTTTTTATAGATCCTAACCCGGATCTGTGGGTACCCTTTAGGTAAGTAGCAATAAATTGTGAGGGAACTGTCTGGCGTAGACCGACACGGTTGAAGCAGTAGCTACGTTGGTGTGGCACTTTAGTCTGTACCGATATCCCTTGTGTTGGAACGAGGAGAATATGGGTCTTCTAAGGGGTCGTTAAGCACCAACTGACCTTAGAACCTTAAATTGACCAACTTGGCCATATAACAGTAGTAGTATGCTACACTCATTGAGACTAAACTCTCGTGATGATTCCGGCCGCAAGAAAAGGTTGCTAAACTGGAATTATGACCGATTGAGGGTAGTCAGTGATATTGAGATCCTCTAGAACCCGGTTACTATTTTTTAGGACAGGTTTAAACCAACTGAACTGAAAGAGGGTAGTACCTAAGCTCCATGCCAGCCTGAAATCTAAGGGCTCTTCAGTGTGACTTGTGTGCCTTTACCATGTTTGCTTTTTGTGGATACTTGTGGTGTGCTTACTATCATGACATCATGACATCATAACATTGCATACATCTTGCATAAGGACTAACCTATTTCAAAGACAGGAGGGATTCATCTTTGCTCTGTTTTGTAGGTCATCATGATGCCCATGCGTAAGAATACCATCCGGATCAACTTTGTCCAAGTCCCTACCTTGCTTAAAGAGTTGGTTGCCAAGATGCCTGACACTACCTCCTTTATCAGGAGGCATGGTTCTCTTCTCAGTTTGGTCACCTCCAGATTGGACGAGCAGATGATGAGTGTCCTAGTCCAGTTCTATGATCCACTGTACCATTGTTTTACTTTTCAAGACTATCAGCTGGTTCCCACCCTAGAAGAGTTCTCTGAGCTGCTCGGTATCTCTCTTCTGGAGCAGACCCCGTTTACTGGTTGGGAAAAGACCCTTAGGCCCGAAGAGATTGCTGCAGCCCTTCATTTGACTAAAGAGGAGGTAATGGCTAATTGGGAGACTATGAGTGGAGCAAAAGGTTTTCTGACTAAGTTCCTGGTTGGCAAGGCTAACTACTTCTGGGATGGTCTAGACTTCAAGGCCTTCGAGGATATTCTGGCTCTTCTGATTTATGGCTTGGTATTGTTTCCGAATCCTGACACTTTTGTTGATGTGAATGCCATAAAGATCTTCATCTCTCAGAACCCTGTACCCACTCTCTTGGGTGACATTCTTCATCAGCTCTATGTTCGTACTGCCCGAAAGCGGGGAACCTTGATGTGCTGTGCTCCTTTATTGTCGAGGTGGTTTATTTCGCACCTCCCTAAGTCAGTACTGAAGAACAAAGAAGGAATGGGCTGGGCTTATAGGGTAATGTCTCTTTCTCATAATGACATTATCTGGACTCTCAAAGGTATGGATGAGGTGACTATCATTGATCGCTATGGAGAGTATCCTAATGTTCCATTGATAGGAACCCATGGAGGAATTTCTTACAACCCATGCTTAGCTCTCCGTCAGTTTGGAAGAGCCAGAAGAGAAGGACCTCATGAGATGTTAATGCCTCATATCATCTTTGATTTTCAAGGGGATAGCGACGAGTAGCGTCGCAGATTCATAAGGGCTTGGGATAGAGTTCACCAATCTG
Source organism: Vicia faba (assembly GCA_948472305.1). Taxonomy (NCBI): domain Eukaryota; kingdom Viridiplantae; phylum Streptophyta; class Magnoliopsida; order Fabales; family Fabaceae; genus Vicia; species Vicia faba. The sequence goes on along the minus strand of OX451735.1, from coordinate 104,259,920 downwards.
ATCCACATGAGCTGGGCCCAAAGACTTCTCTGCCAATGGAGCCATATCTCAGATGGGTCCGTATCCGTGCCCAAAAGCTGGGTATGCCATATGAAGCTGTCCGGCCTGTCACTCTTGAAGTCGCTAATGAAGAAGGGGTCTTCCAACCATTCTCCACCCTTATATGCCCATTGACATTGGGGCACTGAAAAGGTCTTGGATGCAGCTGAGGGATGAACGAGATTCTTACCGAGAGAAGTTCAACGAGCAAGAGCAAAAGATCTAGAAGCTGACTAGGCAACTGGAGAACGAGCGGATTCTCAATGACTATGTCCGCACTGATAAGAAGAGACCATGGGAGCATTGATGGACCTTTGATGATTTCCTTTCCAGTTTTTGTTTACTTTTCAATATTTCCATTCTTGTAACGCCTTAAGGGAAATTTGTTGAACAATTTGAATTTTAAAGTTTAAATCTAATAAAGTGTGTTTCCTTTCTTGCTTACAAATTTGAATCTCTCAATTATCTTTGAAATCATAATCATACGCATTTCATCCCATGCACTTCATAAACAGGTACCCTTTACAGGTCTCTTATCTTCTTCGCTGTTTACTTCAGCGCTCACTCATCATGTCTGCTGAACCTTCAACTGAGCAAGCCATCAAGGCCCTCCAGGCCCAGAATGCCCAATTTCAAGAGCTGTTCATGAATCTAGCTAAGGGTCAGCAGGACCTAAAGACCTTGATTTTGAAAGAGAAGAAGAAGAAGAAGAGGACCATCCTTTTTAACACAGGGCACAAGTTTGGAAACAGGCTGCAGAATGAAGTTAATCTGACCATCTCATCTGGAGGGAAAGATAGTCCACAAGAAAAGAGGGCTCCTAGCCCTGTGGTCTCCGACAATGAGACAGACTACAATGAAGAACAGTATCCTCCTGCTGAGGATAGATACAAACAACTAGAAGACCGGTTGAGTGCTATGGAGGTTCAAAAGGTGCCTGGTCTGGACTTCGGTGATCTAGGTCTGTCATCTGGGGTAGTCATTCCCCACAAATTCAAGGCACCAGCCTTTGCTAAGTATGACGGAGTTTCTTGTTCGAAGCTGCACCTCTGGTCATATGTAAGGAAGATTCATCCGTACACAGCTGATAAGAACCTATGGATCCATTTCTTTCAAGACAGTCTCTCAGGGACTCAGCTTGAGTGGTTCTATCAGTTGGACGGAGCCAGTATTCGCAGTTGGGAAGACTTGGCTACTGCATTCTACAGGTAGTATCAGTACAACTCCGACCTCGCTCCTACGCGTACCCAACTCCAGGGTATGTCAATGGGAACGGGTGAAGGATTCAAAGATTATGCTCAAAAGTGGAGAGACCTCGCCGGAAGAGTACAACCACCCTTAGCTGATCGGGAACTTGTTGATATGTTTCTGGGGACCCTGTCTGGTCCATTTTTCAACCACTTGATTGGAAGCTCTTCATCTGGGTTTACAAATCTTATTTTGACTGGTGAGAGGATTGAGGCTGATATTAAGGTTGGGAAGATACAAAAGGGTGCCTCATCAAGCACCGAGAAGAAGCCGTTTAAGAAAGAGTCCAGTGCTATCTACAGTTCGAGAAGACATAATAGACCTGAACACCGCCAAGCTGTCAATGCGGTTGTTATTTCAAAACCTGCTGGTGCTCCTTAGCACAACAATCAACAGAAGGACGAGAGACCTCGAAGGCAATTCACTCGTCTCAGGATGACTTTGTCTCAGATTCTGCCACAGTTGCTGAAGACTAATCTGGTGGTTCTAAAGGAAGCCCCGAAGAGTCCAAATACCACATCACCGAGGTATAACCCTAATGCCCGCTGTGCTTTTCACTCTGATAGCCCGAGGCATAATACAGATGATTGTTGGGTTTTGAAGAACAAGGTACAAGACCTAATTAATGCGAAGGAGATTGGGTTTGAGGCGCCCGAGAGGCCTAATGTTGTGACTGCTCCCATGCCCAAGCATGGAGTGAATGCTCTAGAAGAAGACTTGTTTGTAGTTTCTGTGGATGGAATTGTTACCCTTTTGATGACTGTAAAGAAGAACCTTTTGCTAGCCGGTTTATTTTCGGGCTATGACGAAGGTTGCCATATGTGTTCTGTTTTACCTACCGGTTGCCCATTCTTGAAGTCAGGTATCCAAAACTTGATGGATAGTAAAGAGATCCTATTTGAGAAGACTGTTGTTCCCTCAGTTCATTCTTGAAGAAGTTGCCATTATTACCATTTTCTACAATTCTTCCAAGGCTCCCTCGAGGAAGCCTGTTAGAATTACATCTGTTCCGAAAATCGCACCTGTGATCATCACTGTTCCGGGGCCCATCCCCTATACCTCTGATAAAGCTGTCCCTTGGCACTATGGGGATGATGTTTATTTTCATGGATTTAAGCAAGAATGGGATGTTGATACTAACGTCAGCAACATTGTTGGACCTGCTAAAGTCACTCACAGCAGAAGACTTTTCTCACCTGATATTGCTCCACCAACTGTCCGAAGACCTGTTGCTATTACACCTGCCAGTGTCCCTGCCACTATTCCTGATCAAGTTCCTATTCTTACCCCTGTCGCCGAGTCATCTGACGCTCGGGGCAAAGGGATCACCACTGATGTGCCTGCCCAGACGGAGGCACCGAAGACAATTACTGTTGAAGCTTCCAAACAAGAGATGGAAGAGATTCTGAAAATTATCAAGAAAAGTGACTACAAGAGACATCAGCTGATCATTTTACAGATTGTGTGGCTAATTTGACTGCTGATAATGGGTTGGGTTTCTCGGACACCGACTTGACTACTAAAGGGAAGAATCACAATGATGCCCTGCATGTCTCCATTGAATGCATGGGCACTACTCTTGCACATGTATTGGTGGATACTGGTTCCTCATTGAACGTATTGCTCAAAAAAGCTCTAGACCAGTTGGATTGTGAAGGGTTGGAGCTAAAGCCAAGTAACATTATTGTCAGGGCCTTTGATGGGTCTAAGAGGGTGGTGCATGGAGAGGTTGATATCCCGATCAAGGTTGGTTCTTAGGTATTCAATTCTACGTTCTATGTGATGGACATTCAGCCATCTTATTCTTGTTTGCTGGGTCGTCCGTGGATCCACAAAGCTGGGGCCGTAACCTCAATGCTCCACCAGAAGTTGAAGTACCCGGTCAAAGGGAAGACTGTGACAGTACAAGGGGAGGAAGAGTACATGGTCAACCACCTCGACTCGTTCCGATATGTAGAAATGGATGGGGAGTTCATTGAGACCCCATTTCAGCACTTTGAAGAGGTTCCCCAGACACTGGCATCAGCTGAGACTATGGTTGAATATTCTCCTATGAAAATGTCTTCCTTAAAGATGCCCAGGCTGTTATTGAGAAGGGTGAGGTGCAAATTGGGGCCGACTTCCTGATTTTACACAGAAGACTAACAAGTTTGGTTTGGGTTTCACTGCAGAAGCTCAAAGGGCTGTTCAGAATGCACGAATCGGAAGACCTTCCGTGTTCATCAGCAACTCGGGAGTAAATGCCATTGAAGATGATGTGGAAGAGTCTGAATTCGACAGCTGGATATATCCTACGACCGACAGTGGACCAAGCAACTGGACATCAAAGGACTTCATCCCTATTACTTTTGTTACCCAGTAATGAAACTTTTTTTTTTGAATTTGTAACAGACAATGTTTTAAACTTTACGGCCCGGTGTCTTACCCGGGGCACTGTGGCTTCATTTGTGAGGGCTTTATGTGTGTCATTTTCATATATCATTAATAAAAGCATTGGACGTTTTTTGCATTTCAAATTTTGCGCTCCTTGTTTTTATTTATTATATATTGCAAAACAACTATTTTACACACACTCACATATACAGGTCCACATCCACTCTGGATCCTACTGGTAACGACTCTGCTACTGCCGGTTATGACTTCAAAAATCCGATCAACCTAGCCGAAGACGAAGGTGAAGATGATTGTGAAGTGCCTGGTGAACTTGCAATACTGTTACTCCAAGAAGAGAGGGCCATTAAGTCGTACGAAGAGCTAGTGGAAACAGTGAATCTGGGTACAGAGACAGACAAAAAAGAGGTCAAGATCGGTGCCAACCTGGAGCTTAGTGTGAAACAACGGTTGATTCAGATGCTGCAGGACTATGTTGAGATCTTCGCCTGGTCTTATGAAGATATGCCTGGTCTGGATACTGATATTGTGGTTCATCGCCTGCCTACCAAAGAAGACTGTCCTCCAGTAAAACAGAAGGTTCGCCGTATGCACCCAGAGATGTATGAGAAAATCAAGGCTGAAGTTATGAAACAATTTGACGCCGGTTTTCTAGCAGTTACTTCTTACCCTCAGTGGGTGGCCAATGTGGTTCCGGTACCAAAGAAGGATGGCAAGGTCCGAATGTGTGTTGATTACAGGGATTTGAACATGGCAAGCCCCAAGGATGACTTCCCTTTACCTCACATCGACGTTCTGGTTGACAACACCGCTCAGCATAAGGTATTCTCCTTCATGGATGGCTTCTCCGGTTATAGCCAGATTAAAATGCCTCCCGAAGACATGGAGAAGACAACTTTTGTTACTCAGTGGGGTACCTTTTTCTACAAGGTCATGCCTTTTGGGTTGAAGAATGCTGGGGCAACATATCAACGTGTCATGGTTGCTTTGTTTCATGACATGATCCATCATGAGATTGAAGTATACGTCGATGATATGATTGCAAGGTCCCAGACTAAGGAAAAACACCTTGACCATCTGCAGAAACTGTTTGACAGGTTGAAGTTGTACAAGCTGAGGTTGAACCCGAACAAGTGCACCTTCGGAGTGAGATCTGGTAAGCTGCTAGGTTTTATTGTAAGCGACAAAGGTATTGAAGTGGATCCCGCAAAAGTGAAGGCCATACTGGAAATGCAAGCTCCCAGAACAGAGAAAGAACTCAGAGGCTTCCTGGGACGTCTGAATTACATTGCCCGATTCATCTCACACCTAACTGCTACTTGTGAGCCAATCTTCAAGCTGCTGAAGAAAGATCAAGTAGTATGTTGGAACGATGAATGTCAGGCCGCTTTCGAAAGGATTAAAGAGTATCTCCAAGAGCCACCCATCCTGATGCCACCAGTTGAAGGGAGACCTTTGATCTTATACTTGACAGTGCTCGATAACTCAATGGGGTGTGTGCTGGGTCAGCATGACGAGTCTGTCCGAAAAGAGCATGCTATTTATTACCTTAGCAAAAATTTTACCGACTGTGAGACCCGATACTCACTGCTTGAGAAAACTTGCTGCGCTTTGGCATGGGTTGCTCGCCGGTTGAGACAGTATATGTTGACTCACACTACTCTGTTGATATCAAAGATGGATCCAATCAAGTATATCTTCGACAAGCCTTCCTTGTTCAGAATAATAGCAAGATGGAAAATGATCTTGACTGAGTATGACATCCAATATACGACCCAAAAGGCAATCAAGGGAAGTGTGTTGGCAGACCATTTGGCACATCAGGCAGTGGATGATTACCAGTCTATGAACTATGAATTCCCGGATGAGAATATCATGTTGGTAACTGATTGTGAGATACCTGGACCGGATGAAGGACCTGAGGAGGGATCCCGATGGTCTATGTACTTTGATGGAGCTTCAAACGCTTTGGGTAACAGCATTGGCGCTGTGATCATATCTCCTAAAGGCTCTCATACTCCGTTCATCGCCCGACTATGTTTCAACTGCACCAACAACATGGCAGAGTATGAAGCATGCATTATGGGTCTTCAAGCAGCAATTGACCTAAGGATTAAGTTCTTGAGTGTCTTCGGAGATTCCTCTCTCGTGATCAGTCAGATCAAAGGCGAGTGGGATACGAAACACCTGAACCTTATTCCTTACAAGGAGTATGTATTGACGTTGCTTCCCCACTTTGAGGAGATAACCTTTGAACACTTCCCTAGAGAGGAGAATCAGTTAGCAGATGCGCTGGCTACGATGTCTTCTATGTTCAAAGTCAATTGGGACAACGAGGCTCCACGGATCATCATTGAAAGATTGGATGAACATGCGCATTGCTTTGATCTTGAGGCTGAAGAAGTAACAGAAAAGCCCTGGTATCATGAGGTGAAGAGGTATCTTGAAGCTCAAGAATACCCCGAGGGTGCATCTGTTAATGACAAGAAGTTTTTGAGGAGATTCGCGGCAAAGTTCTTCATCAGCAATGACATCCTTTACAAGCGTAACCATAATTCAAATTTACTGCATTGTGTGGATAAGATTGAAGCAGAAAGGATCATGACAGAGTTACATGAAGGTACCTTCGGAACCCATTCCAGTGGACATACCATGGCAAAGAAAATCCTTCGGGCAGGATATTACTGGTCCACAATGGAAGCTGACTGTTATCAGCATTCTCGGACATGTCACAAGTGCCAGGTCTATGCTGATAAGGTGCACATACCTCCAATTCCTCTGAATGTCTTGACAGCACCTTGGCCTTTTGCAATGTGGGGCATTGATATGATCGGCGAGATCCGACCTACGGAATCCAACGGGCATCGTTTCATCCTGGTAGCGATTGATTACCTTACGAAATGGGTTGAAGCAGCTTCCTTTGCTACTGTAACCAAGAACGTCGTAGCACGGTTCATTCGACACAATCTGATCTGTCGATATGGTGTACCAGAGAGGATCATTACAGACAATGGTACCAACCTCAACAATAAGATGATCACTGAGCTCTGCAAGCAATTCAAGATACAGCATCACAACTCTTCTCCCTACCGGCCGAAGATGAATGGGGCTGTAGAAGCGGCTAATAAGAACATTAAGAAGATTGTGCAGAAGATGACAGTGACATACAAATATTGGCATGAGATGTTACCATTTTCTCTTCATGGGTACCGTACCTCAACACGGACGTCAACAGGGGCAACACCCTATTCCTTGGTATATGGCATGGAGGCAGTCTTGCCCATTGAAGTTCAGACACCCTCTCTTCGGATCATGAAGGATGCAGGTTTGAGTGAAGATGACTGGATTTAGACCCAGCTTGATCAACTGAACCTAATCGACAGAAGGAGACTTACTGCTATCTGTCATGGTCAGACGTACCAAAAACGGATGATCAAGGCATTTGACAAGAAAGTTAGACGACAAGAGTATCAAGTTGGGGACCTGGTAATCAAGCGCATTATTCTACTTCAAGGTGATCCCAGGGGCAAATGGACCCCTACTTACGAAGGGCCATTTGTGGTTAAGAACATTTTCTCAGGAGGAGCTATGATTCTAACCACCATGGACGGTGACGACCTTCCTCACCCCGTCAATGAAGACATAGTGAAAAGATACTACGCATAATCAAAGACCCGCTAGGTTGACTGGCCTAGGCAAAAATAAGGGCTTCCCGGCGAACCAAAAGGGTTCGGGCAAAAATAAGGGATGAAAATGAAAAAATCTGTACACCCGGCAAGTCGAAAACCTGAAAAGGCGACTTGGGCAAAAATGGGTATCCCGGTGGACTGAAAACCAGAAAGGGCAGTCCAGGAAAAAATTAGGGATTAAAGCGTAACACTATGTCTCATTGGATCACCTTGCATCCAGACTCCGGTATCGACTATCAAGCTCGGACGACATCAATCAATCTGATTTATCTTCAACTAGTAGCAAAGTGATGAGATGCTCGAGGACATAAGGGCAATAGTAGAGTTGGAACCCAGTGGGATTATTCATAGCTGTTTTGTTTTCTTTTCACAAATTGTGTAAATTTTGTTCGGTGGCGTTCTATTACTAGGACGTCAGCCTCTTATACAAAAACGCCTATTTACAGGCTAAACTTAAAAATCAATACAAATTCATTTTCAGACAAATTTCAAACTGTTTTTCTTTTATCTGTTTTACTTTGCAAAGAACGTCCAATATGCATTTTTGATATATACATTTGACATTAATTGCTGCTCATAAATATCTACATGCGAAACGAAAGATGAATTACGGGTAATATCAGAAGCAGGGGTAATAAGAATTGTCCAAGCTGTATAGTTGCTTTGTCCACCAGGTACACGGTAAGTTCAGCTGAAGAAAATGGCTAAGATACCCTCACTCCCCGCAGAATAAGACAGTAATGGTAGCTTTCCCAGCTGGGACTTGCAACTATGAACAAATCAACAATACTCTCCCCAAGCAGAGTTCATCCACCATCAGCGCTAAAAAGGTTTGGTATCCCCAGAAGGTCTTAATATTCCCCAGCGAAGTATAAAGATATTCCCCAGCAAGTATAAGAGTATCCCCGACAATCTTAATATTCCCCAGCGGAGTATAAGAATGTTCCCCGACATAATACAAGATACCCCAGTGGAGTCAATATTTCCCCAGCACGGTATAAAAAAAAGAAGAGGCTATCCCAACGGAGTTGAATCATCATCCCCAGTAGACTCTGGAAGTTTACCCCCAGCGGAGTACAATAAATCTCCCCAGCCAAATTCAGAGGATGATCCCCACAAGAGTTTAACTGGGTTATCCCCAGCGAAGTTATTTCTTTCCCCAAACAGGAGTTCAATCCTTAACAGATTCTGCATCACCAGCAACGGTAATCCATCCCCAGTGGAGTTTATCGTTGAAATCCCCAGCGGAGTTTATCGTTGAAATCCCTAGCGGAGTTTATCAGCGGAATCCCCAACAGAGTTTATCGTTAAAATCCTCAGCAAAGCATCTCTTCCCCACAAAGTAATTCCCCACAGAGTAATATCGTCATCAGTTTATTCCCCAACGGAGTCCTTTTCTCCTGCAGGTTTATCCTCACAATCATCTTCGTTCATCATCCCCAGCAGAAACGAAGAACTCAACTCTATTCTCCAGCAGCTCCGAGATTTATTTTCCCCAGCTAAAACATCACATTTTCATACATCATGATACATGCATATACGCATCATACCATACAATCTCATTTATTTTGAGAACATCATTGCCTGATCCATATCATGCATTGCATATGACTGACCTTTACCTTTCAGGAAAGATATAGTTAAAGTTCTCAGCTACATCGAAGACCTGACCGGTTCTTAAATCTCAATTGAATTATCATCGGTTGAATTTCAGATAAGGTTCTCAATCTCGACAATTTCCCTACGTCATAGTGTGGACGGGTGCTATAACTTCAACGGTATACTACGTTGAACACTAGTCAGTTCCTAGATCTTGATGATTTTCCTCCATCATAGTGTGGACGAGCTCTCTAATTTCAACGGTATACTACGTTGAAGACCAAACAGTTCCTAGATCTTGATGAAGATGTTTCCCTATGTCAAAGTGTGGACGAGTGCTATAACCTCAACGGTATACTACGTTGAGCACTAGTCAGTTCCTAGATCTTGATGTTTCCTCCGTCATAGTATGGACGAGTGCTATAACCTCAACAGTATACTACGTTGAGCACTAGTCAGTTCCTAGATCTTGACGTTTCCTCCGTCATAGTGTGGAAGAGTGCTATTACCTCAACGGTATACTACGTTGAGCACTAGTCAGTTCCTAGATCTTGATGTTTCCTCCGTCATAGTATGGACGAGTGCTATAACCTCAACGGTATACTATGTTGAGCACTAGTCAGTTCCTAGATCTTGATGTTTCCTCCGTCATAGTGTGGACGAGTGCTATAACCTCAACGGTATACTATGTTGAGCACTAGTCAGTTCCTAGATCTTGATGTTTCCTCCATCATAGTGTGGACGAGTGCTATAACCTCAACGGTATACTACGTTGAGCACTAGTCAGTTCCTAGATCTTGATGTTTCCTCCTTCATAGTGTGGACAAGTTCTCTAATTTCAATGGTATACTACGTTGAGCACTAGTCAGTTCCTAGATCTTGATGTTTCCTCCGTCATAGTGTGGACAAGTTCTCTAATTTCAACGGTATACTACGTTGAAGACCAGACAGTTCCTAGATCTGGATGAAGATGTTTCCCTATGTCATAGTGTGGACGAGCGCTATAACCTCAATGGTATACTACGTTGAGCACTAGTCAATTCCTAAATCTTGATGCTTTCCTCCATCACAGTGTGCACGAGTTCTCTAATTTCAACGGTATACTACGTTGAAGACCAGACAGTTCCTAGATCTGGACGAAGATGTTTCCCTACGTCATAGTGTGGACGGGTGCTATAACTTCAACGGTATACTACGTTGAACACTAGTCAGTTCCTAAATCTTGATGTTTTCCTCCGTCATAGTGTGGACGAGTACTATAACCCCAACGGTATACTACGTTGAGCACTAGTCAGTTCCTAGATCTTGATAAAGATGTTTCCCCCCAATTGCATTATGGACAGGTTCTTAAGACTCAGCCGAGGCATCCTCTCAGTTGAAACACAGGCAAGTTCCTAAATCCCAACAAAAGTTAGGCTTCCCCAGCGGAATCTTCTACAACAACAGGTATGCAAGTTCTCGCTAAGGAATCTCTTATGCGATCGAAACTCTTGCAGATGGCATCTGTAAGCCCATCCTCCTACCAACAATCTCCAAATGGCATCTGTAAGCCTATTCCCGACATCACAATGCTGATACTACACCATGCGAGTGCAAATTTCTGGGCACTCTAGTGTTCAATTATCTCCCACCTTCGGATCACGAAAGGCTCGAAAGCCAATCTATATCCTCAGGTTTAAGAAAATTGAATAGGGGTAACTGTTGTACCCCAAAATTTTCCCTCCCATATTTCTCAAGACATGTCAAGAATAATCTCCAAGTGACTCAAGTTAGCTTAAGAGATTGGACAGTCAAATCACCTCCTAAGGCAGTCAAATTCAAAATTAGGGTTTTGTGTTGCATCAAGGTCCTTACATCTAAATGACCTCAAGTGCTTCCCAATGTCCTAATATGCTCTCAAGTTCATCCATGTCAAATTTCAAGCCTTGCAGAGGAAGTTTGGTCAGTCAATTGCTCAAGAGGCCCAAAAATCGACTGTGCTAGGGCAAAAGTCAACTGTGACCTACAAATAGTCAAACTTCAAGATTTTTTGTCAACATTATCATTTTGAAGGATAATTAATCATTTTATCAAGGATTTATCATGATTCATCAAGGATTTCTCAAGATTCATCAAGATTCAAAAGTTGCTAAATTAGGGTTTTATAGGAAAAGTCAACTCAACTTTGACCAAGCATAACTTTCTCATACCTTATGAGAAATGACCCATCCAAAGCTCATTTTGAATAGGATGCAATTTACTACAATCCATATTCACACCCCAAGATCAAGAAATGCACTAACAAGAAGTTACAAATTTGGACATTATAGGTCATTTTTGAAAGTCAACAAAAACACCTTTTTTTCCAAAGCTTATAACTTGAGAATGGAATATAAAAATGAGATGAGACAAAAAGTTCCGGTTATATGACATCTCAAGGTTTCTAAAAAGTCCAAGAACACTTCCAAAAGTTCAAAATTGAAAAAGTTATGCATTGTTGAAGTTGGGCATTTTTCCAAAATTGCCAAAAGTCAACTATCCCCAAAACTTCAAATTTTGCCAAATGGGACCACTGTTTTCCACTTGATTTGATCTTGTCACACCACACACGTGTCCTATCTTCAAGTTCATGTCCATTCATTATTTTTTCTATTTTATTTGATTTTTATTGAATTAATTCATTTTAAATCAATATTAATTCAAATAAAATCCAAAAATTGATGGGATAGAATCTTTTTGATTGATATAGGCTTCAATTATCATCATGGACCAAATCAAATCCGAATCATGCCATGTTATGTACAAGATATTTGATTTGAGACAAATATGGAAGCTTTGTTAATGGTGGACAAATCATATCTTGAATCATCAATACACAAGGATTGGAGGCCCAAAGTTTAACCTAATTGATTCCATTATACATGTACAAGCTAGACATACAAGAGACATGACCTGAAGCTGCCCAAAATCAAGAAACCAAAACTGAAAAAAAGCTTGGAAAAGTGTGAGATCAAAATCTTGGTTGGAGGCGAATTCAGTCCAAAAACTCAACGCTATCTCCTTGCTTGCAATCCACTGAAGCGATAGGCATCAAAACCAAGCCCTTTCGTCACCTGAATTGTGCTGTAAGTGTCCACGAACATAGCCCTGTACATGGAATCGTGAATCCATTTTATTGCATCCTTTTTCCAAATTTTTTGTATAATCATGCTTGCCATTCAATTTCTAAGCTTTCTGTATCAGTTGATTTTGTTTTCATGAGCTATATCACAATACCCGAACCTAGGGTTTTGGAGGTTTGCATTTAGGCGTTTGTTGTGCAGGAACAATTGGGGCAAATAACGGCCATGGTTGTATTCAGGGAAGAGAGACGATCATGATGATGTTCTTAAAACTCGTTTCCATGGCCTACAGATGATTTTAGAAGGTAGTTAGGGATTTTGCTACAGATTCAAATCCGCAGAAAATAAACCAGAAAACCTGTGGAGAAGACGACTAGGTGTCTTCCCCTGATTGGTCCATTTAAAATATTCGCGCTTGTTTTCTTTTATTTCAGGCATAATGCTTTGTTTTGAATATAATAATTGTCACGTATCCTAATAACAAACAAGCACAATGGTTGAGTTGGTAAGCGCACTATGTCAAAGTCTCATGGGACCTGGGTTCGAATCCCAGGTCCCCCAATACATTTGTGTATTTTTTATCCAGGAAATTGCGTGTCCTCTCCAAATCGTTGGTCCACCATATTCCTCATCCCATCAGGCGCCAGATGGCTTCAGATCAAGTCCAATGGCCAAGATTGAGCGCCTACCATGAACTCTAGTCTACAGGCGCGCGTGAGATCTTGGAAAGTCAAACAAGGCTGGCTTGATTTGGGCCTCAGAATTGCAGATTTCATCCCCTTTCCAGGCCCAAACCCCCCATTTGGTCAATTTCTTTTCTTTTCATATTTCTTTCTTTATTTAATTGTTTTTAATTATTATTATTATTTATACTAACCAATTTATTTTTCTTAATAAAACCAGAAAACATAAAAAATATCATTTTTACTAATTTCATTATTTTATTTTTGTCAATAAATAATTTAATTGACTTAGTTTTTTTAATTAGGTATAATTTTAACATTTTTGCAATAAATTAAAATTAATTAGGATATTAGGTTTTAACAATTTTAACCATTTTATTTTTATTTCCTTAAATATTCAAAACCCCAAAAAGATTTTCATTATTTAATTTAATTAAATTATTAATTTAGTTTATTTCCATAAATTCAAAAAATAAGCAAAAATCTTTTCTTTAATAAAAAAGGGGCAAAACCCTAAAAAATGCGTCGTCTTAATTTTTCGCACGCGATCCATATTTCCAATATTGTAATTGCTTCCGATATGTAATAGCTTTTAATTAGGACTTTAAATATTCTTATCGCTTTATTTTATTTTCCGCAATTTAAATTTCAAGGGTTGTTTTTGGCGATGTAAATACCCGACGCCTTGTAATAGTTTAGATTTAATTTCCCGCAATTTAATTTCTGCACAATATTAACTGTTAGATGTTTGATAATAGGGAATGCATGACAAGATCAAATGTATGAACTTAAAATCAACATAGCTCACCCATGACATGTACAGATAAAAATAACTGAAAAATGACACACTCGCACATGCCACTCTTAGGGTACACCTCACTTGGTTGCCTTCGAACGTGGTCATTAAGTATAGGAAGTTTTAGAGGTCACCCTCTTGTCCAAATATCATAGTTGCTTCGAAACGGTTGCCTCGGATAAAATGATCTAAGACATTAGGGTTACCGCTAAGGCGTCCTAACATTGTTTTAGTGACCACACGTCCCTTAATCGAACTGACCCTAAAACTCCAACGACGATGCTACCTACTCATCAATAGTGGGCTAGCATTGTCTAAAGGACATTAGCACAGTTTAATTCCATTTTCGAGTAGGTAGATGGTTCTTAAGTACTTGCTCCTTTTCAAACAAAACAAAACTTTTCGCACTTACACTCCTTTCAAACAAAAAACTCTTTTCAAACCCACAAACACAAAGAAAAGCAAATTTTGAAAACACAATGAGCAAGTACCTAAGAGCCCGTGGATAACCACAGATAGAAAGGGTGCTAACACCTTCCCTTTCTATAATCTACCTCCCGAACCCGAGAAACATCTCGAAAAAGGAATTTTTCTGTACTTTTGTCCTTTCCTTGTTGGATAAAATAAAAGACGGTGGCGACTCTTGCTCACCGCGACATTTTGCAAAAACAAACGCAAAACGCGAACCAGCATTCCAAAAACAGTCAGTTCTCTTTCCGACCGTATCACACATGATACTCGTGAGGATGAGACGAGTTGATTGGTACCAGCCATGGCCATTTATATTTCCTGTGGACAATTTTTGAAATACACAGGTTTGTAGCTACAGCGCCATGTCCGTAGGTAAAGGTATCTTGGGCTAAAACGACGGTTGGGAGGAAGAAGATGGATGCGTGGCACTCCCTGGCTGGATGATTTGAATTTTAGCGCGTTTTTCCATTAGCCATCATTTTCCATATATTATGTTTTGTTTTTATTATATGTACAAATAACACTTGCAGCACAAATGGCAAGCGTGCATTGGAAAAGTGCATGAGGACCTGGGTTCTATCCCTAGGTCCCAACCTTTGTTCATAATATTTTTCAATAGGTAATCCAACGCGCTACTCATCAGAAGGTTCACCATGTGCCCTAAACATCTGGCCATCAAACACGTCCTTAGCCCAGATCCAACGCTTCCCCTCTGAAGGTCTACCATGCGCCCCAGACAACCCACGCACCAGATCCAACAAAGTCAAAATGGGTCATCAATCTTGGGCCCAACAATTCAGATAGCACCCCCCTTTTCAGCAAACACCACCAGGCCCATTTACTAACCTTTTTTTATTTCTTTTCTTTATTTTTTATTCTTTAAATTTCCTTTATTTATTTTAATTCACAAATTAATTTATTTTTCATAAAAGTCATAAAATCAATAATTCACAAAAATTAGGATTAACTTTTTTAAATTATTATTGTCAAAATTAATTTAATTTAGTGTTAACTTAGTGAAATTGTAATTTGTTTTCATAAATAAAATCAAATAGAAATTAGGTTAAACCTTTAATTTAATTTTATTTTTCTCTTTTTTATTTAAATAAATAAAAATACAAAAATAGGTTTTAGATTAAATTAATTCATTTTTTCTTAAATTAAAATTAATTAGGATTAGGATTTTCTTTTTAATTTAATAATTTCTCTATTTTCTTAAATAACAAAAATGACAAAAAAACATTTTTTTAATCAATCGCAATTAGGTTTAGGCAGGGGTCAAAACCCTATTTATCTCATCGTCGATTCATCGCGCGCGTGTTATTTATCTTTGCCAATATTTTTTGTAACTGTTCATGGTTTGTAATAGTTTAATCTAGGACTTTTTACTTATCGCTTTTCCCCGGGTTCTTGGCTATGTAATTAATCCCCCTCCCCGAAGCCTTGTAATAGCGTAGATTTACTTTCTCGCATTTTTAAATTCCCGCAAATATTTAACTGTCTAGATGTATGCTAATAGGATTGTATGGCAAGAATGCATGACAAATTAATACAGTTAGAAAACCCTAATGTGCAAAGATTAAATAACTGAAAGCAAATCACTCGCACATATCACTCCTAGGGTATACTCTCACTTCGGTTGCCTTCGGTAAACGATCATTAAGCATAAGGTGTCTTAGTGGTTGCCCTCCAGTCTAAAAAGATCAAAATGTCCTGTTCGAATGTTGCCTCGGAAATGTTGTCTCGGAAATGTTGCCTCGAATATGATCTTAAGACTCTAGGGTAATTACTAAGGTGTCCTAACATTGCTTTAATGACCATACGTCCCTTTCAAATTGACCCTTACAAACTCCAACGATGGCGCTACCTATTTCTCAATAGTAGGATAGCACCGTCTAAAGGAAACGAGAATAGAAACGATCTTTTCTCGAGTAAGTAGATGCTAGTAGGTACTTGCTCAAATCAAAGCTTTTCACACTTACACTTTTCAAACAAATTTTCAAAACAACTTCGTCACACTCTTGAGGACTGATACAAGGGTTATCACAAAGTAAAATATTTTCAAAACAAAACACATACACAAGCAATTTTAAAAAAGGATGAGCAAGTACCTAAGAGCCTATGGAAAACCATGGATAAAAAGGGTGCTAACACCTTCCCTTTCTATAATCTACCCCCCGTACTCATAATATCTTGAAAAATGATTTTTTTCTGTACTTTTTCCCTTCCGATTGGATGAAATAAAAGTCGGTGGCGACTCTTGCTTACTGCGACATTTTGCGAACACAAAAATGCAAAACGCAAACCAGCATTTCAAACAGTCGGTTCTTCCACTGTATCACAGAACTGGCGACTCTGCTGGGGAGTTAATAAGTGGGGTATACCTTAGGGTCTAGTTCATCATAATTGCTTCTCTTGACTGCTTTGTTTGCTTTACTTTTAAGGGTTTTGTTTGGGGTTACTATAGATCCTAACCCGAATTTGGGGATACCTTTTTGGTAAGTAGCAATAGTCTGTGAGGGAACTGTACGGCGTAGACCGATACGGTTGAAGCAGTAGCTATGCTGATGTGGCACATTGGTTGGTACCGGTATCCCTTGTGGAGAAACGAGGAGAATACGGGGCCGCTGCATGGTGTCGTTAAGCATCAACTGACCTTAGAACCTCTAATTTCCCAACTTGGCCATTAGAAAGTAGTTAGATAGCTAGCCTTGGTGTAAAGCTGAGAACTAGTTGATACTCGATGCTACACTCATTGAGACCATACTCTCGAGATAGTTCCGGCTGCAAGAAAAGATTGCGTGAGCTGAAACCATGACCGATGGAGGATGTTCAGTGATATTGAGATCCTCTAGAACCCGGTTACTATTTTCTAGGATAGGTTTAAAACCAACTTAACTTCAAGAGGGTATTACCTTTGGCCTCATGCAAGCCTTAAACCTAAGGACTTTGTGTGATATTGAATGTGTGTGCAATACCCGTTGTTTGCTATACCTGTGGTTTATTATGACATCATGCATCATAATATGGCATTCATGCTTCATTACCCTAACCATTTCAAAGGCCAATGGAATTTATCTTTGTTTTGTTTTGCAAGTCATGGCTTCCGTACGCAGAAATACCATCCGAGTCAACTTTGTGCAGATACCTGCCCAACTTAAAGAGCTAGCCTCAAGAGTTTCTGAGACTTCTATGTTCATTAAGAGACACGGTCAACTCCTCAGCCTGGTTACTTCAAATCTTGATGAGCAGATGATGAGCATACTATTTCAGTTCTTTGATCCCGTGCATCATTGCTTTACCTTTCCAGATTACCAGCTGGTACCCACCTTGGAAGAGTTCTCTCATCTATTGGGCATATCCATCCTTGAACAGGTACCCTTCACAGGTATGGAAGAAGTTCCTAGACCAGAAGACATTGCCTCAGCTCTGCATTTGAAACGGGCTGATGTAGTATCCAATTTGGAAACACGAAGCGAGGTCAGAGGTTTTCTAGCCAAATTTCTGATAGACCAGGCTCAACTATTCTGGGATGATTTGGATTTTTAGGCTTTTGAAGATTTCTTAGCTCTCCTTATCTATGGTTTGGTTCTCTTCCCTAATCCATACTCCTTTGTGGATGTGAATGCTGTCAAGATTTTCCTTTCTTGCAACCCCGTGTCTATCTTGCTTGGGGATATCTTGCATGCCCTCTATACTCGTACCGTGAGGAGAAGAGGGACTCTCATGTGTTGCATGTCGTTGCTGTCGAGGTGGTTTATTTCGCACCTCCCTAAGTCCGTGCTGAAGAACGAAGAAGGTTTGGGTTGGTCGTACAGAATTATGTCACTTGCCCATACAAATATTCTTTGGTGTTCCCGGGCTATGGAAGACACTGCTGTTATTGACCGTTGTGGGGGATACCCTAATGTCCTATTGCTTGGAATCAGAGGGGGTATAACTTACAATCCTTGTCTAGCTTTGCGACAATTTGGTCGTGCTCGAAGAGATGGTCCCCATGAGTTACTTCTTGAGGACATTGTATTTGAATATAAGGAGGGAGTTAAGGAGCACCGCCAGAGGTTCATACGAGCTTGGGGCATGGTGAACAGATCTGACCCCCAAGAGTTGGGACCAAAGACTTCCCTTCTTATGCAACCTTACCTCCAATGGGTCCGAGCTCGTGCCCAGAAGCTTGGGATGCCCTATGAGGCCATATTACCAGTGATTGTGGAGCCCACTAATGAAGAAGTCATTTCTTACACGGTTCTCTATCCTTACATGCCCACTGATCCTGGGGAGTTGCAGAGGTCTTGGATTCAACTGAGGAATGAGCGAGATACTTACTGGGAACGGTACCAGGAGCAAGAAAGGAAGATTTTGAAGCTCACCAGGCAGCTCGAGGAAGAAAGAGTGATCAATGACTATATCGGCACAAAGAGGAGGCGACCATGAGACTTTTGATTTTGCTTTTTCTAGTTTTAGATTTGTTTTATTTACTTCTTTGTAATGCCTTAAAGGCATTGTTGAACTTTTACAGTTAATATAATAAAGTTTGTTTATTTTTGGTTTGCAAATTTAAATCTCCCAAAGTCTTTGAAATCATTACATGCGCATCCCCATTATCATGCACACCATTACAGGTACCATTAGAGGTTTCTCATCTTCTTCTCTATTTATTTCAGCAGAAATGTCTTCCGATCAAGCCATCAAAGATCTTCAGGAGCAGAACGCCCAATTCCAACAGATGTTCATAAGTCTGGCTAAAGGGAAAAAGGATCTAAAAACCCTTATTCTGAAAGAGAAGAAGAAGAAGAAGGTCGGTAATATGAACATGGGTAGAAGATTCGGAGAAAGGCTGAGACAACCTGCTGATCTGACCTCCTCATCCAAGGATGGAGAGAACCAAGAAAGGGCAAAGGACCCTAGTCTTGCAGTTTCTGAAGACGGTACTGATTACGACGATGAGCAATATCCTCCTGCTGAGGATAGGTACAAGCAGCTAGAAGAATGTCTGAGCGCTATGGAGATTCAGAAAATACCTGGTTTAGATTTCAGAGAATTGGGATTGGTATCGAGAGTGGTGATCCCTCATAAGTTCAAAGCTCTGGTTTTTGCCAAGTACGATGGAGTATCCTGTCCAAAACTCCATCTCCGTTCGTATGTCAGGAAAACCCAACCCCACACTGCTGATAGAAATTTATGGGTGCATTTCTTTCAAGATAGTCTGTCAGGGACTCAACTTGAATGGTTCTACCAATTGGAAGGAGCCAGTTTCTGGAACTGGGAAGATCTTACTGCTGCTTTCTACAAGCAGTACCAGTATAATGCCGACCTTGCTCCCACTCGTACTCAGCTCCAGGGTATGTCCATGGGTGCAAGTGAAGGCTTTAAGGACTATGCTCAGAAGTGGCGAGACTTGGCTAGAAGAGTCCAACCCCCTTTATCTGATAAGGAGTTGGTTGACATGTTTCTAGGAACACTATCTGGTCCGTTTTTCAATCACTTGATCGACAACTCGTCATCTGGTTTCAGTGAGTTGATTTTGATTGGAGAAAGAGTGGAGGTTGGTATTCGAAGTGGTAAAATATAGAAGGATGCCTCTTCGACTTTGGTAAAGAAGCCTTTCATGGGTAAGAAGGAAGCTAGTGCAGTTTATAGCTCGAGGGGCCAAAGCAGATCTGAACACCGTCAAACGGTAAATGTTGTAGTGATACCAAGACCCACAGTTGCTCCACAATGCAACAATCAACAAAGGGTGGAAAGACCACTGCGGCAGTTTACTCACATCAACATAACATTGGCTGAAGTTCTGCCTCATCTGCTGAAATCCAACTTGGCAACCTTGAGAGAGGCTCCTAAGAATCCAAACACTACTTCTCCCAGATACAATCCCAACGCGCGGTGCACCTACCATTCTGAGAGTCGTGGCCACGATACAAACGATTGTTGGGCTATGAGAAACAAAGTGCAAGATTTGCTCGAAGCTAAAGAGATAGAGATTGATGCTCTAGAAAAGACGAATGTTATAACTGCTACCATGCCCAAAAATGGTCGTGGAGTCAATGTTGTTGACACTGATTCGTTTGTGACCTCTGTTGAAGAAGTTTCTACTCCTCTGATGACGGTTAAGAAGAATTTGCTGTTGGCCGGTTTATTTCCGGGTTATGGTGAAGGTTGCCACATATGTTCAATCATGCCTACTGGTTACCATTTATTGAAGTCAGGTGTTCAGCGCCTGATGGATAATAAAGAGATTTTGTTCAAGAAGACTATGATTCCCGTTGTTCCCTCTGAAGACGTCGCCATTATAACCATTTCCGCCAATCCTTCCAAGGTTTCCTCGAGAAAAACTGTTAGGATTACACATGTTTCAATAATTGCTCCGCTAATAATCACCGCTCCTGGTCCCATTCCGTACACCTCGGACAAGGCTGTCCCATGGCATTATGGTGCTGATGTATATTACCATGGTGTTAAGCAAGATCTAAAGACTGAAGAAGCTGATACTGATGTCAGTAGAATTGTCGAGACGAGTAAAGTTACCTGAAGTGGAAGGGTCTTCTCTCCCGAGATTTCCCCGAAGATTATCATCAAGCCTACTATTATTCCAACTGCTACTCCAACTAGCACTCCTGACATTTCTCGTGTTCCTACTCCAGTTATTACACCTGCTACTATTCCTATTCTTACTCCAGTTATCACCCCTGCTGCTGAGCCATCTGGGTCTCGGGGCAAAGAAATCATAAGTGAGCCTGCCCGGACGGAGGCGCCCAGGAAAATCGTTGTGGAAGCCTCTAAACAAGAAATAGAGAAAATATTGAAAATTATCAAGAAGAGCGACTACAATGTGGTCGAGCAGCTGGGGCAGACCCCGTCAAAGATCTCCATGTTGTCCCTGCTATTGTGTTCTGAAGCCTATGCAAAGGCTTTGATTGCATTTCTCAAGACTGCGCGTGTGCCGCAGGAAACTTCCGTAGATCAGTTCAAATATTGCGTGGCTAGCCTGACTGCTAACAACGGGCTGGGTTTTTCAGATACAGATCTGACACCGAAAGGAAG
This sequence comes from Vicia faba, assembly GCA_948472305.1. Classification (NCBI taxonomy): domain Eukaryota; kingdom Viridiplantae; phylum Streptophyta; class Magnoliopsida; order Fabales; family Fabaceae; genus Vicia; species Vicia faba. The sequence continues at coordinate 104,238,862 of OX451735.1, read as the reverse complement.
AAATCATAATAACGCTCTGCATGTCTCGATCGAGTGCAGGGGCACCACTATGGCCCATGTGCTGGTGGATACCGGGTCCTCGCTGAATGTTCTGCCAAAGAAGGCTTTAGACCGTCTGGATTGCGAAGGTTTGATTCCGAAGCTGAGTAACATTGTGGTAAGGGCTTTTGATGGATCAAAAAGAATGGTGCACGGGGAGGTGGACATCCCTGTCAAAGTGGGTTCTCAGACCTTTGGGTCCACCTTCTACATAATGGATATCAGACCTTCATATTATTGCTTGCTGGGTCGCCCTTGGATTCATAAGGCTGGGGTAGTTACTTCCACACTCCATCAAATGCTGAAATATCCGGTGAAGGGGAAGATTGTCACGGTGCGAGGTGAAGAGGAGTATACGGTGAGTCATCTCAATTCCTTCCGCTATGTAGAAATGGACGGGGAATTCATAGAAACTCCTTGTCAAAATTTCGAAGAGGTCCCTCAGTTCTCAGCATCAACTGAGGTTACTTCCAACAAACCTCCGCTGAAGATGGCTTCTCTCAAAGACGCCAGGGCTGTAATTAAGGAAGGTGGGTGTACCAATTGGGGCCAGCTCCCTAATTTCACTCACAAAACTGAGAAATTTGGTTTGGACTTTACTACAGGGGCTCAAAGGGCTGTTAGGCGCGCACGGATTGGAAGACCTCCTCTCCACATCAGCAATCGGGGAGTTAATGCAATTGAAGACAATGAAGAAGATTCAGACATCGGCAGCTGGATCTACCCAACAACCAACGGTGGATTGAATAACTGGACGACGAAGGAATTCCTACCTACTTCTTTTATTCCGCAGTAATTAACTTTTGTTTTAAGATTTGTAATAAACAATTTGAAACTTTACGGCCCAATGCCTTGCCCGAGGCACCTTGGCTTTGCTTGTGAGGGCTTATTATTTGTCATTTCATATACCATTAATAAAGCATTGGATGTTTCTTGCATTACAAATTTTGCGCTCTTTGTTTTTCTTTTGTGTCTCTCACTTTATCAAAACAACTATTTTCTTACACACACTCACATATCATACTGCATATCCATATCCACTCTGGATCCCATTGATAATGACTCTGCTACTGCCATTTATGACTACGAAAATCCGATCAACCAAGCCGAGGATGAAGGTGAGAATGATTGTGAGGTGCCTGGAGAACTTGCTAGACTGTTACAGCAGGAAGAGAGGGCCATACAACCTCATGAAGAGCCAGTGGAGTCAGTGAATTTGGGTACGGAGGAAGACAGGAAAGAGGTTAAGATAGGTGAGAATCTGGAGCCTAGTGTCAAACAACGGTTAATACAAATGCTACACGACTACGTTGAGATCTTCACCCGGTACTATGAAGATATGCCTGGGTTGGACACTGATATTGTGGTTCATCGCTTGCCGACTAAAGAAGACTGCCCTCTGGTAAAGCAGAAGGTCCGCTGTATGCGCTCTAAAATGTCAGAGAAAATCAAGGCAGAGGTCATGAAACAGTTCGACGCAGGATTCTTAGTTGTCACTTCTTATCCGCAGTGGGTTGCCAATGTCGTTCCGGTACCTAAGAAGGACGGCAAGGTACAAATGTGTGTGGACTATAGAGATCTGAACAGGGCAAGCCCCAAGGACGACTTCCCACTTCCTCACATTGATGTTCTAGTCGACAACACCGCGCAGCACAAAATATTCTCCTTCATGGATGGTTTTTCTGGCTACAACCAGATCAAGATGGCTCCTGAGGACATGGAGAAGACAACCTTCGTTACATAGTGGGGCACTTTCTGTTACAAGGTAATGCCTTTCGGGTTGAAGAATGCTGGGCAACCTATCAGCGCGCCATGGTCGCTTTGTTCCACGATATGATTCACCACGAGATCAAGGTTTACATTGATGACATGATAGCCAGGTCCCAGACTGAGGAAGAACACCTTGATCATCTCCAGAAACTGTTTGACAGGTTAAAGACGTACAAGCTGAGGTTGAATCCGAACAAGTGTACCTTCGGGGTAAGGTCTGGTAAGCTTTTGGGTTTTGTTGTCAGTGACAAAGGTATTCAGGTGGACCCTGCAAAGGTAAAAGCCATACAAGAGATGCCGGTTCCCCGCACAGAGAAGGAAGTTAGAGGTTTCTTGGGACGTCTGAATTACATCGCCAGGTTCATTTCGCATCTGACTGCTACTTGTGAGCCAATCTTCAAGCTGCTGAAGAAAGATCAAGTGGTAAAGTGGAATGATGAATGCCAGACCGATTTCAAAAGAATTAAGGAATACCTTCAAGAACCACCAATTTTTATGCCTCTAGTTGAGGGAAGACCTTTGATATTACACTTGACAGTGCTAGACAATTCAATGGGGTGTGTGCTGGGGCAGCATGACGAGTCTGGCCGAAAAGAGCATGCTATTTATTACCTTAGCAAAAAGTTTACTGACTGTGAGACCCGATACTCATTGCTCGATAAAACTTGTTGCGCTTTGGCATGGGCTGCTCGCCGGCTGAGACAGTATATGCTGACTCACACCACTTTGTTGATATCAAAGATGGATCCGATCAAGTATATTTTCGAGAAGCCCGCCTTATCCGGAAGAATAGCAAGATGGAAGATGATCTTAACAGAGTATGACATCCAATACACAACCCAAAAATCAATCAAGGGAGTATATTAGCAAATCATTTGGCACATCAGGCTATGGATGACTACCATTCCATGAATTTCGAGTTCCCGAATGAGAACATCATGTTGGTAACTGACTGCGAAGAACCCAAATCAGATGAAGGACCCGAGGAGGGATCCTGATGGTCTATGTATTTTGATGGAACCTCGAACGCATTAGGTAATGGCATTGGCGCTGTAATCATATCTCCTGAAGGCTGTCATACTCCATTCACCGCCCGATCATGTTTCAACTATACCAACAATATGGCGGAGTATGAAGCATGTATCATGGGTCTTCGAGCTGCTATTGACCCAGGGATTAAGTTCTTGAGTGTATTCAGAGATTCCGCTCTGGTGATAATTCAGATCAAAGGTGAGTGGGATACGAAGCACCTGAATCTTATTCCCTACAAAGAGTATGTACTGACATTTCTCCCACACTTTAAGGAGATAACTTTTGAACATTTCCCACGAGAAGAGAACCAGTTGGCGGACGCTCTAGCTACCATGTCTTCTATGTTCAAAGTCAGGTGGGACAATGAAGCTCCCCAGATTACCATTGAGAGGTTGGACGAACCCGCACATTGCTGTGACATTGAGACTGAAGAGGTAACAGATAAACCCTGGTTTCACGAAGTAAAGAGGTATCTTGAGGTTCAAGAATACCCCGAGGGGGCATCTGTTAATGATAAAAAGTTTCTGAGAAGGTTCACTTTGAAGTTCTTTATCAGTAATGGTATCCTCTATAAGCGTAACCATGATTCAACCTTACTGCGATGTGTAGACAAGAGTGAGTCAGAAAGAATCATGGCAGAGTTACATGAAGGTACCTTCGGAACTCATTCCAGTGGACACACCATGGCAAAGAAAATCTTATGGGTAGGATATTACTGATCCACTATGGAAGCTGATTGTTATCAGCACTCTCGAACCTGTCATAAGTGCCAAGTCTATGTTGTTATCAGCACTCCGTTTCCCCTGAATGTTTGAACAGCTCCTTGGCCCTTTGCAATATGGGGAATTAACATGATTGGCGAAATCAGACCTACTGCGTCTAACGAGCATTGTTTCATTCTGGTGGCTATTGATTATTTTACGAAGTAGGTTGAGGCAGCTTCCTTTGCTACAGTAACCAAGAACGTCATGGCGCGATTCATCCGACATAATCTGATCTGTCGATATGGTGTACCAGAGAGGATTATTACTGACAATGGTACAAATCTCAACAATACGATGATCACCGAGCTCTGCAAACAATTTAAGATACAGCATCATAACTCTTCTCCCTACTGGCCGAAGATGAATGGGGTTGTTGATGTGGCTAACAAGAATATCAAGAATATTGTGCAGAAGACGACAGTGACATACAAAGACTGGCATGAGATGTTACCATTCGCTCTTCATGGGTACCGCACCTCAGCATGGATATCGACAGGGGCAACCCCTACTCTTTGGTGTATGGCATGGAGGCAGTCCTACCTATCGAAGTCCAGATACCCTCTCTCAGGATTATGAAGGATGCGGGTTTGAACAAAGACGAATGGATCCAAACCCGACTTGATCAACTGAATCTAATCGATGAAAAGAGACTTTCTGCTATCTGTCATGGTCAGACGTATCAAAAGCGAATGATCAAGGCCTTTAACAAGAAAGTCAGACATCAAGAATATCAAGTTGGGGATCTAGTGATCAAACGCATCATACTACCGCAAGGTGATACCAGGGGAAAATGGACCCCTACATACGAAGGGCCATGTGTGGTTAAGAACATTTTATTGGGAGGAGCTATGATTCTAACCACCATGGATGGTGACGACCTTCCTCACCCCGTCAATACAGACATAGTGAAAAGATACTACGCATAATCAAAGACCCGCTAGGTTGACTGGCCTAGGCAAAAATAAGGGCTTCCCGGTGAACCAAAAGGGTTCGGGAAAAAGTAAGGGATGAAAATGAAAAAACTGTACACCCGGCAAGTCGAAAACCTGAAAAGGCGACTTGGGCAAAAAAGGGTATCCCGGTGGACTGAAAACCCGAAAGGACGGTCCAGGAAAAAATTAGGGATTGAAGCGTAACACTATGTCTCATTGGATCATCTCGTAACTGGACTTCGATATCGACTATCAAGCTCGGACAACGCTAATCAATCTGACCAACCTTCGGCCAAGTAGCAAAGTGATGAGACGCTTGAAGATATAAAGGCAATAGCAGAGTTGGAACCCAATGGGGCCATTTCACATAGCTGTTTTTTCTTTCTTTTACACAAATTATATAATTTCTGACTTTCGGCGGCGTTCTCTTACTAGGACATCAGCCTCCTTGTACAAAAAAGCCTATTACAGGCCAACTTTAAAAAATCAATACAAATCTTTCTTATAAAACTTCAATTTGTTTCTTTTTTTATTTTTTCTGTTTTGTTTTGCAAGAATGTCCAATGATTCATTTTTGATATATGCATTTGAAAATGATTGTTGCTCATAAATATTTACATAAGAAACAAAAGGCAATTACTCGTAATGCCAAAAACAGGGAAAACAAGAAGTGCCCAAAACCTTACAGTTACTCTACCCATCAGGTACCGGGATAGAGCCAACTTGAGAACATGAGTATTGGTACATACACTCCCCACATAGTAAAAAGTATCCAAAGACAGTGATGTTAGCTTTCCCGAATAGGACATAACTCTCCCCAACTGAGGTTCACAATCGCGAGCGAGTCAGCAAATTTCTCCCCAAGCCGAGTTTATTTCTCTCACAAGCAGAAATTCAATCTCCAACAGAATTCGTTATCACCAGTAATGGAAATTCATCCCCACTGAGTTTATTTCTCCAAGTCAGCATGATCTATAACCAGAGTATCTCCTCTCCAATTGAAGTTATTCCCCACAGAGTTATCCCCAGACAGGGTCTCTTCCAAAAGAATATTCGCCGACCAAGGGGAAAATCCCCAGCTAGCCATCCTGGTTCACCATCCCTAACATAAGTAGAAGAATGATCCGCTGTCGCGCGCAGATCAAAACGAGTATTTTTCAAAACTGTAGTATTTAACGACAACTATAACTCGAATATCATTCTCACAAGGATTCTTGATTTTATTATTACTAATAGAAATCGAATGGGGGTTGGTTTTAGGATCGATTTATAACATGAAATAAGTGATTATCAAAATAAGTTGAAAAGTCAATCTGCTGATTCGGTTTCTACCTATCATCGGCTATCGTAATTCCAATTCCCTAAGCGGATTATTTATTCCTATTCGAGTACAAACTCAATGGCAAGCGCAATGAGAATAGTATGATGTTAGTTCCTATTATCCGAATTAAGCAAACAGAATTAAGCCTCATGAATTAAGCAAACATGAATTAATCAGACACGGTAATGAATTAAGCAAATGTTGACGTGACTATGGTTAGGATCATACAATCAATCGAATTAAATCAATATACTTTATGCAATTTTAATTAAGCATACAAGAACATAGATTAATATTGAACGAAATAAAAGATGAATTAGAATTATTATAACCTCAAGGTGTCAGAACCTGAATACAGCAGATTGTCAAGATGAATTAGTTCTCCATGAAAATTCGTACAAAAGCCAAAAGTAATTTTTCTCAATAATCAAAGGTCCAAACTAAATTACTACAGCGGCTGCTAGGTATAGAAAAGACAAGGGTTCGGTTCATAACCCAACTGGGTCGAAAACATAACCCATGCCCAAAACAAATGACCCAAAACTTAAATATAAAATGCTGCAACTTCAACGAATTTTATGGCCCTTCTACAGTTCGATTCAGCTCTCGACTTCTGAATGCAAATTGTAAATCTTTCTCTTAGCTTTCCAACGACTGGTAGCAAGCATTATTCCAACCCTCGTAGCTCAAGTTATGAATTTATTTGTGAAGACTGCTAATGCTGAAAATAAAGTGCGAAAATCAAATAAGAGTAGAAATAAACTAAAATAGAAAAACACTATAAAATACCAAAATAAGCTAAACAAACCATAGAAGTGCATAAGTACAATTATGGAAAAATGTGTATCAAAATGCACTGATCAAATTCCCCCACACTTGAACTTTTGCACTCCGAGCAAAATAAAATCAAAAGAAACACAACAACATCATCAACTACTCATTCTAGGCTACAAACTCTTCTTCGGTTAAGATTGCATCAATAGGTACTAATCTTGCACACTAAGGATATCGTAGGAACACTAATCTTGTATCTTGAATATACAAACCAATTCGAATCATATTATTATGCCAAAGCCTAACTTACTCATCCTCCTTCTTACTCTTTTTCATTCAGGCGCAATCACATTAAGCCCGTTATCTCCACACACTCATAGTAAGGCGACCGATTAGTGACTCTGATCCTTTTTGCACGGGGTTCTGGTACTTACGTGGCATAATCCTTTGCTTACTCAGTTGTAGTTGCGGGGGATCAGACCGTAATCCACCCTACCAAGTTCAGTACCAGAAACCGCTGAACCAACTAACAACGAGTCTTATTATCAACTTTTTTTTAGGTTCTTTGACCGTTGGGTTAAGTGACCGGGTGAGGGTCACCAAACTTAGAAGGCGTATTCCTTTTTCTTTCCTCTTTTTTTTTTCAAATAAAACTTGAATCACTTACTTATTTTCATCGGCTTCCCCGCGTAGAGTGCGTGTGAGATGGTGCTGACTGCTGAAATAAACTACTCAAGAGCTATTAAAAGATGAGAATTCAAGGCTACGTCATAATAAAAATTCAAATTAACTTCCATATGCATGAGACTTACAGTGTTAAGACAATACTGATCTTGTGAACTTTTCCCAAGTCTCCACAACTAACCTCATATTAATCTATAACCCAACTTTCAAAAAGATGCATATTTTTTATTTTTTTTTATAACTGAAAATAAAACAACGAACAAAAGCAAATAAAACAAAGGATTCCCTCCCCCACACTTAAAGAAAGCATTGCCCTCAATGAAAGAAACAAGCATAAAATAAGGGAGAGGAGAGAGAGGAAAGAACACACCCGAGGAGTCAAGGCGGATAGATGATCGCATAAGTAGCCTTTCTCAACGAGAGATCTTCTACATTCTCTTCTTCCAAAGTGGGGCTCTCATAGAGTAGCTTTGGGTAATGTCCATTGAACTTGAAATTTTTATTAGTGCCTTCGTCTTTTATTTCAGGATCAAAGAAGAATCTTTGATAAGTAAAAGTGTTGAACATGCACGTGATCATGATCTCATCTTTCACAATATCAAGGATCAAAAGGTTATGGGGTTGCCTCACTGCTTTTGCTACATCTTCAAGTGAGATCCTATGCATGCACATGGACAGACTAATATCATAAATATCATCTAAGGTCCATCCAATTCCATTCTTATGCTTCTTCAAAATGAAATAAGCGTATTTCAGGTTTTCAGGGAGTTGTTTCAGCTCTAAGGACGAGGGCTGCTCTATGGGTGGAGTGTCTGGGGCAACAAGGATGTCAAGGGCATCAACTGCAAAAACAGATTCATTAATAACAACTTCACATGTAGGAAACACATCAACTTGCAAGGCAACATCAATCTCAGCACACATAACACACAAGTTATTGTCAGTATAATCAGAACACACGTAAACATCATCAAATCTAGATAAAGACGGAAAATCAATGGAAAATAATTCAGAACAAGTGTCATCAGCCAATCTAGAGATCAACTCAATGTGAAAAATGGAATTCTCCTCCAGGGGATGTTTCATGGCATCAAAAATGTTGAATTTTGCGATAATGTCACCAAATTCCATGGACATGGTTCCATCGTCAACATCAATTTTTGTTTTTGTCGTTTTCATGAACGGTCTTCCTAAAATGATGGGAGCTCTGCTGGATTTTGTTTCTCCTTCCATGTCTAGAATATAAAAATCAACAGGAAAAATCAAATCTTTAACTTGAACAAGGACATCTTCGACTACGCCAGCGAGGCGAGTGTTGCTCCTGTTCGCCAATTGAATGATTAAACCTATATGCTGCAAAGGACCAAGACAAAGGTTATTATAAACAGAAGTAGGCATCACATTAATGCCCTCTCCCAAATCAAGTATGCAATTCTCAAATTTACTATTCCCGATGGTGCAAGGAATAGTAAATGTTCCTGGATCCTTCTGCTTTTGTGGGAGAACCTGAGTAGTGAGGGCTGAAACATTTTGCTCACCTACAACCTTTTAGGATGAAGGTTTGGGCTGAATAAAAGTAGAAATATTTATTCCTAGGTTGACTCTTTCACTTACCTTAATCCTCCTCTTGTTGGTACACAAATCCTTCAGAAACTTAGCATACTTAGGAACCTGCTTAATTACATCAAGAAGCGGAATGTTTACCGCGACTTTTCGAAAAACATCCAATATCTCTCTTTCTTTCTCTCCCTCCTCAATTCTTTTATTTTTCATAACTCTATGTGGGAAGGGAACTGCTGGAACATACTCCTTTTCTTTAATTTTTCAGTTTCCACCGCAACAGAAGAAGGTGAGGAAAGTTCAGGTGAAACAGATTCAGAAGGAGAAGGTTCAGATGTTACCTTAATAAATTTTTTATTTTTTTCAGGGGCTGGTTCTATAACCTTTCCAGATCTGAAAGAAATTGCACTGACATTAGCATTAGGACCATTCGGATTGGAAACTGTTTGGGCTGGAAGTTGGTTTGACCCTTGGGATTGCATGGCGTATATTTGAGTAGTAAGCTGTCCCATCTGTGTGTGCAAGGTCTGAATGCTAGAATCAGTCATTTGTTGGAACTGAAGGTTATTGACAGTCATTTGTTTGACAATATCCTCTAAGGATGGTCCCGAAGGTGCAGGGACAGCCACTTGGGGTGGGTTCTGTTGTTGGCTAGTTTGTGGATTTCCATATCGAAGGTTGGGATGGTTCCTCCAATTGGGATGGTATTTGTTGGTGGACAGGTCAGGAGTGTTGTCGTACCTGTTTTGATTATAAAGGTTGGCTGCATAAGCTTGAGGCAGCTAAGCAATGGACTCGTCTCTCATAATAGGATAAGTATCGGTCGAATGCTCATGAGAAGTACGAACACCACACACATTTGCTGTTTAAGGTTTTGCTACTGCCAGCTGTTTGACTAAGGTAATGAGCTCATCAATTCTGGTCTCTAAAGCTTTGTTGGAAGAAACCTGAATTTGATCCACGCCTTTGCTTTGAACATAATTGTCTCTAGTGGTACACTGTTGAGAATTAAGAGACATATTTTCAATAAGGGCTTTGGCAACAGCTGGAGTTTTATCGACAAGTTCTCCACCACTAGCAGCATCAAGAATGTTCCTATCCATCAGTAATAAACCTTCATAAAAGTACTGGATAAGTAGTTGCTCGGTAATCTGGTGTTGAGGGAAGCTAGATACCAAGTGTTTGAATCTCTCCCAATACTCAGTCAATGACTCATTGCCTTGTCTAATACAACAAATCTCCTTTCTTATTGAGGCAGCTCTAGAGGCAGGAAAATATCTCTCCAAGAACACTTTTTTCAGAGCATTCCAGCTTGCGATTGAATTTGGCTCAAGATAGTATATTCAATCCTTTGCCGCACCCTGTAATGAAAAAGGAAAAGCTCGAAGTTTGATGTGATCTTCAATGATCCCTTCAGGCTTCAATGGTGTAGAAAACACGACCTGCAATTCTTTCAAATGTTTGTGTGGATCCTCACCTCAAGACCACTAAACTTGGGCAACAAGTGTATTAAACCCGATTTTAATTCAAAAGGAAGAGCAACATTATCATATTCAATACACATGTCATTATAATTCACATTAGGGGAAGCCAATTGCCTTAAGTTTCTTTGGTCAGCCATATCAAAAACAAATTCAGAATTCGAAGCAAACAAGTTACGCAAATAGTTAGACTCAGAATCAGACTCAATTGTGGGTGGTGAACTAGTGGTAGCCTGGACTTTTCTACACCGTGTGTGCAAGGTTTTCTCTACTTTAGGATCAAAAGCAACAAATTCAGAACAACAAGACTTAGTGGCCAGGACTAATACACAACAATGCAGCAACAATATTCAAAATGCAACAATGTCCCTAATAATAAAAAACAAACACAATGAAGGAAATTGATTAAATAAAATTCAGAAAAATAAAATAACACCAGATTTAATCTAATTAGGAAAAATAACAATTTTGAGAATTTTTTCGATTTTTTTCGACTCTATGAAAACAGTAAAAAATTCGTTAAAAATAGAAAAAAGATGAATTTGCGATTTTGAGGGCCAAAATATTTTAGAATTTTATTCTAAAGGAGTACTGTTCGTCGATTTTTTTTGAACTTCATGAAAAAATTCAGAGCAAATCGAAACAGTAGGTTTTAACCTTACCTGGTAGACTGAAAAACTATACTGCAACCGAAATTGTAACCCTGAAAATCAACAAACACAACAAAACAACAAAAAAAACCAATAAAAAAAATAACAAGAACACTAAACCTATGACTATAATATCAGTTAATAAAAACAAGAATCCCCGGCAACGGCGCCAATTTGATCCGCTGTTGCACGCAAATCAAAACGAGTATTTTCAAAACTGTAGTATTTAACGACAACTGTAACTCGGATATCGTTCTCACAAGGATTCTTGATTTTATTATTACTAATTGAAATCGAATGGGGTTGGTTTTAGGATCGATTTATAACATGAAATAAGTGATTATCAAAATAAGTTGAAAAGTCAATCTGCTGATTCGGTTCCTACCTATCATCGGCTATCGTAATTCCAATTTCCTAAGCGGATTATTTATTTCTATTCGAGTACAAACTCAATGGCAAGCGCAATGAGAATAGTATGATGTTAGTTCCTATTATCCGAATTAAGCAAATGGAATTAAGCCTCATGAATTAAGAAAACATGAATTAATCAGACACGGTAACGAATTAAGCAAATGTTGACGTGACTATGGTTAGGATCATACAATCAATCGAATTAAATCAATATATTCTATGCAATTTTAATTAAGCATACAAGAACATAGATTAATATTGAACGAAATAAAAGATGAATTAGAATTATTATAACCTCAAGGTGTCAGAACCTGAATACAACAGATTGTCAAGATGAATTAGTTCTCCATGAAAATTCGTACAAAAGCCAAAAGTAATTTTTCTCAATAATCAAAGGTCCAAACTAAATTACTACAGCGGCTTCTAGGTATAGAAAAGACAAGGATTCGGTTCATAACCCAACTGGGTCAAAAACATAACCCATGCCCAAAACAAATGACCCAAAACTTAAATATAAAATGTTGCAACTTCAACGAATTTTATGGCCCTTCTACAGTTCGATTCAGCTCTCGACTTCTGAATGAAAATTGTAGCTCTTTCTCTTAGATTTCCAACGACTAGTAGCACGCCTTATTCCAATTCTCGTAGCTCAAGTTATGAATTTATCTGTACAGACTGCTAATGCTGAAAATAAAGTGCGAAAATCAAATAAGAGTAGAAATAAACTAAAATAGAAAAACACTATAAAATACAAAAATAACCTAAACAAACCATAGAAGTGCATAAGTACAATCATGGAAAAATGTGCATCAAAATGCACTGATCAAGGAACTATTATTTTTTTTTTACAGCAGTCAGGGATTTATTTTCCCAGACTCAGGTTATTATGTCAGCATTTCATGTTCATACATCATGACATGTGCATACATCACATATAACATAGTCTCATTTAGTTCGAGAACGTCATCATAAAATGCATCTCATGCATCACACACAACTAACCCTGTATCTCTTTCAGGAAAGACAGTTATTATCAACAATTTCCAGCAGAGCCATGATCAACACTCGAAGCTAGACAAAGTAATCATCGGCGCAACAAGAATAACCTTACTACCCAGGTTCCCTCTGCAGTTTTACCCAAACTCATATCAAAGTAACCCTATTATCCAGGTTCCTTCTCTCCGCCCTACTATCCAAGCTTTCATATCGAAGTAATCCTACTATCCAGGTTCCTTCTCAAGCCCTACTATCCCAGCTTTCATCTCGAAGTAACCTTACTATCCAAGTTCCTTCTTACAACCCTACTATCCAGGCTTTCATCTCGAAGTAACCCTACTATCCAGGTTCCTTCTCAAGCCCTACTATCCAGGTTCCTTCTCACATCCCTACTATCCAGGCTTTCATCTCGAAGTAACCCTACTATCCAGGTTCCTTCTCTCAGCCCTACCATCCCGACTTTCATCTCGAAGTAACCCTACTATCCAGGTTCCTTCTCACAGCCCTACTATCCAGGCTTTCATCTCTAAGTAACACTACTATCCAGGTTCTTTCTCTCAGCCCTACTATCCAGGCTTTCATCTAGAAGTAACCCTACTATCCAGGTTCCTTCTCTCAGCCATACCATCTCGGCTTTCATCTCGAAGTAACCTTACTATCCAGGTTCCTTCTCACAACCCTACTATCCAGGCTTTCATCTCGAAGTAACCCTACTATCCAGGTTCCTTCTCTCAGCCCTACCATTCTAGCTTTCATCTCGAAGTAACCCTACTATCCAGGTTCCTTCTCTCAGCCCTACCATCCCGACTTTCATCTCTAAGTAAACCTACTATCTAGGTTCCTTCTCACAGCCCTTTTACCCAAACTCATATCGAAGTAACCCTATTATCCAGGTTCCTTCTCTCAGCCCTACTATCCAGGCTTTCATATCAAAGTAACCCTACTATCCAGGTTCCTTCTCAAGCCCTACTATCCAGGCTTTCATCTCGAAGTAACCCTACTATCCAGGTTCCTTCTCATAACCTTACTATCCGGGTTCTTCCTATCTTATCCCCAGACAGCAGTCCACAACACTGTAAGACCTGGACCCGATCAAACACAATTGGTTTTGCATTCCCCCAGTAAGTCGTGGTGCAACATATACTCCGACCAAACACACAATTCACTTCCGCTCCCCATACCGGAGTCATTCCCCCAGTAGAGTAATGGACAACTGAAGCTCCTAAAACTCCATTTCTCTCAAGACAGAGACCAGCATTCCCCAGTGGAGTCCTCCTCAAACAACAGGTATACGGGTTCTCACAAAGGAGTCTCTTATGCGACCGACACCTCTTCGGATGGCATATTTAAGCCCATCTCCGACAATTATCTAGCAACTTCCAAATGGCATCTATAAGCCCATTCCCTGATATCATAAATCAAGTATCACTTCATGCGAGTGCAAATTTCTGGGTACTCTAGTGTTCAATCATCTTCCACCTTCAGATCACGAAAGGCAGACGAGCCAATCTACATCCTCAGGTTTAAGAAGATTGAACAGGGGCAACTGTTGTACCCCAAAATTTTACCTTCCATATTTCTCAACACATGGCAAGTGAGGTCCCCAAATTGCTCAAGGAAGCTCAAGAGTTGACCAGACAAACTCTCTCCTAAGGCAGTCAATCTCAAATTAGGGTTTCATTTTTCATCAAGATGATTGAGTCCAAAAGATCCCAAATAATCACCATGGTCCTAATATGTTCCCAAGATCATCCATGTCAAGTTTCAAGCCTTGCAGAAGAAGTTTGCTCAATCAATTGCTCAAAGGCCTGAAAATCGACTGTGCTAGGTCAAAAGTCAACTGTGGCCCACATACAGTCAAACTTCAAGATTTTTGGTCAACATCCTCATATTGAAGTAACATTCATTATTTTATCAAGGGTTGATCATGATTCATCAAGGATTGCTCACAATTCATCAAAACCCAAAAGTTGCTAAATTAGGGTTTTGTAGGAAAAGTCAACTCAACTTTGACCAAGCATAACTTCCTCATAGTTTATCATAAATGACCCATCCAAAGCTTATTTTTAAAAGAATGCAATTACTCACAATTCATCTTCATCTCCCAAGTTCAAAATATGCACTCACAAAAAGATATGAGTTTTTACATTATAGGTCATTTTGAAAAGTCAACAAAAACACCTTTTGAGTCAAAGCTTCATACATGAACATGGAAGACTCAATTGAGATAAGACCAAAAGGGTTGCTTAGAGGACATCCTAATATTTCTAAAAAGTCCAAGAACACCTCTCTAGGGTCAAAATTGAGAGAGTTATGCATTGGCCAAGTTGACCATTTTTGTAAAATTGTCAAAAGACAAATGTGCTCAAATTATCATTTTTTCCACATGGGCCCATCTTTTCAAGATTGAATCTAATTCCTAGCATAGTCCACGACCTATGGGACCCTCCATGATTTATTTATTTATTTATTTAATTATTTTGATTTTTATTCACTTAAAATTCAAATAAAATCAAATAAATCTAAATAAATCATATATTGTGTTTTAGGGATGATTTTTGCATTGAAGGAAGATCATATATGCTGTCAATTGAGAATCAATTCGTGCAAGGCTAATTTGGGTGGAAAAAGATTGAATTGAAGCAAGTTTGGAAATATATCATATGCCATGAAATACCAAATCAAATCTTCATAATGGGCAAGATTGAGGTCGTTTTTGTTGACCCAACATGTTGTATTACAAATACAAAAGAAATCCAAGGCATGAAAAGAGGTTGAACAATCGTGCAGAGCAAAAACAAAACTGAAAAATCTCAAGAAAAAGTGGTGATCCAATTCCAAGTTACAGGCCATCTCAAGCCATCTCAACCATACCAATCGATTGTCTGGTATCTCAGGATCATGTTTCAATCATTAGCAAGCCTCCCCACGCCCTGAAACGCGTTGTAGCAGTCACACGGTTAGCTTAGAAATTTGTTTTTGTTTTTATTGATTTATACATCATTTGCACGTTTTGATTACATATTCTTGTTCCTTATTGAGTTTGCAAGCTATTCACTTTATTCAATTGCGTTTTTATTGACTGTATATGAAGCTGCCATGGCTAGGGTTTCTTGTTTAGTTTTAGGGCTTTGCAATACAGGTTAAATTGAATGTTAATTCTGGTACCATGATACTCGTGAGGATGAGACGAGTTGATTGGTACCAGACATGGCCATTTATATTTCCTGTGGACAATTTTTGAAATACACAAGTTTGTAGCTACAACGCCATGTCCGTAGGTAAAGGTATCTTGGGCTAAAATGACGGTTGGGAGGAAGAAGATGGATGCGTGGCACTCCCTGGCTGGATGATTTGAATTTTAACGCGTTTTTCCATTAGCCATCATTTTCCATATATTATGTTTTGTTTTTATTATATGTACAAATAACACTTGCAGCACAGATGGCAAGCGTGCATTAGAAAAGTGCATGAGGACCTGGGTTCGATCCCCAGGTCCCAACCTTTGTTCATAATATTTTTCAATAGGTAATCCAGCGCGCTGCTCATCAGAAGGTTCACCATGTGCCCTCAACATCTTGCCATCAAACACGTCCTTAGCCCAGATCCAAGGATTCCCCTCTGAAGGTCTACCATACGCCTCCAGTAAACCCACGCACCAGATCCAGCAAAGTCAAAATGGGCCATCAATCTCGGGCCCAACAATTCAGATAGCACCCCTCTTTTTAGCAAACACCACCAGGCCCATTTACTAACCTTTTTTTATTTCTTTTCTTTATTTTTTATTCTTTAAATTTCCTTTATTTATTTTAATTCACAAATTAATTTATTTTTCATAAAAGTCATAAAATCAATAATTCACAAAAATTAGGATTAGCTTTTTTTATTATTATTGTCAAAATTAATTTAATTTAGTGTTAACTTAGTGAAATTGTAATTTGTTTTCATAAATAAAATCAAATAGAAATTAGGTTTAACCTTTAATTTAATTTAATTTTGCTCTTTTTTTTTTAAATAAATAAAAATACAAAATAGGTTTTAGATTAAATTAATTCATTTTTTCTTAAATTAAAATTAATTAGGATTAGGATTTTCTTTTTAATTTAATAATTTCTCTATTTTCTTAAATAACAAAAATGACAAAAAAACATTTTTTTAATCAATCACAATTAGGTTTAGGCAGGGGTCAAAACCCTATTTATCTCATAGTCGATTCATCGTGCGCGTGTTATTTATCTTTGCCAATATTTTTTGTAACTGTTCATGGTTTGTAATAGTTTAATCTAGGACTTTTTACTTATCGCTTTTCCTCGGGTTTTTGGCTATGTAATTAATCCCCCTCCACGAAGCCTTATAATAGCGTAGATTTACTTTCTCGCATTTTTAAATTCCCGCAAATATTTAACTGTCTAGATGTATGCTAATAGGATTGTATGGCAAGAATGCATGACAAATTAATACAGTTAGAAAACCCTAATGTGAAAAGATTAAATAACTGAAAGCAAATCACTTGCACATATCACTCCTAGGGTATACTCTCACTTCAGCTGCCTTCGGTAAACGATCATTAAGCATAGGGTGTCTTAGTGGTTGCCCTCTAGTCTAAAAAGATCAAAATGTCCCGTTCGAATGTTGCCTCAGAAATGTTGCCTCGGAAATGTTGCCTCAAATATGATCTTAAGATTCTAGGGTAATTACTAAGGTGTCCTAACATTACTTTAATGACCGTATGTCCCTTTCGAATTGACCCTTACAAACTCCAACGATGGTGCTACCTATTTCTCAATAGTAGGATAACATTGTCTAAAGGAAACAAGAATATAAACAATCTTTTCTCGAGTAAGTAGATGCTAGTAGGTACTTGCTCAAATCAAAGCTTTTCACACTTACACTTTTCAAACAAATTCTCAAAACAACTTTGTCACACTCTTGAGGACTGATATAAGGGTTATCACAAAGTAAAACATTTTCAAAACAAAGCAGATACACAAGTAATTTTAAAAAAGGATGAGCAAGTACCTAAGAGCCCATGGAAAACCATGGATAGAAAGGGTGCTAACACCTTCACTTTCTATAATCTACCCCCCGTACTCAGAATATCTCGAAAAAGGATTTTTTTCTGTACTTTTTTCCCTTCCGATTGGATGAAATAAAAGTCGGTGGCGACTCTTGCTTAACGCGACATTTTGCAAACATAAAAATGCAAAACGTAAACCAGCATTTCAAACAGTCAATTCTGCCACCGTATCAGTGACCTACCAACTTTCACTGAAGTTAGAGAGAAAATATATCATAACATCGCCGTTCACTGATGATGAACTACCAATGTTCACCGAGGGTAGCAAAAAGATGACAAGCACCAACTTTCACTGAAGGTGACCTACCAACTTTCACTGAAGGTAGAGAGAAAATATACCATAACACCGCCGTTCACTGACGATGAACTAGCAACGTTCACTGAGGGTAGCAAAAAGATAACAATCACCAACTTTCACTGAAGGTGACCTACCAAATTTTACTAAAGGTAGAGAGAAAATATCATAGCACCACCGTTCACTGACGATGAACTGCAAACATTCACTTAGGGTAGAAAAAAGATAATAATCACTAACTTTCACTGAAGGTGACCTACCAACCTTCACTGAAGGTAGAGAGAAAATATATCATAACACCGCCATTCACTAACGATGAACTACCAACATTCACTGAGGGTAGCAAAAAGATAACAATCACTAACTTTCACTGAAGGTGACCTACCAACTTTCACTGAAGGTAGAGAGAAAATATCATACCACCGTCGTTCACTGATGATGAACTACCAACATTCAGTGAGAGTAGCCAATAGATAGAAAGTTTCCCAAAAATTCCGGCGTTTCACCTAGAACGGGTCTCAACTTCTTCTTTAACCAAGGCGTTCCGCATGGAAAGGGAAATATATAAGCTGCCTCAAATAAAGAGACTACCACTTACAAAAATTTCTCAACAAACTGTCTCTGATATTGAAAGACTCTCCACCCACTGGAGTAACTTGACAACAAACTTCAAACTATCCACTCATAGAGAAGATAGCAAAAAAGTAACGTCGACTTTTACGGGGAAGTACAAATTGCTCAAATAAAGAGACATGTTATTTGCTGTTATGGAGGATTGTAAGATGACTTTCTGGGGAATAAAGAACATATTCTTGCTGAGGTTATAAAAGTCTTCTTGTGCCAAAATAAATGCACATTTCCCAAACCAATGCTCGAAGCTTGTATAAATCCAAAGCGATAATAATGCTCGGAACAAAGATTCAAACCAGAAATAAACTGGAGTGAAGCAGTCAACCAAAATGCATCCCTTGAGAAATAAACTCAAGAGGGAAACCCAGTCTATCCAGACAAAGAGTTGTATAGGAAGGCTAAAGCAAAATCTTCCACGAGGGATAACTCAGTGGGGAAATTGAAAGAATATATGTTTTCTGCTTAAGGCCAACACTTTATTGGAGAGAGGACAACATAACTCTACAAAACAGGCTAGTATGTCAACAAAATATTAATGAACGTGAATGAGAAGTGATATGCCAAATTTAACTATGCATGATGTATGTATGAATGCATGAGTGTTATCATGTATATGTTGACAAAACAGACATATAACACTAGGAGTAACCAGGAAAAATTAACTCGGGCACAATCAACACCCAGCTAAATCACATCCAAGATGAACATCCTAGAATAAAAATAAGCACCAACTGAGGAAACAAAGTCCTACTGCATGGTTTAAAATTTACTGGGGAGAAACGTAATCTGGAAGCAAACAGATCAAAGCGACAAAACAGTACATATACAGGGATACAACATCCTTCTCCAGGCTTCACCAGGGAATATCACTAAGACTTCAATGGGGAAACAAATGTTTTCAAATGTAACACTTCTACCGGGGATTGCAAAATCAATTTCTAATAAAGCAGATGGACACCAAATCACCAAAACATTCACTAGGGAATTCATGCCCATTTTGAAATAGGAAAACACACAAACTTTGTTAAGGTAAATAATGTCCCATCATCAAGACATTAAACAGGGATTTCGTGCTGACTTCGTTGGAGAGGTTAACACCACATTCTCAAAGGGAAAACCAAAATATGTTCTTCACCGGAGAAACCGGAGACCCGTGTTCTTCGAGAGCAATTATTGTACCAACTTCTCGGGGATATTGGAGCCACAAACCCAATACAGCGAAAACATCTTGAAAAAAACTTTCCCGGGAAACAAAACTTCTTAAAACAACTGGAGTTCGTCCATTCCTGGGATCACAACTTTTGTTGTTTTTTCACTTGCGTCACAAATTTTAGAGTAAAAAAAAATTGTAAATTCTTTTTTAAAATCCCTTTTGTTTTTTAATCTTTTCGCTTTGAAAGTTATTATCAATAATAAATGGAGTCTTTGCAAGCTAAATA
This sequence comes from Vicia faba, assembly GCA_948472305.1. Taxonomy (NCBI): domain Eukaryota; kingdom Viridiplantae; phylum Streptophyta; class Magnoliopsida; order Fabales; family Fabaceae; genus Vicia; species Vicia faba. Next base: position 104,219,007 of record OX451735.1, on the reverse strand, counting down.
AAATAAGAAATACAAAGAATTGGTTAAAAGCTCAAATTTCATTAATAGAATGGTAGTCTGCGAATGGCGAGACTCCATGGATGATTACAAAGTTAGGAAAATGGTAATGTATAATGAAAAAGATACATTGAGATACAATGACCACTATCCCCTCTAACAACTTTTGAAATCCTGAGCAGCAGCTTCCACTGAAGTATGATGAGGATCCGAGAAGATTGTTGCTTCAACGATCAAGTCTTGTCTGATGTATTTACTTGCTAAGAAAGTCCTTAACTTTTGCCTAAGCTGCTCTTGCGGGTTTTCAACTTAGCGGGAAATTTATTCTGTTTAGGTCTCTAATTTTTTCCTAGACTGCCCTTTCGGGTTTTCGGCCTACCGAGACGCTCTTTTTTTCCTAAGTCTCCCTTTTGGGTTTTCAACTTAGCGAGCTGTTCTTTTATTTTTAGGCGAAGTATTTCTTAACTGCATCAGCATTCATGGGACGTGGGAACTCCTCGCCATCCATAGTTTCAAGAATTAATTCACCACCAGAGAAGGCTTTCTTGACAACATATGGGACTTCAAAATTTGGAGTCCACTTGCCCCTACAATCAATGTTAAAAGACATGATCTTCCGGAGAACGAGGCCGCCTTCTCTGAATTCACGAGGTTTGACCTTCTTATCAAAAGCTTTCTTCATCCTTTTTCTGATGTAACTGTCTATGACACAAAGCTGTCATTCTCTTCTTTTCAATCAAATTCAATTGGTCAAACCTGTTCTGGACCCATTCAGCCTATGACAACTTGGTTTCCATTATCACACGCAAAGATGGAATCTCAACCTCGATTGGGAGCACTGCTCCCATTCCATACACAAGGGAGAATGAGGTTGCTCCTGTTGAAGTGCGGACAGATGTCTGATATCCATGCAAAGCAAAAGGGAGCATTTCATGCCAATCCTTATAAGTAACCACCATTTTCTGGATGATCTTCTTGATATTCTTATTAGTAGCTTCAATAACCCCATTCATCTTCGGCCTGTACGGAGATGAGTTGTGATAGACAATCTTGAATTCTTCACACAGTTTGGTCATCATCTTATTGTTCAGATTCGAGCCATTGTCGGTGATGATTCTTCTTGGAACACCATACCGACATATAAGATTATTCTTAATGAAGCGCAAAACCACCTGCTTAGTAACATTAGCATATGAAGTAGCCTCCACCCACTTGTTGAAGTAGTCAATTGCTAACAAGATAAAACGGTGTCCATTCGAAGCTTTGGGTTCTATCATCCCAATCATGTCAATACCCCACATAAAGAAAGGCCACGGGGAAGGAATAACATTGAGAAGTGTCGGAGGCACATGAACCTTATCCGCATAAATCTGGCATTTATGACACTTCTTTGCAAATTTATAATAATCAGATTCCATCGTCAGCCAATAGTAACCTTCCCTTAGCATCTTTTTAGCCATCGAATGTCCGTTGGCATGAGTTCCAAATGAACCTTCATGAATCTAGGGCATCAACATGTCTGCTTCGTGTCTATCCATACATCTGAGCAGGACCATGTCATAATTTCTCTTGTACAACACATTTTCACCGAGGAAGAAATTTCCAACCAATCTTCTCAATGTCTTTCTATCTTTATTCGAAGCACCAATCTGGTATTCCTGAGTCTGAAGAAAATGCTTGATATCATAATACCAAGGTTTTTCATCTGCTACCTCCTCCGTTGTAAACACATGAGCGGGCCCATTCCTGTCGTCGAACCATAATTAGAGGTATATTATTCCAAGCATTCACTTGATACATAAAAGCCAGAGTTGCTAGAGCATCCGACATTTGATTTTCATCTCTAGGAATATGATGGAATTCAAATTTATTAAAGAAGGGTAACAACCTTCTAGCATAATCTTTATAAGGGATGAAGCTGGGGTGACGAGTATCCCACTCTTCTTTAATCTGATTTATCACCAAATCTGAATCACCATACACATCTAGAATTTTAATTCTGAGATCAATAGCTTCCTCGAGACCCATGATGCAAGCCTCATATTCTGCCATATTATTAGTACAATCAAATGTCAACCTTGCAGTGAAAGGAATGTGCGGTCCATGTGGAGTGATAATCACCACACCAATTCCTTTAACATAAGAATTCACAGCTCTATCAAATATCATACTCCAACGAGATTCAGGATCAGGACCTTCCTCAGGCAATGGTTCATCACAATCTTTCACTTTCAGAAACATTACATCCTCACCGGGGAAATAATACTTCACAGACTAATAATCATCAACTGGTTGGTGAGCAAGATAATCTTCCAACACGGTCCTTTTAATGGATTTTTGAGAGCGGTATTCGATATCATATTCAGACAACAGCATCTGCCAGCGGGAAATTCTCCCAGTAAGAGCAGGCTTTTGAAAAATGTACTTGATTTGATCCATTTTGGAGATCAACCAAGTGGTGTGATTCAACATATATTGCCGCAAACGTTTTGCCGCCCAGGCCAGAGCACAACATGTCTTTTCCATCATGGAATACCGAGACTCACAACCAATAAACGTTTTACTGAGGTAATAAATGGAATACTCTTTCTTCCCCGTTTCATCTTGTTGTCCCAAAATACAGCCCATGGAATTATCTAACACTGTCAGATACATAATCAATGGTCTTCCTTCAACATGAGGGAGCAAGATAGGAGGTTCAAGAAGATATTCTTTAATACTTTCAAATTCCCTTTGGCAGTCATCCTTCCACACACAACCTTGATCTTTCTTCAACAACTTAAAGATCGATTCATATGTTGCAGTCATGTGGGAAATGAATCTCGAAATATAATTCAAACGCCTGAGGAACTCTCTGACTTGCTTTTCAGTTCTCGGTGCTGGCATTTCTTGAATGCTTTGACTTTATCAGGGTCAACTTCAATTCCTTTCTGGCTAACAATGAAACCCAACAATTTCCCTGATCGAACACCAAATTTACATTTATTTGGATTCAAGCAGAGATGATACTTCCTCAAACGCTGAAACAACTTCAACAAATCTTCTACATGCCCTTCTTCAGTCTAGGATTTGGAAATCATATCATCAACATATACTTTGATTTCCTTGTGCATCAGATCATAGAATAGGGTTGTCATAGCCCTCTGGTACGTTGCATCAGCGTTCTTCAACCCAAAGGGCATCACTCTGTAACAGAATGTTCCCTAGGGTGTGATAAACATTGTTTTTTCCATGTTCTCAGGCGCCATTATTATTTGATTATACCCGAAAAATTCGTCCATGAACGAGAATACTTTGAATTTTGCTGTGCTATCCACTAACATATCAATGTATGGCAATGAAAAATCATCTTTTGGACTAGCTTTATTTAGATCTCTGTAATCTACGCACATGCAGACTTTTTCGTATTTTTTCGGTACTGGGACAATATTGGAAATCCATTGAGGATACACCGACGTCATAAGAAAACCGACATTAGTCAGCTTTAGAACCTCCTCTTTGATCTTTACTGCCATATCTGGGTGAGTTCTTCTCAACTTCTGTTTGATTGGCGGACACTCTGGCTTCAACGACAAATGGTGCTCTACAATATCTGTATCTAGACCAGGAATATCTTGATAAGACCAATCGAAAATATCCATATACTCTTTCAACAACTTAATCAACTTGCTCTTCACATCAAGATGCAACAATGCTCCAATCTTGACTTCTTTTGGATCTTCTTCTGAACCCAAATTGATCACTTCCAATGGCTCTTTATATGACTGAATGGCATTTTCCCCGCGATCAAGCAACCGTGAGATCTCTTCTGGAATATCATCATAGTCTTCTTCTTCGGCCCCATACACAGGACATTCAAAATTGGGAGAGGGTGCAAAGTCATTGTATTCAACGAGTTTTTTAATTAATCTGCACATGTGATTTATGACTGCATTTAGAAACTGACACATATAATAAGTGATCATGCGGATTGAATTTCAGTTATTATTTATTTTGAAAGGTTTTTTCTAATTACTATTTTCCAAGAAAAAGCAGAAAATAAAGACATAATTTGGGAAACAAAGACAAATTTTATTATTGATTTTAAAAGTCACAGCAAACATATAAGCCCTACATCATTAATAATTCCACCTTGGGCAGAGTGAAAGCTTTTCAAAAAGATTAACAAATAAAATTACTTTGAAATATGTATGCAAAAGGGAACATCAATGGTGATCCAGTTCTGAACCCTAACTCCATGTCACGTAATTTGGCATTTCCGGCTCTGCTTCATTTTCCATAATGGCGTTAATCCCAGAAATAGTCGGATGAAGATAACCCCCGCTACGGAAGATGTCTTGATACTTGCCTGCAGAAGACTTCAGCTTCATGCTCTTACCTCTGTCATTCTTCAAAGATAACCCCAAGTCGACTCTATTCTTGTTTATAGGTGGATCAACAATCTATCCCCATACTTCACTATGACCCTTACGCACAACTTGCTGCGCATCCTTAAGTGAAACCATAGAATTCTCATTTCCTCTTATGTTGTTAATGAATAAAGCTTTGAACTGGGTTCCAACAGTAGCTTCATCCGCCACCACAATGCTGAAAGAGGACAAATGAGATATCAATAATGCATGTTCTCCATTTATGATTACCACTTTTCCTTAACGTACAAACTTCAGTTTCTGGTGTAAAGTTGAAGTGACAACCCTTGCCTCATGTATCCACGACTGTCCCAACAAACAGCTGTAAGCGGGTACAATATCCATAACCTAGAAAGTAATCTGAAACAAATGTGGGCCTATATGAATAGGCAAGTCCACTTCACCAATAGAAGATTTCCTTGATCCATCAAACGCTTTCACAATAATGCCACTCGGGCGCATGGGTGTTCCCTGGTATTTCAACTTCATAAGTATGCTCCTTGGTATAACGTTCAAAGCGGATCCATTATCAATCAACACATTAGATAGTGAATCATTCTTGCAATTCATAGAGATGTGGAGGGCCAGGTTGTGATTCCTTCCTTCATCGGGTAATTTATCATCGCAGAAACTCAGGTTATCACATGACGTAATGTTCCCTACTACACTGCTGAATTGGTCTATAGGCATGTAACTTTCCACAAAAGCTTGGTCCAATTCCCTCATCAAAGATTCCCTGTGAGCAGAGCAGTTCATCAATAAAGCCAAGATAGATATTTTTGAAGGAGTCTGCAGTAGCTGATCTACAATTCTGTAGTCGCTTATCTTGATTATCTTCAAAATATCATTCACTTCTTTCTCTAACTTAGATCCACTAGATTCACCCGTAACCTTCTTGGGTTCAACATTCTCAGTAATTTTATTTCCAGCACTAACATCTCCACGAACAACTGGTGCAAATACACGACTGTTGCGGGTCACTCTGCTAGTCTCAGCAATATTTTCAACATTAGGCATTGGCTGGATGGGAATTTCCACACCATCCTCTAAGATTGTAGCATTATACTTGTAGGATACAGCCTTATCTGATCGTAGGGGACATGACCCGACAAACTAATCACCAATGGGGTAACAGCTGGCTTGCTATAATATTCAACTTCAAAATGGACGGGTGCACCAAAACAAGGCACAATGACGTTTACCCCTCTTCAACATAATCAGTCATTATTGAGTCATCTCTGGAAAACAAATCCTCATCTTAGGAGAAATACTCATCTGCAGAGGCATACTCATCATCTGATCCTTCTTCATCCAAACAAACCTCAATCATATCAACTTCATGGTAATCATCCCTTTGACCTGTAACCTTGATAGTTCCATTGTCCAACAACAACTGAACACCTTTCTTCATGATTGAACATCCTCGGGAGTCTCGACAGCAAATTCGGCAAGATCCATACTGATGTTCCACCTGACCAGCCAAGTGGCAGAAATTAGCATGCAATTGCACAAGGTCTTCATTCATATACTCCACATCAAAAATTCCGAACTCTCCAGGACATCCAGAAACCATATTCACCTCCTCTTCATACTCTGCCTTAGGCTTGATTATGTGGATGAGGCCCTCATCCATCATCTACTGCAAATCATCCTTTATCTTGTCGCAACCATGTATGTCTGTATTGCAAATAGCACAATCGGCATGGTCATGCATATAGTAGCTAAATTCATAGAGGTCTGCATGCGTTTTTACCAAATCTCCTCTAACCAGATGAATATCAAAAATCCGGAGGTCGCCTGGACAATCATCCACCATATTCATAGCATTTGCTCCTCCATGCTTGGGCAGAGGATTGTATTTCACATTAGGACCCACATCATTGAAAGATAGAATACCGGACTTCAGAAATTTCTGTACCTCAGTCTTCAAAGGATAGCAGTTCTCAACATTATTCCCTGGTACTCCCTGATGAAAAGCACATGTTTGGTCTGCCTTGTAATACCAAGGAAAAGGTGATGGTACATCGGGAGGTGGTCGGGTTTGAACAAACTTCTTCTGAATCAATGCCGGTAGTAACTCTGTATAACTCATAGGAATAGGATCATAACTCTCCCTTCTCTGATTATGCCCTTGATTCCCCTGCTGGGAGTGTTTCTGATAAGCAACGATGGTTGGAGCTATACTAACAACTGGAGTAACTGAGGTGACTTGCTGATGACGCTGATAATTTCTTCTAGGAGGATTAACCCTCCTCTCTTGCATAACAACATTTGCATCCCCTTCCTTCTTCTTGGTAAACCCATAAGATGGCTTCTTCGCACCTTCAGATCCTTCACTCTTCGTTAAATGGCCCTCTCTTACATCCTCCTCTAAACGGATACCCATGCCTACCATTTGAGTAAAGTCACTTGGCGCACTTGCTACCATCCTTTCATAGTAGAAAGCACCCAGAGTCTTCAATAAAATCTTAGTCATCTCCTTCTCTTCCATGGGAGGAATCACTTGGGCGACTACCTCACGCCATCTCTGTGCATATTATTTGAATGATTCCTTGTCTTTCTTAACCATGGCCCTGAGTTGATCACGGTCAGGCTCCATATCCATGTTGTACTTGTATTGTCTGATAAACGCTTCTCCCAAGTCATTAAAATTACGGATATTGACACTGTCCAAACTCATATACCACTTTAGCGCAGCACCGATCAAACTATCCTGAAAAAAGTGAATCAGCAGACGTTGATCATCAGTGTGGTTAGACATTCTCCTTACATACATTACCAGATGAGCACGAGGGCAAGTGTTGCCCTTATACTTTTCAAACTATGGGACCTTAAACTTTGCAGGTATCTTAACATTCGGGACCAAGCATAATTCATTCACATTTTTCCCGAATAACTTCTTTCCTCTGAGGGCCTTCATCTCCCTCTACATCTTGTCAAACTGCTCTTGAAAATCATCCATTCTGTCATAGATACCCAAGTCTTCACTTGGTGGAGGAAAAGAAAGACACACATCATCATTAACAAACAGAACCATATTCACCGAAGGAGGTGCAGTAAGAGCAGCATGCACCATAGGAGGTGCAGGAGTAACAATAGTCTAAACAACTGGAGTATCTTGAGGACCAAGATTAAAACCTTCAGGCGCAAAGTTCTCTGGCATTCCCCATGGATAACCTTGAGGCATGCGATTCTGAAAAACAGTTGGAGTAGCAGATGCAGGAATAAGAGGAGCTTCAGTAGTAGCCCTTGTTGGTTGAGGTTGAACACTCAGTGGATGATTCTGAGCAGCCACCAGAGATTCCATAAGAGTAGTAAGATTGGCCATGCCGGCCTTCAAAGCAGAAACTTCCTCGCGCAGCTCGCGATTCTCTTATTCTAGGTTGTCCATCTTACTTCTGAAATTAGCCCGAGTGTTGTAATGGTGAGTCAGCTTGCTGAACAAAGTAAAGAAGCTTGGTAAGACACCTGGATATGCATAACAAATGCAAGAAATATGTACAATATGATGCATGATATTCAATGCACATGATTTTATTTTGTTATTTAGTATTTCAAGGGATTTAAAGTTTATAGACATATTGCAAATATCAAAGTAATAACACATTTGAAAATACTGAATTTTTTTATTATAACAGCTTCAAAATAGGTTACAAGTCTTAATGATCCCAAGTACAACATGAAAATAAAGTCTAAAACCCTAAGAAGCAAAGCTGATGTAGATCACTCTATACGCTGGCGCTTCCTTGTAAGCCTGGCAATCTGCGCCTTCAACCTCTAGTTTTCTTCCGCATACCTTGTGGCAACCTCTTTCCAATCTCTTGAACCAGGAAGTGAGAAACTAGCATCTGACTGAGGCTTAGGGGAAACTAAATCCCCTTGCCTCTCCATGGTCTCTATAGCCCGACTCTCAATAATCTCAATCAAGTCGTCTTTCTCCTTCAAATCTGCTCTATAGGAAATCTCTAAAGTTTGGCACTTATTCTTACAAGCATCATTTTCCCGTTGCATCCTGACTAAAGCAAGTTGTAGCTCTTCTATATCATCCAATAAGGGAGGAGTGGTCTTCACAAATAAATCAAGCATATGTGTCTCCCGGGAATACGACATCTTCAACTGAATATCTCTCGTTTGAACCCACTGAAGATATGGCTCCAAAGAAACATCTCCCCTAGGTTCCAAGTCTTTCCTACTCTTCTTATGAATGTGACACCAGGCCTTCGCAATCTGCTCCCTAGATTCCCTATGGTCTTCTCCCTCTTTTAGAAAGAAACTAATCAAATGAATACTATTTGGTTTATCCCTCATCGGATAACCAAGTTGTCGCCGTGCAAGAACAGGGTTATAGTTAATTCCTCCCTTTGTACCAAGAAGAGGTACATTGGGGAAACTACCATAATTGTCAACAATCTCTATATCCTGATAAGTCTGATGATACCAATCAATATCCGAGTGAGTAAGTGCCATGATCTTAGGGGCCCAATGGGGTTCCTTCCTGACATCCCATAAAGTATCAGACTGGGGCATATGAGAGATAAACCACCGGTATAATAAAGGCGTTCAACAAATAATCATCCCCCCATGATAATAATTCTGAAGATGAATAGAGTAATAAGCATCACCCAACAATGTAGGAACTGTGTTTCCAATCATGAAGATCCTGATAGCATTAACGTCAACAAACTTGTCCACATTAGGAAATAAGAATGACCCATATGCAAGTAGAGCAAAGATGGCCTCAAAAGCGATTGCACTCTTTATCCTACAAAAGTAACGAGCTTTCTCCAATAAGAACTGAGCTGGTAATCCTCTAATCCATCCTTTATTAGTCATATGGTCTTCAAACTTATACTTCCCCAGATGGATCAAAGCAGCAATCTCATGTGATTTTGGTTCACCCTCCAAACCAGTGAAAGGAACACGATCAGTAACGGGTAAATCCAACAGATAAGAATACTCCTCCAGTGTAGGCATCAACTAATAGTCGGGAAAAGTAAAGCAATGATACATCGGGTCATAGAATTGGACCAAGGTCAAGAGAATTCCCTCCTTCATCTTCAGCCTCATAAGAGGAATGATGGATCCATACTTCTTCTAAAAATCTACAGAAGACTCAATCTCGGGAATTAGACTGATCAACTAATCTATCTTGGGATCCTTGAAACTGTATTTTCTAGTCTTTCTTTTTCCAGAATCCATGGTCAAAAAGTACCTGAGATATTCACAAATGGTCAACTTTTAAGTCCCTTGAAATAAAATTTCTTCAAAAGATTCCTATGAGTGCATGGATGCATGATGCAACAATCACACACAAGATCACACATATAAGGTTCATAGGTTCAACTTCATGAGCATGAGGTCGAAGGTACTACCCATAAGGTGTTGGTCTAAAAGTTATCACCTGCCAAACAAGGTTCTAGAGGTTCCCAGAGTCTACATCCTTCCTTCAGATATTACCAACTTCCCCATTAACTCGGAAATTAGCAATATTCTCAAGAAAAACTCGTCCGAGCATAGTATCGCGTGACAACTATTTCTGGATTACTCTGTCATAGCTTCCGCACTACACATAAAAGGCCAAGATGGGTTTCGTATTCTACAGTCCTCAGTTTCAGCAGGCTCCTAGGTCGAAAGAAGTATGTCTTCCTAATTACTCGGTAAACGACACTACAGTCAAAGGGGCCTCCACTGAGTGGGGGATCTCATGCCTCCTTTTTTGGGATCACTCCCTCAAAGTTAACATGACTATACCACCTGTCCTATCTTAAAGTTTGCTCAAGTCCGGGTATAGGACTTATAAGTAACCACCATGCACCTTAAAAACCAGGAAAGTCTAGATAAACGTATATACAACATATAACACATACACAACAATAGCACATATACAAATTAAACAAAGATAGGCTTAACCCACTTAGGGATGGACCAACAAGAGGTCAATCTTTCCACAGTGAAGTCGCCATTTTTTTTGTAGCAGTAGAAATATTTAAGACTAAGCCATTGGATTAACTTGACTCATACAGATCAAAATAAGAATGTCCACCGCACTTTATTGTTTCCAAAGGAATAGGAAAAGAGAGAATAACCCAAAAAGAGGGGGAAAGATTCAAGGTAAGGGGGTTGGTTATGAAAAGGTAAGGTATTAGCACCCTAAACGTCTACGGTACTCCGCAGGAACCTCTTTGTAAAATCTGTATATTTTGGATATAAAATGTTGTATGTAAAATAGATGGTGGAGATGAGGGAAGAAATATATTATTTTATGATTTCCTGCACCCGACGCGGTTGCGAACCTTTAGTGCCTACGTACCACCTTTCATGCAATAGGGGATTAGGGTACACGTAGTTCCTCTTTTAAATTTTTTTAAAACACAAGCGTGTTGGTTAATTTATGAGATAAGATATCATCGTCATTGTCCGTGTGGAAAAACATACTTACTACCCACAATCATGAGAAAGGATAATTTGCATCATCTCAAAGTGGAGGGTACGACTTGGATTTTAAAATAAACAATGCCTCACTCAACACCCAAGTGGAAAATATCTCTCTTTACTACATATTGTAGAAGTATAGTTATTTGTATCACTACAAGGATTGACAAGAGTCTAATCTTTTGAGAAAGGTTTTAAAATAAAAATCTAAAGTGGCAAAATAGTTTGGAATGAGATTTATTGACTTTTAGTCTTCTCACACAAAAAAAATCCAAAGTATTATTAAACTGATTGAAGTTTATTTATGAAAAGGTTTTGAAAATGCATGGACCTAGGTCCAAGTTTATTATGAAAGTGGTTCAAGTTTAAAAAACAAGAAGAGTTTTCAAAAGGAGGGAGAAGATTTTTGAAATTAAAGAAGATGGGAGGAGAAAAAGAGACTATCCTAAAGCATAAGGTAAAAGCTAAGGAGAAGAACCATCTAACCAACAAGACTATAATACTTGACATTATGAGTCAAGATAGAATTCCCATTCTTTCGATTGAAACAAAGCAAGAAAAGATACTAGACCTCTTGAGGGAACCAAACTTCAAATGTATTAAGTCTTCACAAAAATTGGGCAGAGTAACAATTGTATACGGGTGAATTCCAGATTATAAAAAAAGTACGTAATCACAATAACCTGCACACACAACAAACAAACAACCCAATGTCTTGAGGTAAAACTCAAGAACTCCAGACAAACTATCAATTAAGGTCATAAGGTCTCCAACATAGGCCAAGGTCTCTAATCCTAAGTCCAAGAAGTCCAATACTCCAAAATGCCAAGGATAGTAACCAAATAGTCCAAGTATCATTAAAGGTTTTTATGGTTCATGTTGATTATTAGGTGTCTTATAAGAGAAAAGAAAAGCTCAAGTGAGAAAAATAAAAATGACATGAAATGTAATGCTAAAAGTAAATGGTGCATAAAGCATAAAAATAAAAGGGCATAAAGTAAAAACAAATTAATAATTAGTGGTTAGTTGGATGACCATCTTGAAACTTGCATTTGAAACTCATTAGAGGATTGGTAGAACCAAAGCCTCCACACAACAAGTTGCATTTTCTTTTTGTCAAGTATATCATCCATTTGGAATCCTCAAAAGTACCATTTAATGATCAACGATGTTTAAGTGATCCGCGTTGACCAAAAGTATTGTAGATCTATTAGAGGATTGGTAGAACCAAAGCCTCCACACAATTAATCTCAAGGTTATTGGATCAAAGAGATCAAATTAACATACTTGGGCTTGCAAACATAGGTTTGGGCCACGAATGATCATTTATTCGAATCGGGACAAATCTTAGCGCTATGTTAAGCAATCGTAAGTAGACTTATAAAGAAGTCGCACCTATTTTGAGGCCGGTCAATAACAATCTATGCACCATTTGCTTTGAGACATGCTATAAAGATCATGCTCCAATAACACTTAGTGCAATAAGAAAGGGATGAGATGAAGAGGGATGGGAGAGAATATACAAACCACATTTGAATTAAATTTAAATCAAACTATTATTAAAATCATTCATCCATTTTTGTAGAGTTAGACTCAACACCATGAATCCAATGATGTTAACAAAGTTCATGACCAAAAATTTAAACCAAGATCAGCCAGAAAATAATCACAAAATAATATTGTATTTAATATATACATAAAAAAGGTTTTAAAAATGTTTTAAAATAGAAATAAAAGAGAAAAATATCAACTATATTCAAATTAATCAAGAAAATAAAAGTAAGACCATAGAAAAATTAGAAATGAACTAAAATGATTTTATAAAATTTTTGGTAATTTTTAAAAGTCAGAAACTATTTTTTAAATTAAAAGAAATGAGTCAAATAAACCAAAAACGATAAAAATAACAAATTTAGAAATAAAAAATAAATGAGGTCACCAATATTTGTCACAATATAATTGGATCATTCCATAATTTTTTTCAGAATTTAAAAATGCATAAAAGTATTTTTAAACATTTAAAACAATTCAAATAAAATGAAAATTTATAAAAAATATTAAAACACAAAATAAAATTGTGAAAAAATTAAGATCAGAAAGAGAATAATCAAAAATATTTTTAATAATTTTTTCAGATTTTTTGGACTAAAAATGAATTTTCTATGATTTTTTGAAGTTTGAAACAATTAAATATAAAAAACAGAAAATAAAATAAAAACCAAAAAAATGTGGACCAATGGATGAAAGGCAAAATGCTTTAGTAATCAAATCCAAGGGATCTAGCGCACTGTGCATATCATGGTCATTAGTGAATAAAGCATATGATCCTTAATTAAATCAGATTTAAAAAAAAAACAGATGGCGCGCCTTCATTGGTTGGAAGATGACACGTTGGTCATCTTCAACCTCCAACCAACATGAATTGCAGGTCTCTCAAACTGTAAAATCAGAAGCTCAGACCTATGCCATTCGCTTCGTCTCTTCAAGACGAAGACAACCACACCCTCGCGACAAATTTATATAAACTATAACTCAAGCAATTTGGAAGGAAAGTTTTGAAAAGGGATTTGAAATTTCATGGTCAAAACATGTTCCCAGATAAAGGTAAGTGTTGCGACTAGAACCAGGGAAATGAGAGCATCACAATGATATCAAATTTTTGAACAATTGATGAAGGAATCTACCTATTGAAGTTGAGTTACAGAGCTCTGAAATTGAACTTCTATGGAGCAATATAGGGCAGGATTCTTGAATGTAATTATATGGTTAGCTTCAGGGAAGATCAAGGAAGGTGAATTGATGGAAAAAATGGATTAAAAAAAGGCTTGAGAATAGATTTCGAAGTTGTAGAATTTTGAGTTATGGAACAAGTTTGGCAGGGTGATTCTGGCTATCTAAGCTTGAGGAAATGACTGGGCGATGACCCTCTATTTATAGGGAATCAAATGGAATGTCCAAGCGTGTGAAATGATGAAGTTTGGAGGGAAATCGTGTGAAGTTGCAAACAAGAAAAGTGTGACCTCTAATTTGATCAAAACTCATCCAAAACGCCCATTTTGTTGTGCTAATCAATTATAGAAGTTCACTAAACATGTTTAGAGGCAAAAACGTGTGGAAAACTTGTGATTAGAAGCCAAAACAAAGACTTCAAATTCTGACTTATGGAGAAACTTCAGTTCCAAGTTACCAAGTTCAATCCAATGGCATTCTCAGCTCAAGGGGTCTTAAGGCATGATTCTTAATGCTTTAGAAAGATGAGGTTACAAGATTCCCAATGGAAAAAGAACGGAATTAAATGGATGCTTGAGATGAAAGTTGCATTGAGTCAAAGTTGGGAAAAAGAAGTTGACTTTCCATACTTAGAAATATTTCAATTTTTCCTTCAAAAGTGACCTATAATGTTTTGCATCCAAACATGGCCTTCCACTTGGAAATTGCTCTTGACCAAAACAGATGGCATGAAATAGACCTCTTGAATGACATTTTTAAACTTGAACCATTCAAAATCTCCAAAAATTGCGAGAGTTATGAGTTGTTGAAGTTGGCAAAAAATCATAAAATGACCTATAATCTTTTGTATCCTTAGGGTATCTTCCATCCATTTTCTCACTTTTCATATCAAAGAATGAATAAAGTTAACATCCTCAAGATCAATGTGGAAAAAGAATGGGCTCAAGGTGATAAACATTTACCAAGTTATGATCATTTGAAATCACACATTGGAAATTGGGGATTCATCTGGAGGACTTGTAATCTTTCTTCATCATCAAGTTTCTTCCACATGAAAACTCCATGAAACTTTTGAATTGATTTGTTAATAACCCTTTAAAGAGAAGGATGTTTTTAGAATCACTCAAAAATACCAAAATATGAGCAAAATATACTTCTTTGAAGTTCAAAACCCTTGCTCCTAGATCAAGAAAATGCCTTGAGGGACTTTGACAAATTTGAACAAGCTTCTTGTACCAACACAAATGCTTTGTAAATAGAAGTTGTTGAGGATGAAAATGAGAATTCATAGCCACCAAAACTACTTCCATATCTTAAAAGTTGAGAGAAATATGCACTTGTGACCACTGGGAACAAAGCCTTGTCCAAGTCATGACAACCTCTCCAATCAACCCCCTTGTACTTTTGAATCAAATTTGATAACCTTGAAACGTGGTGAACCAAAATAATCTTTCCATGACATTTCTTCCAAAACAACTTCAATGGTGAGGTTTGAAATTTTCAAGCTTTATTGACTAGGGCATGGAAATAAACTCATGAACCCATGGAGCAACTTGCTAAACCTCATTGCCTTTACCTACATTAGAAACAAGTAAGACAAACCAATATTTCATTTTATTAATTAAGGAAAAATGAAGACAAAATATGCATGATCACAAAAGAAAAAAAAACAAGTTAAGGTTCTTGGTGATTCCTCAAAGAGCAAGACTAGAGATAGGGAGGACAACCAAAAGCCCTGGTGTGATCTTGTTTCGATTGAATCAATATGGTATGATGAAGGGATCTTAGGGGAAAAATTGGGGTACAACAATAAGCTTATTTTTGTCTTGTAAGGAAAAAGAGAGATCCATGTCCATATCTTCCTGCTTAGCTTGGAGTTTGAGATTTTCGGCCTTGACATTCTTAAAACACACCATAAGCACGAATTCTGATCCTTTTGGCACAGGCTGCACATAAGACATTTCAACACGAGATAAAAAATATGCCACCTGACCGTCAATTAATGGGTCAAAATCAGGTTGAGGATATAGCAATTTACCCTTTTTGTAAGGTAACCGCACCTCTTTCACACGGTCCTGAATCTAACTTGTGTAAGTATCACAAGTTAGATTCAGGACCGTGTGTTCCCATGCCATCTTCACCTTTCGAAACAAAACTGCATCTTCTCCTTTGCCGAAATAAACGGTGTCCATTACTTCCCGCTCAGTGGGTCTATCCATCATTATGAATCCTAACTGACGGTGTGCCAGGATAGGATTACAGTTAATGCAACCCCTTGTTCCCATGAGCGGAACATTAGGAATTATGCGCACCCTATAATGATATCTTTCAAGCCCATCACACATTTCCAAACAATATCATATGAAGTAAGTCTCATGATACGCTGAGACCACAAAGACGACTCGACAACATGAAAAAAAGGTCCTTTTGTAGGCATGTGCGTCACCAACCATTTGTAAAGCAAAGCCGCGCAACACATGACTTCCCCTTTCTTCCCATGTCGGGAATGGATGGTGTAATAAGTGTCAGCAAGTAGAGTTTGTACCAGGTTACCATTCATGAAGACATGTAAAGCATACACGTGCACCAACTTCTCGGAAACCGGAAAGAGGACCAAACCATAAATCATGTCTACCAGAAGTGCATTGAATGCAATCCAATTCTCACCTCTTGCAAAAACCTTGGCCTTTTCTATCAGATAATTCAGAGGGAGGCCACTCGTGCCGCTTTTGTTAATCCAGTTATTTTCAACTTCATCATCGGTCAAATAAAGAGCCCTGGAAATTGCCATGTAGTCCGGAGTCTCTGGTACTTGAACAAAAGGAATACCATTAGTCAACTTTACATCCATAATGTGTTCATATTCCTCAAGAGTCGATGCCAATTGATAGTCCCAGAAAGTAAAACAATGCAATTGTGGATTATAGAACTGAAAAAGTGTTCTTACGACCCACTCTTCAAAATCATCATTCACCAATGGCAATAAATTTCCATGCCGTCATATGAAATTTTTTTCATTTGACCCTCTCACAAGAGCTCTTATCTCTAGCAATCGACCGCTAAAGCACGGAAACTGATATAGAGCAGTGTTTCTGACAGGCTTGTGCTTGTCTCCGTGTTGTTATCCATCCTTGATGATAATGACAAACCTTAGAATAATCCTGGAAATGAAATGCATATGCAGGTTATACATATATTGCATTTCTTTTATAAAATAAATATGCCATGATGCAAGTGCAACAAACATAGGATCAATGTTTTCACAATGTTGATTAACTGTTGTGCTTTTCTTGAACATGTCGGGTGTATTAGGATCAAAAGTCTGAAACATGAACCCAAATAAACCTCTTGGTCAACGGATCAGAAACTCAAAATAAATCTGAGAACCATCAGAACAACACGGTCGCCTACAGAGCAAAAGTCACCATTGAAACATAGTCACCAACTGCACATGTGATAATCAAGTCCCTCCCCACTCACTGGTGAAAACTAGGTGTAATACGGTGGAAGAACTGAATTGGATGTTTTGTGTTTGTTTGCAATTGTTGTGGTTAGCAAGAGTCATCACCGGCTTTTCTTTTATCCAATAAGGAAAGGGTGAAAAGAAGAGGAAAGGCCTTTCGAGATTATTTCTTGAGTTCAGGGGGTAGGTTATAAAAAGGGAAGGTATTAGCACCCATTTCATCCGTAGTTATCTACGGGCTCTTAGTTGCTTGCTAGTTCACTTGCTTTTGTTTGAAAATGTGCTCATGGTGTGGGTTTTGAAAGTATTTTGAAAACTTCTTTGTAATGGCTCTCGTTTCTATAAGAACGCGTACAAAGTGTTGTTTTAAAAAAATGTTTCAAAAGGAAAGTGTGGGTGTAAAAATGTTTTTGTTGTGAGCAAGCAAGCAACTAGGAGCATCCTACCTACTCAAAAGGTCTTAATGTTATTTTCCTCCTCCTTTAGATGTTGCTATCTTACCATTGTTTTGGTAAGAAGCCACATTGTGATCGGTGGATCTGGAACTGACTGTCTAACGCTGGTTCGCGAAATGTCGCAGAAGCAAGAGTCGCCACCGTCTTTTATTTTCTCCAAATGGAAAGGACAAAAGCACAGAAAAATTCCTTATTGAGATTAGTTCTCGGTTCGGGAGGTAGATTTATAGAAAGGGAAGGTGTTAGCACCCTTTCTATCCATGGTTATCCATGGGCTCTTAGATACTTGCTCACTTGTGTTTTCAAAATGTTTGTTTGCTTTTCAGAGTGGGTTTGAAAAAGTTTCTTTGAAAGTTTCAGTTCGACTCTTGTATCAGTCTTCAAGAGTGTTTGAAAAGTTTGTTTTGAAAGCTTTTTGCAAAGTGTCGGTGTGAAAAGAAGTTTTTTAATTTGTTTTGAATTAGAGCAAGCATCTACGAGTCATCAACCTACCCTAAGGAATTGGTCTGTGTAAATGTCCTTAAGGTAGTGCCATCCCACCATTGAGAGGCAGGTAGCACCACCGTTGGAGGTGTTCGGGTCAATTCGAGGGTTCGGGACATTGTGGTCACCAGAGCAATAGGAAGACACCTTAGAAGCTACCCCCATGCCATGTTCATGGACATGAGGACTTACTAAAACGTCCTCTACTCGACGACCACGTTTCAAGGGACAAGGCAACAGTGTGGTCACCAGAGCAATCGTAGGACACCTTAGAAGCTACCCCCATGCCATGTTCATGGACATGAGGACTTATTAAAACGTCCTATACTCGACGACCACTTTTCGAGGGGCAAGGCAACAGTGAGGCGTACCCTAAGAGTGGTGTGTGAATTGTGTGTCATCTTCAGTTATTTTTGTCTTGATCATGTATTGGTGATCTACGCTTTGTTTTTATTTTTGGCATTCATTCTTTCATGTGGTTATTAACAGTTAAAAGGTGCGGGAAGATAAAGTCCTACGCTATTACAAAGGCGCGGGTCTACATCGCCAAATTAAACCAAGACCCGATTTGAAATAAATAAAAATGCAGAAAGTAAATATCCTAATTATCTATTACAAAGCTTTGAGGCAATTACATGAAATTTTAAAAAAAGGGAAATAAAAGTAAATGTGCGAAAAGAAATAAAATCGAGAATGCGAGGGCGTTGGACCCTTTTAAAGAAATTAAATCGAAATCATAAATTAATTAAATTAAATAAAAGAAAGAACTTATTTTTTTGGAGTTTTTGTATTTATGGAATTTCATGAGAAAATTAGTTGGAATTAAAAGTTAATTAAAACCCTAGTTCTAAATGGTTTTTAATTTATTAAAAAATGTTTAAGTTATAACCTAATTTAACCCTAATTAATTAAATGGCATATTTATTTACAAAAATAATTAATTATTAATAATAATAAGAAGAAATTTTAATTATTAAAAAAAAAGAGTAAAAAAAAGCTAGAAACCCTAATTTTATGTTTTTATTAGTTATTAAGAAAAATATTAAAATTAAGCCTAAAATTAAACTAATTTGGTTAACAAAATTTATTTACAAAATTAATAGAAACTAGTATTAACAAGATATATTTTTTTATTTTTTACTTTCTGATTTTTTTGTATTTTTTGGGTTATAAAATTTATTTCATGAATTAAATAAAACAATTGATTAAAAAGAATAAATAAAAAATAAAAGAGAGAAAGAAATGCAAACATGGGGGGGTGGTTGACCCAAATATGGAGGTTAATAGAAAGCATTTTGGCCCATTTGATGGAGGCCTTTTTGACTTTTCCAGGATCACGTATAGACCCCTTGACTAAAGTGTTTGATGGAATTCACATCCTGGCTCTTGGATCGGTCTCAGGGACACATGGCAAGCATATGCGTTGGGGCGTATGGTGAACTGTAGGACGGCCAGCGTACCTGAACATATTGCAAGAAAAAATATTAAGAGTATAGGGGACCTGGGAATCGAACCCAGGTTCCATTGATTGCATGACAACACATTAACCACTCAGCCAAGCGCGTTGGTTTTTATGTATACTGAACAATGACCAACATATATGAAAAAGCGTTAGTGGCTGTAATAATGAAAAAAACGCGCCAAGCTTCAAATCAACCAACCACGTTTAGCCACGCCTGCATCATCTTCTTCTTTCTGCCTGTAAAAGAAATCAAATAGCGGGGGTTTTAAACCCCCACTAAACAAAGCCAGGAAAAATAGCGATTAGGTTATAACGAAAAAGAAAAAGGGCGCGATGGTCTGGTTGGATTCGTCTGGAGTTTCTGAGTCCAATGGCATAGGTCTCGTGGCTTAATTTTTCCACATGAAAGAAGCCCTAATTTCCAACCTCTGAAACCCTAAAGAGCTTCCATGGTAACTTTGCATACAGGCCATAAAAACTTAATTAAAATACATCACTAGCTTCAGGGAGCGCATATTAGTGTAAATCAAACATTCAAATGTATGGAAAAGGCATGTATATTAAAACACGATTATGAGAAAAGTTTGAAAAAATTGGACTTTGTTCTACCACTTCTTTATGCGTGGGGACTGGAAAAGGATTGAATGACGTTCAGGAAGGCCTCATAAAGCTTTTGGAATTGATTATAGGCTTTGAATCACGCTCTATGTGTGTTTTCAGTTTTGAGAATTTCTTGAAAAACTGCAAAGTTGGTTTGAGGTCTGAGGCGCAGCTTCTTGGTTCTTGTGATTAGGGTTGCAATATGTATATGTATGTGAATGTTTTAGGTCAATAAAACAAGCCCAACATCCAAGTTTTAATGCCTTTCAAGTTTGTGATCTTCCATGATTTTTTCAATCTTTTTCATACCTTATTTATGCCAATCAATGGAGATTCTTGCCTTTTTCAGTGTTCACGAAATCTTGAGTGAGTAAAGAGCCTATTAGCTGCATAAAAAGATTTAAAACACATGCTTTGCTATTTTTGTCGTATTTTATTTTAATTAAATGAATTAATGGTGATAAAAATTCAAATAATTAATAAAAAATGATGAAATAACTCTCCTTTGGGTCAATGGGTCGTGCATAGCTGTTGGGTGATGATTCTTGGAAGAAATTAAGGCCCATTAGCAATTTTGAGGCATTTGAAACAAAGTTGACTTTTCAAAATTCCCAAACATTTCCCAACTTCCACAAGGCATATCTTGCTCAATTTTTAAGCTTTGATCATGTTCTTGGACATTTTGGAAAGGTATTGAAGTCCTCTAACCAATGCCTTTGGTCCCATGTCATTTTTATTTACCAATCTCAAGTTATGGTCTTTGACTTAAAGTGCCTTTTTGTTGACTTTTGAAAATGACCTATAATGTTGAGATTGATAACTTTTTGTGAGAGCATGTCTTGGAATTAAAGTGTGAAGAGGAGTTGTAGGAAATGTCATTCTCTTCAAAATGAGCTTTGGATGGAATTTTTCTGATAAACCATGTGGAAGTTATGCCTTGGTCAAGTTACAATTGACTTTTTCAACTGTCCAAATATGGCAACTTTTGCATCTTGAGACTTTTTGAGCCATGCCTTGAGAATCATGATCAAGAATTGATCAAATGATGTTTGTGGCTTCAAAATAAGATGTTGACCAAAATTTGGACTTTTGACTGTCAAATGACCATTTTGCCCCTGCAGTTGACTGTTGAGCAATTAGGGTTTCTGACTGTGCAATTTTGTGCTGTGAGTCTTGAAACTTAGCATATGGATGCTTGACCTTGTATGTAGGCATGTGGGACTTGTTTGGACCCTTGGAGACTTAAATTTCTTTGTCATAACCAAAACCCTAGCTTTTGACTGTTAGGAGGCCATTGAACTGTGCAACTCTTGAGAGATCGTGAAGCATGCTCTTTGCAAATCTTGAAGAATGTGGGAGGGAAAATTTTGGGGTACAACAGTTGCCCCTATTCAATCTTCTTAGACCTGAGGATGTAGATTGGCTGGCGTGCCTTTCATAATCCGAAGGTGGAAGATGATTGAACACTAGAGTGCCCAGAAATTTGCGCTCACATAGTAGTGTGATAGTGGAAATGGGCTTACAGATGCCATTTGGAGATTGATGGATAGGAAAATGGGCTTACAGATGCCATGTTGAAAGGCGATGGATAGGTGGCTGGGCTTATAGATGCCATCTGGGTGTCGATCACGTAAGAGATTCCTTAGCGAGAACTTGCGTACCTGAAAAAGAAAATGATTACCTGGCCTGTTACAGGAGCTGGTCTTCAAACTCTTTGTGTAGATGCGCCCTGACTGGTTATAGGAATTGAATCAGGAGTTTCAAAAGGTGATGAATGAATCAGGGATGGTTACTAACTCAACGAGACGGTGAGAGAACCTTGGACGATTACTACCTCAACAGGAACGCTGAGAGAACCTTGGACGATTACTACCTCAACAGGAATGCTGAGAGAACCTTGGGCGATTACTACCTCAACAGGAACGCTGAGAGAACCTTGGGCGATTACTACCTCAACAGGAACGATGAGAGAACCTTGGACGATTACTACCTCAACAGGAACGCTGAGAGAACCTTGGACGATTACTACCTCAACAGGAACGCTGAGAGAACCTTGGGCGATTACTACCTCAACAGGAACAATGAGAGAATCATGGGCGACTTCAACCTCAACAGTAACGCTGAGAGAATCATAGGTGACTTCAACCTCAACAGTAACGATGAGAGAATCTTGGGCGACTTCAACCTCAACAGTAACGATGAGAGAATCTTGGGCAACTTCAACCTCAACAGTAACGATGAGAGAATCATAGGCGACTTCAACCTCAACAGTAACGATGAGAGAATCTTGGGCGATTACTACCTCCACAGTAACGGGGAGAGAATCATAGGCGACTTCAACCTCAACAGTAACGATGAGAGAATCTTGGGCGACTTCAACCTCAACAGTAACGATGAGAGAATCTTGGGCGACTTCAACCTCAACAGTAACGATGAGAGAATCATGGGCGATTACTACCTCCACAGTAACGGGGAGAGAATCATATGCGACTTCAACCTCAACAGTAACGATGAGAGAATCATAGATGTCTTCTACTAGGATAAGAATCAGGGAGATCTTAGGGTCGACTTAACTGAATCGGGCAAGGTCTTGGAATATCTTCAACTGGATAAGAATCAAGGAGATCTTAGGGTCGATCTGACTGAACCAGAGAAGGCCTTTGACTGGATAAGAATCAGGAAAATCTTAGGGTCGATTTAACTGAACCGGGCAAGGTCTTGGAATATCTTCAACTGGATAAGAATCAAGGAGATCTTAGGGTCGATCTGACTGAACCAGAGAAGGCCTTTGACTGGATAAGAATCAGGAAAATCTTAGGGTCGATTTAACTGAACCAGGCTAGGTCTTGGAATATAGCTGAGAACTTAACTGGATCTTTCCTGAAAGGTAAAGGTCAGTCATATGTAATGCATGATATGGATCAAGCAATGATGTTCTCAATATAAATGAGATTGTAAGGTATGATGCATTTATGCATGTATCATGATGTATGTGATGTTTATGAATGTATGTTTTCGTCTTAGGAAAATAAATCCTTGACAGGTGCCGGGAAGTCACATCCTGGGTTGATGTTGGAGAACAATACTTTGTTGTTTTCGCTGGGGATGATAGTTGCAAGAATACCGGTAGAAGAAGATAACTCCGTTGGGGGAATAAACTTGGCGAATGGATTACTCTGCGAGGAGAAAATTATTCTAGCAATCTTGCTGGGGAACAATACCCTGTGGGGGAGGGAGAGGTACTTTGCTGAGGTTTGATGATAACTTCGTTGGGGATACCATTGTTATGTTGGAAGTGTTAATAGGCTCCGCTGAGGATAGGAATACTTCGTCGGGGACGATCTTTCCGTGGCTTTTGGCTGAGGATAACCCAGTTATATCCTGATAGGGAAATAACCTTTGAATAAAGCCGGGGGACGCATTCGTGCTTTACGGGGATAAGCTTCCGGAATCTACTGGGGATAAGCTTACTGCTTGGGGAGATGGATTCCATCTTTCCTGGGGAAACTGGATTGGACTCTCCTGGGGAAATTTTGAACTATATTGGGGAGGTGACTCCATTGAATGTTTGATATACCGCCGGGGAACAATCTTTAGGTCAAGATTTCCGGGGATGCTTGTTAAGAATATTTGTATATCGTGCTGGGGAATGTTGAGATCTGCAGGGGTACCCAACTTCCTCAAGGCTGATAGTATAGCTTTGCTTGGGGAGAGCATATTGACTTGCTGACTCACTCTCTGGGGAATTGAGATATACTGGTTATGTTCTTCGGCTGAACTTACCTTGATACCTTGGTGGACAGAGCAATTAGATCGCTTAGACAACTCATTATTGCCCCTGTTTCTAAGGTGGGAGGGGAAGACTTGTGAGGTGCTGATAGTTGTTGATGGACAAACCTTCTTCTGGTAGGCAGGTGACAAGATGACAGCACATAGTCGTACGCTTTGATCCCTAACTTTTGCCTGGACCGCCCTTTCGGGTTTTTAGTCCACCGGGATACCCATTTTTACCCAAGCCGCCTTTTCAGGTTTTCGACTTGCCGGGTGTACAGATTTTTTTTCATTTCATCCCTTCATTTTGCCCGAACCCTTTTGGTTCGCCGGGAAGCCCTTATTTTTGCCTAGGTGTGTCAACCTAGCAGGTCTTTGATTACGCGTAGTATTCTTTTCGACTATATCCACGCTCTCAGAATGTAGGGAGTTGCCCCTGTTAGAAGTGTTTTGTCATGCCACCAGAAGGTGTTTGATCAGGCAAGATTCGTTGTTGGAATTCCCCAAGTGACTCAGGCGGAGATTTGCCCCAGGCTATTTGGCCTTTGAGAGATTCTCTGAATCTTGATTGGACTGCCCCAGATGATGGACCATGATCATGTCATGCCCCTTGATTGGAAGTGTTTCTTCCATTTGAGGTGACTCTTTTGTGGAGAAGACTTTTGTTCATAAGATATTCGTCGTGCGAACTTCTCTGCTGTTTAAACAAAAAGTCATATGCAAACAAGGTTATATAAAAAATGCCAAGCTTATGTCTGTTTCGAAGTTTTTTGAGAATGCATCCCTTTTTTAGTAAAAACAAGTGAATTTGTAAAACGTGATGTCAACTCGTTAATTTACAGCGAGCCTTAAGGAGTCAGGATACCTTTCGTAACAGTATGCTTTCAAACTAACCCATGCTTCAGCTAGGACTTTTTAAGGGTTATAACGTGGCCTGGTTCACGGTTTAAGAAACAAAGGATAAAGGCTCAAATTATTTGTACCCACCCGTTCTTCGTGATGTTCTTCAAACCTAAGCTCAGTTGACCGTGCGTTAGACCTTGTTCGAGTCTTTGTCCTGATATTCCAATGATGGTTCGGATATTGACAGTTTATTTTGATTAGGCAGTCATTTCCTTTTTTTGTTGAGGGTTTGTAGGACCTCTTTCTTTTTGATTTTGTTATCCCTATTTTTTGCCTGAACTGTTTCTTTTGGAATTACAGTCAACGGGATGCCCTAGTTTTGTAAGTCTCCTTCATAGGTTTTGACTTATTGGGCTTTAGTTTTGAGAAGTAACGACTTCCTGTCTTTATGATTGTTCGGAACCATCACTGTCTTTCTTTGTTTTGTAAGGACCTCTTTGATGCCATTTGTTATGCACTTGGATCAACTGAGAGAACTACCCTGCCCCGAGTTATGATAAAGGGTTTTAATTTTCGAAAAGAAAAACTCCTACTTCTTTGGCTCAGAGGGGTTGACGAGGGATTATCTTCCTTATAACTCCAGTGTTTAGGAATTGAAACAATGCCTGTACCTCATCAGCGGGGTCTGTTCAAAAGCATACTGTAGATTGTGGTATTCGTTTTCGTCATCCTCCCTCAAGAGGCTTAGAATTATTAATCGAGCGTTGATCATCAGAAAAAATATGAAAATAATTTGCATATAGTGAATATGGATATATTGCTTCAAAACAGACATATGCGATGCATTAATGAAATAACAACGTTTAACATGAGTAGATGTTTGAACAAAAGAAAATTACAACTTGAAAATCCTAATGAACAAAAGTCTTTTAGTCTCAGGGCTTGTTACTTCGACTGGTGCATCTTGTAGGAATGGCAGGAGCATTCAGCATGGCCCATATGGGTGAAATCCACAGCTCCTTCCTCAATCAGGTCTTGGATCCTATTCTTCAGAGCCCAGCAGTCGTCGGTGTCATGGCCTGGACTGCCAGAGTGGTACACACATCTTTCCTTAGGATTGTACTTTGGGGAGGCTGTGTTGAGATTTTTAGGAGGGTCCCTTAATGTCACCAGATTCAACCTCAGCAATTGTTGTAAAGCTTGAGACGGTGACACGTTGAGCTTGGTGAACTGCCTCTTAGGCTTGTCTGGCTTGCTCTGATCAGCCCGTTGTTCTCGGCGAGGTCGTTGTTGGACCTGTGGAGTGGTAGCAGCTTGGAGAGGTCTATTCATTGGACCAAACCTTTGCCCTTTTGGAAGCTGTTCCATGACCTGGTCCCTGACTTGGGCTGGTTGCTTCATGTCTTGATGAAGCTGACTGATCATGGCCCTCAGCTCTCCTTGCTCCCGAACTAAACCTTGAATGAGAGCCCTTTGCCCCAGCATCTGGGTTTTCAATGTGTCTACCTCAGCCTGTAGACGTTTCAGCCGTTCGTCCTTGTCGTCCTCAGCACTATTCCTGACCAAAGTCCCCGTGAGGAGGGTTCTCAGCTCTTCCTGCCCCTTGGATAGGCTTAAAAAGATCTCCTTGAATTGAGTCTCTTGAGGATGAGGTCCCTGGTTTTCTTGTTGGGAAGCCATTGCTGAAATAAACAGCGCAGATGGTGAGTAACCTGCAACAAGGGTACCTGTAATGCACTAATATGCGTGATATGCATGCAATGTTTTCAAGGACCTCGCGGGGTAAACAAGAAGATTGTTAGCATTTGAATTTGTAGCTTGATTGAAGGAACTCCATGTTACTGAGAAACCTTCTTCAAGGGTCAAGGCTCACCATATCGAGTGGGTCGTAGCCCCTGACAACCTTGGCTAGAGGAAAATAAATCCCCTTTGCCCCTTGCTCGACAGTTGATTCGTCCTGACCTGCATCACAAGCCCTTGAGATCCTTGAAACGGATTAGTCTTTATGCAGGATGTATGCAATGGTATGATGTTATGCTATGCATGGGGTAACATAGGTAAACCCTGTCATGAGTCCCAATTAAGGACTATAAACAAAACCTGCAAGAAACCTAGTAAACCCTGTTATGAGTCCCAATTAAGGACTATAAACAAAACCTGCAAGAAACTCAAGTGTCAGATAACAAGCATGCAAGTAGTCAGGTTGGAAGGCACACAAGTCACACAAGGTAAACCCTTAGAGTTCAGGCCAGCATGGGGGTTGGGTATTACCCTCTTTCAGTTTGTTGGTTCATACCTGTCCTATCAAAAGTAACCGGGTTCTTAGAGGATCCCAATATCACTGACTACCCTCAATCGGTCATAACTCCAGCATCGCAATCTTTTCTTGCAGCCAGAACCATCACGAGAGTTTAGCCTCAATGGGCGTAGCATACCGCTACTGTTCTATTGGCCAAGTTGTGTCATTTAAGGTTCTAAGGTCTGTTGGTGCTCAATGACTCCTCGGAAGACCCATATTCTCCTCGTTGCAACACAAGAGATATCGGTACAGACCAAGGTGCCACACCAACGTAGCCACTGCTTCACCCATGTCGGTCTACGCCGGACAGGTCCCTCACAGCTTATGCTACCTAACAGGGTATCCCCAGATCCGGGTTAGGATCTATGAAGCTCCAAGACAAAACCCACAAATAATAAAGCAAACAAGGCAAAGCAATTGAAAACATAAGTGTTATCTAATCCTAAGGTACACCTCACTTTAAATATCCCCAGCAGAGTCGCCAGTTCTGTGATCGGTGGATCTGGAACTGACTGTTTAACGCTGGTTCGCGAAATGTCGCGGAAGCAAGAGTCGCCACCATCTTTTATTTTCTCCAAATGGAAAGGACAAAAGCACAGAAAAATTCCTTATTGAGATTAGTTCTCAGTTCGGGAGGTAGATTTATAGAAAGGGAAGGTGTTAGCACCCTTTCTATCCATGGTTATCCATGGGCTCTTAGATACTTGCTCACTTGTGTTTTCAAAATGTTTGTTTGCTTTTCAGAGTGGGTTTGAAAAAGTTTCTTTGAAAGTTTCAGTTCGACTCTTGTATCAGTCTTCAAGAGTGTTTGAAAAGTTTGTTTTGAAAGCTTTTTGCAAAGTGTCGGTGTGAAAAGAAGTTTTTTGATTTGTTTTGAATTAGAGCAAGCATCTACGAGTCATCTACCTACCCTAAGGAATTGGTCTGTGTAAATGTCCTTAAGGTAGTGCCTCCCACCATTGAGAGGCAGGTAGCACCACCGTTGGAGGTGTTCGGGTCAATTCGAGGGTTCGGGACATTGTGGTCACCAGAGCAATAGGAAGACACCTTAGAAGCTACCCCCATGCCATGTTCATGGACATGAGGACTTACTAAAACGTCCTCTACTCGACGACCACGTTTCGAGGGGCAAGGCAACAGTGTGGTCACCAGAGCAATAGTAGGACACCTTAGAAGCTACCCCCATGCCATGTTCATGGACATGAGGACTTATTAAAACGTCCTATACTCGACGACCACTTTTCGAGGGGCAAGGCAACAGTGAGGCGTACCCTAAGAGTGGTGTGTGAATTGTGTGTCATCTTCAGTTATTTTTGTCTTGATCATGTATTGGTGATCTACGCTTTGTTTTTATTTTTGGCATTCATTCTTTCATGTGGTTATTAACAGTTAAAAGGTGCGGGAAGATAAAGTCCTACGCTATTACAAAGGCGCGGGTCTACATCGCCAAATTAAACCAAGACCCGATTTGAAATAAATAAAAATGCAGAAAGTAAATATCCTAATTATCTATTACAAAGCTTTGAGGCAATTACATGAAATTTTAAAAAAAGGGAAATAAAAGTAAATGTGCGAAAAGAAATAAAATCGAGAATGCGAGGGCGTTGGACCCTTTTAAAGAAATTAAATCGAAATCATAAATTAATTAAATTAAATAAAAGAAAGAACTTATTTTTTTGGAGTTTTTGTATTTATGGAATTTCATGAGAAAATTAGTTGGAATTAAAAGTTAATTAAAACCCTAGTTCTAAATGGTTTTTAATTTATTAAAAAATGTTTAAGTTATAACCTAATTTAACCCTAATTAATTAAATGGCATATTTATTTACAAAAATAATTAATTATTAATAATAATAAGAAGAAATTTTAATTATTAAAAAAAAGAGTAAAAAAAAGCTAGAAACCCTAATTTTATGTTTT